>OU612043.1:169476447-169877096 GCA_914767935.1 Coremacera marginata | reverse complement strand
TTAAAAAGTTATTTTCTTAACCAGAATAATTTGTAACAAAATGACGAATGCAATTTTTTCGCATGCTTGAGTAAGAAAGTGCATCAGAATTTTGATTGTCTGGGGGGTCTAACCCACCATATCCCTCCGTTCCCCTATCTATATTTTTCTGCATATTTCGACAGAAAAACAAACAGTACTGTTTGTACTCGTAATGTTTACGAAATAAGTATTTGACACAAACGGCATACGGCAACTCTTAGCTCTATGAGCCCAAAGTAAATCACAAAAATTGTTATTATTTAGGATTATTATAAAAATATCGAGAAGTGTTCGTGATATTGATTCATAAACGATAGGCTACCGATACTTAAAACGATAAAATTATCGAGAAATCGTTTTGGATAATGTCTCTATAGTTAAGAAGATAAAAGTTGTAGCTCTCTGCTCTCTTTTTCTAACACATACGACAATTTAAGTGCAGCTGAATTCACGGCATAGCTATTCTAGTGTATTGCTTGTGTTCGCGTTCAAGCACACAGACTTTAACGCTACAGAATAATGAGTGAAGTATATCTACGATACACAATATTAATGTACTGTTCTCTCAAATTTACGCTGCAGTACTTTAACATACGCTACGTTAGCGTTTATTTTTGTTCACTACTTGCGCCTTGTTAAAAATATTTCTTGTCCATAACTGGACCCTGTTAAAACTTGCAAACTTCACTCTTATTCGAGAAAACATTTTGCCTGAACATTGTGCCTGAAAGTATGCTACAAAACTATATTCATAAGAAAAAGCACTTCGACTCACTCAGTCGGACAAGATCCAATGAATTATCTCAGACTGCCAAACTGACCTATCTCTGAAATAGCAGAAACTTTTTGCCCAAACTTATTGTTGCACACACACACACACAAACAGACGTATGTGCATTTGCTGTGTAATCATATCAGAACTGCAAACAGATTCAATGCCATAAACAACGATAAAAACACTCAAATAGTAGTAGTTTTTTACTTATTTCGAATTATGTCAAAAAGTATAGCATAAGAGCAGGCGCGATACCGAAAAACCATAAATAAATAAAAGCCAAAAAGCAACTCGAAGAAAGCCAAGCACAACTGACACCGAGAGATATCGGTTGTAGTAGCAATAGCAGCGGAAGAACATGGAAAAAAAAACAGTAGAAGTAGCAAAAAGAAAGAGATGAAGAAGAATGTGAAAAAAGTCTGTACAATGTCACAAAATCACTTCTTTCCATCACTGGCATGTGTCCGAAAGTCGGTATGTTCCGAGAAGACAAAGAACAAGAAGAATGTAAAAGTCGTCCTTATGGCTTGTCCACTTATGTGTGTGTGCGATTGCCCAACCTAACGGCAGTTGGTGTAGTTGTCGTCATGGAAAAAGCAGTTGCAACAGAATTTATGCGAATTTCTTTGTGAATTTATTTTGCAAACCGACGACCAACAGGAAGAAGCAAAAACACGTTGTGTCGTGTGGGCACCCAAAGGGGCAAAACTTATTGTTGTTGTACATTACTAAGTTGACTCTTTGGCTTTTGTGCAAGGAATGTAAGTTTCTTGGTTTTTTTTTTTTTTGTTCTTGTATTTACTTTGAAGGATTGGGAGTTGTTTTGTGTAGAAGGATTTTTTTAAGATTGCAAATGAACAGAAGAGTACAAAATCAATTTGTTCCTAAATCACAAAAATGCTATTTAAAGTTGCAGGACAAATGTAAAAAATGTAAAAAATTTTAAAAAAGCAAAATAAACGAATATAGGCAACTTAGCGGACGATACAAAAAGAATTCAGTCCATTAAGCAAGACTCTCTAAATCTCTTTGGAACCGAGGAATCAAGAAGAGCAATCGACTATATCATACCCGGTGTGAGATTCGGTACAGAATACACCACATCCATCCCCAGCAGACAAGAATGGAAAGAATCGGCTGTAGAATTCTACGGCAATCTCCATATATATACTGATGGTTCCAACATGGAAAACGGAACTGGATCGGGGGTATACTGCGAAACACTGCAAATCAAAGAGTGTTACAAACTCCCTGATTACTGCAGCGTTTTTCAGGCAGATATACATGCTATTGAAAAAGCTGCACAGGCCATTTACAGGAAAAATCTAACCCCCACAATGGTAGCAATTTTTATGGATAGCCAAGAGGCCATCAAAGCACTGAACAGTAAAACGACGAAGGCTCGAACGGTGCAAAACTGTAAACTTGCACTGAACAGTATCTGAAATACCCACAATGTCACACTCTGCTGGATTCCCGGACATAGCAATATCGAAGGGACGCGGACGCAGACGCAGCTGATGTACTGCAGAGGCGTGGAGTAACCGCAAGTACAAACAGAGCTGATACAGATGTGCACATTCTAATAGGCGTCGTCAAAAGGAGTATAGACCTAAAAGCCAAAGATATTGCTAACACAAACTGGGCTTCCAGAGGTGACTGCAACATATCTTGAAGGTTTTGGCCGGAGCTAAATGAAAAAAGAACTAAAAGCCTTCTGCTTTTGGTCAAACGGGAAATCCAGATTCTTGTTGGAGTTCTAACAGGTCATTGCCCCATTGGGGTTATGGCCAATAGAATGGGTATAACAGCGCCAGACTTCTGTCGGAATTGCAAAAATCCGGAGGAAACAGAAACAATAACTCACCTTCTATGCGAATGTCCAAGTCTACAGAATCGTTGACTCTGACATATGGGGAACAGATTTTTCAAAGGCTTGGAAGAGTTAGTGAACACACCACTGCTAGGCATCTGAAGATTCATAAAAAGCACAGGATGGTTTGAGAAACAAATCGAAACAATGGTTTCACATGGTACCACAAATATAAGAAGGGATTCGCAATGGACCTATAGGCCCCCGCGGAAGCGCCGGTAATGGTGCACGACCCTACATTCCTAACCTAACCTAAGACACAAAATTTTTAATTGAAATACTCACATAAGAGATGAACTCACAAGCAGTGTACCCCGAAGTTTTTTGTAGAAATATGCATTTTGTTAAAAAAAGATATGCTAAATATTCCACTTACATTTTTTATAACCGAAAACCGATATGGCCATTTCAGCCCTTAAAGGACTTTGACCGAGCTTCTTTTGATCAATTGTGTTATGTGTGTTGTGAAATTTTCGAACACAAATGATCGAGAACTTAATTTCATTTGCATTTCAGTTTTTACTCTCTGAGGTTTGCCTTGAAAAATTAGTTCAATTGAATATTTTTATTTTATTGATTTCAGCAATTTAAATATAAATACATTTACCATGATGATCAAATCGTCTGCACTGTTTCACAAATGTAATTTTTCTTTTTAGTTAATGTTTTGTAAATGTTTCGTAAAGTTTTTGTTTAAAAATAATGAAAAATGGTTGAGGCAAGGAGAGGCAGAATATATTAAACTTGTTTTTTCATAACTAAGTCACATAATTACCTTAGTACTTAATTACCCAAATGAATTACAATGGGAAAAATGTCACGTAGCGCCATGTCACGTAACGTTTCATACTAAGCCCAATAAAAAAAAGGAGACAGTTTGACTACTTTGAAAATAAACTTATACTATTTCAAATCCTTCTGAAAAACAGTTTTATACAAAAACTCTTGCCAATTTACAGAATTTTACTAATTTTGAGATCCAAGTCAAGAACCACTTCTATCTTTTGTCACGTAACGTATAATTTTTGGTGGCTTCTATGTAACAGCCGAACTTTTGACAACTCTTACGTTTTACACCCTGTATAGTGTGCTTAGTAAGCTATTGGAAAATCAAAATAAGGAATTTGAAAGTTAAATTTTTCTTTATTTTTTCACTCATTAAAGTCGTACGATCGTCACGTGCGCCACCACGGAAATGCCCACATATAAACAAAATTGATTATAGATATAAATAAAATACAAAAACCAGTTTAAAAACATTTATTTATTGATTATTATCAGGCTTTAAAATTAACAACAATCAGAATTTATAAAACATAAGTTAATACTAATAAAATTACATTAATGATGTAAGCAAAAATACGTATATCAGTTCATTTGTACTTCCCAAGTCTTTTCAAGAATTATATTCTCTTAAAATTAGTTACGTATCTTTTTTCTCACAGAGAAAATTTTTAAAACACAAAACACACAGGAAGCCAAAACCGTTTGAAAATTGGACATATTTTCGATCTTAAAGCCATTCTTTGGACAAATATCCAAAAATAGATATATACATATATATATATAAAATATAAAATATGTGCTATTTTCAATTGTTTTTGACTTCTACTATAAAAAATTCAAAATGTTATGGTTTTTTGGATTTAAATTAACGACATACTTACATACTTACTTCTTTAGGTGGGCCTAACAACCCGTGATCGGGTTTCGGTAGACGATATTCAATGTACAAAATTAAGATCAATAAAGATCAATAGCTAAATTGTTGCTTGTATTATTATCATAGAAATTCGTAGTTTTAAATTTTTTTTTTTTTGGTAGGAATTGCTACACTTTTTTTTTGAATATGTAGCCATGTTCAAACACGAAAAATCAATGTCGAATCAAATAAATGTCGATATCAAAAAAATAATCAATGTAATTTGTAAAAACACGAAAAATCAATGTCGAATCAAATAAATGTCGATATCAAAAAAATAATCATTGTAAAGTAATGAAAAAGTATTTTTTTTATGGCAATCTTTGTGAATTCTGGTAAATATAGAAATATGAAAAATATTCCACTTTTTATGCTGCATATTTTTAAAAAAAAAATATGCTTTCCGAAGGTAAAACATGCCAAAGTGGAACATAATATTCCACTCTGGCCGCACTGCTCACAAGCAACCATTAAATAAGACATAACCAAAAAATTTAAGAAGCCTATATAGAATCGGTAAGAGGTTTCACAAATTTGTATAAAAAGGTTGAGAAAGAATAAAATTAAAGATACATTGAGATAAAATGTCTGAAGAAGTAATAAACGCTTTTGTTTTACAAATTAAGAAAGACACAATGTTCTATGATTGCAAGTTCTTATCAATATGACAAATTTTTTGTATTTCTCTGTATACTGCCGTGATAAGGAGGAGAGCGGCATCAACACTTTTCAAAATTCTCAGGAAAATGCCTAAGAATAAAAAGTTCATGAAAAAGGGATGAAATAATTATTATGTTTTGTTTAATTATTTTCTTTTCAGAATAGTTACAGCCAGTAGAATATGAATAACGAAATTAATTAAATAGTTATGAATTTACAAATAATGCAAAAACTGGCATAAATTACCGCTTTTGCTATTTTCTTCTTTGAACTCAGGCAATTTGAAGAATTTAAAAAATCCGTGTCTGCATTACGTATTGCACCTATAAATAAAAAATGTGCTTATTTTTATTTAATACTAGCTGAATACCCGGCTTACCTCGGGAGTTGATATAAATAATTTTCAATTTCATTCGTCAATTTGAAAAAACTTTTCACAAACTTTGGAAGGAATTTTGTGTGCATCTTTCAAACCGGTAACTTCGGCGAAATGAACAAATTGTAGCTTCAACATCTGAAAATTATGAGAACAATTTGGGGAAATCGTGATTTGTGTGTGCGTGCCGCCGATTGCTTGCAGAAGTATATTTTTACGTTTTGTATTTTATTCGATAGATTGGACATTTTTGAAAAAATCAGAACAAAAACGAATTCTTGGCAATTCGCGAGGAAACTGGGTAAAAATTAAATAAGCATTGAAAATAGAAATTGAAATGTCAAAACAACGCCAACTTACGACGCAACTAACATGCGCATGTGTTGATGCGTACTCAAATACCACAGAATTCGGCATCAGCTGTCCTGAGATGCGAAAAAAGAAAGTGGAATATAAATACACATAAAGAAAAAAAGAAGATATTTATCACCCTACGCGCTTTGCTACGCCAAACTGTATTTTGTAGTACAGCGCCCCCTGGGGTTCAAGATATAGCAAAATACACTCACCGCACCCTAAAACTATTTATAAAAATCATACTTATCAGATGAATTGTTTTGAGTTTTTGTATTTGTACAACAGCGCCCTCTGGTTTTCGAGTTAGAATAAAAAAATAACGCCAAAGCCCTTTCCATACTCGATAATCAAATCCTATATATCCGATATACAAATTTTTATCTAAATCGGCTGAGCGGCTTTTGAGTGTTTCACGATTTCTTAAGTGATTTGTAATACAGAACCATCTGGTGTTTAAGATAGCGCAGAAAAGAAAGTCCAAGATCGGAAAAACGACAGTATCGGAAAACTCCTATGTACAAATGTTCACGCAAATCGGATGTACAGCTAGGAGTTTTTCCAGATTCTTAAAACATTTGTACTGCAGTGCCCTCTAGTGTTCAATATAGAACAAAATAGATAAGTCATAGAAACTACCGTAGCCGAAACCCCTAAATACAAATTTTCATGTAAATCGATGAATGGTTTCGGAGACAAACTATAATAACAAAATTCGTGGAACCCGATCCCAGCGCCACATACCGGGACCAATTGCGAATCTTAACCATCCAGAGATTCACTTAAACACACACAAAAAATTTTATCAAAATCGGCGCAGCCGTTTAGGAACAGTTTAATAACACACACACGTACAAATTGTACAACAGCGCCCTCTACTTTTAGAGACAGAGCAAAAGAGATAACGCCAAATTAGTTGCCGTACACGGAAATCCTTTAATAAAATTTTTCATCCAAATCGGATGAGCGGCTTTCTACTTTTTCACGATTTATTAAGAAATTTGTACTACAGCGCCCTCTGGTGTTTGATATAGTACAAAAAAAGATAAGTCGAAAACAGTCACCATATTAGAAAACCCCTATAAACCAAAGTTCATGAAAATCAGATAAACTTAGCTTAGAAGTTTTTTAAAATATTTGTACACAGCGTCCTCTGGTGTTCAAGATAGAACAGAGCAGATAAGTCATAAAAACTTGCCATATCCGAAAACCCCTAAATACAAATTATCATGTAAATCGGATGAACGTTTTCGGAGATAAACTATAAAAACAAAATGCCTTCAGCTCGATCGCAGCGCCACCTACCGGCCCAATTGTGAATCTGAGCCACCCAGGGATCCACTCAAGCACACACAAAAAATTTCATCAAAATCAGTGCAGCCGTTAAGGAAAAGTTTAATAACATACACACGCACAAATTGGACAACAGCACCCTCTAGTTTCGAGAAAGAGCAAAAAAGACAGCACCAGAACCCTTGCCGTACTCGAAAATCGCTATTTACAAATTTTCATCCAAATCGGATGAGCAGCTTGGAGTTTTTCACGATTTCTTAATATTTGTACTAAAGCGCCCTCTAGTTTTCAAGATAGCACAAAAAATATGTCCAAAACAGTCACCGTATCAGAAAACCATATTTACGAATATTCCAATTTTCATGTAAATCGGATGCACGGTTTAGTTTTTCGAGGTTTTTAAAAATATTTGTACTACAGCGCCCTCTAGTGTTCGAGATAGAACAGAATAGATAAGTCAAAAAAAACTCAGCGTGTCTGAGAACCTCTACGTACAAATTTTCACGCAAATCGGATGAACGGTTTCGGAGATAAGCTAAAAAAAAGAATGCCTGTAATCCGATCGCAGCACCCTCTGCCGGTTCCAAACTTTTTATCTAACAGACAGGCAAAAATTTTAAAAATGCGATTTTCGGACTCAGCGTCATTCAAAACGTCCATCTCAAAAATAATTTCAAAAAAATATTTAATGTACAGCAGATTTTTTTTTTACAATTTTATATATACAGCCATGGACACATAAATAGCACAGATGCCAACTTATTTTTTAAACGTTTCGTTTGAACCTAATAATGCAGTCATTAACTGTAGTTATAATTTTTTGAGACTCCAGTGTGACGTTGCTTAAAACTCCGAGAGAGATGTAGCGTTACTTACTTTTATTTGCTCAGGCCATCTCTTTGTGTATAGGCATGTACGATCTGCTGTGGTCATATAAATAGCACACATGTTAGTTGGTGAATAAAAGATAACAAGATCGGGATCTTGTAAACATTTTAGAGCTTTATTCAGTTAATTTCGCCGATTCTAAAGAAAATGTGTAGTGGCATACATTGCATTCCGGAAAAAAGGTCTATAATTCACGAACTAAGTCGAATAGGCAAAAAACCATCTGAAATCGCAGATATTCTCAAAATTTCATGAAAAATGGTCTATAATGCACTCAAGCTGGTTGCATCAAATGGTTCAAATAATTTCGAGAATAAGCCGCGCAATCCTAGACCGCGTAACACCACCGCTTCTACTGATAGACTCATAGTTGCAAAAGTTAGGCTGATCCTCTCAAGTTAGCAAAGCAAATTATGAGGGAAACAAATGAAGGAAATAACCTAAATGTTTCAAGAAAACTTGTATCTAGGAGACTACATGAAGCTAATTTTTATGAACGCATTAGCCGAAGAAAGCCGCTCTAAGCAAAAAAAAAAATTTAAAGGATCGTTTAGCGTGTGTAAGGGTCCATGTGAATAAAGAAGACCAATTTTGGAAGAACGTGCTCTAGACTAACGAAACTAAATTTAATAGGGTTGGACCAGATTGAAAAACTTTTGTTCGGCGCCCCAAACGCAAAGAGTTTAATCCGAAGTATACAAAAAAATCATTAAAGCATGGAGGAGGGAATTTAATGGCTTGGGGAGCTTTTTCCTGGCACGGCGTTGGGCCAATTTTTCCTATACCAGGAATAATGGACAAAAATATGTATTTAGATATTCTTAATAACCAGATGGAACCATTTGCAGTTGAGAACATGCCTATTAAGTGGACTTTTATGCACAATAATAATATAAAACACACTGCAAAGATTGTGGTTGATTGGCTAAAAAAGGGAAAAATAAATATTTTGAATTGGTCGGCTTAAAGCCCAGGCCTCAATCCCATAGAAAATTTATGGAATAAAGTGAAGGTCAGCATAAGCAACAAAAATTTTCGAAAGTAAAATGAGTTATGAGTGGAATTAAGATGGCTTGGTACTCTATTCCGAAGGATAGGGTTAGGAAGCTTGTGGAGAGTATGGGATGAAGATGTCGGGCTGTTTTGGACAACTCGGGATGCAGTACCAAGTACTAGTAAGCATATTCGTAAGCTCATTGTAAAATAATAATAAATCAACATGTCTATCTTTCAGAATCCAAATTGTGCTATTTATACGTCCACCTCAGCTAAGAAGCAATATACGGGTTTTTCATTGATTTTCTAATTTTTAATTCGTAATTACAAAGTTACTACTGAATTTAAATTTTTAATGTTTAAACTTAAATACCATGAAATAAATTGTTGTTTTTCTCTATGTATTTTATTTAAATTTATGTGAAACACCCAACATGTATTTTTGTGCTATTTATGTGTCCACGACTGTATATAGAATAGATGTCATCAAAACCATCTTACCGATATAAAGGATCCATATTATTAGGGTAAAACCGAATGTATAATATTTATTTATAATCAATTAATGAAGAAATTTATTTGACGCCAACTCTATTTTGTATGACTCAAAAAAAAAAAAAAAAAAAAAAATTAAAAAATGTGTTTATGAATAAATATATAAAAAACAAAGGCAAAACATGTAGATACGGTATTTTTGGCTCTGTTTCTGTAGATACTGCGTTTTATCCTTTTTATTTTCATGCTAGATGCCGCACTGGCGTCTGGTGGCGGCCGTGGCGTAGTGGGTAGAGTGTGTGTCTCATACGCCAAAGAACCCAGGTTCGAATCCTCCATCTGACACAGAAAATTTTTTCAATTGAATTAATTTTCCTGCTCGGCCGCCACCTCTCTGCAGACAATGGCAAACCTCAGAGAGTAAAAATTGCCATGAAAAGCTTCTTGAGATCATAAGCCGTTCGGAGTCGGCGAAAAACATGTAGGTCATTTGTGCTCAAACATTTCACAACACACACAACACTTCTTTTTTTTTTTTTTTTTTTTTTTTTTAGATGCCGCACTCTTCCTCATGACGGCAGTATATATTTTAATGAAAATCTAAAATAAATTAAATATATAGTATGCCCCATAATCAAAATTTTTAACTTTAATAAACTACTGCGAACACAAAGGAAATGTTTTCAGAAAACATGTCGAAATTTGGATAGTACCATTTGAAAGGTCAAGTCCCATTATTTGCTCAATATTAGATAATTTTTTCCGATTTTTTTTTTTTAAAAATACCATACGTATACCTAGGCATGCCAACCGTACAGATTTGAACGAAATCCGGTGGTTGCTTCTAACCGTTGCATTCAAAATGAAGCCAAATTAAGCAATCGCATTTTGGTGAAAAATTGCTGGACAAAAAAGGCCATATCTCCTAAAATATTTCGAATTAAAAAAAAACCCTTTTAGGACGATATTTTCAAATATCCAAGCTATGAAAATATGCAAAAAAAAAATCGGACAAAAATGTTTGCCAACCAGGAATACTCGTTTAATAACAGGTCTAATAAAAAAAATTAAAACATCATGGCAGCATGTTTTTAAACATCGATAATTGTCATGTGAACATGTTTTTATGAACTATGTTGTATACCTAGAGTTAACGGCTTGTCGAAACTGTATGTACCTCAACAAACTATTCCACGAAAAAACACCTTGCAATCTGAAACACCTTGCAATGAAGACCTTTAGTAGTGTGTGTCTAGAAGAAGCCATTATCTATTAATTTCGATGCATTCTTCGTTAAGCTCTTCTCATCTGATTTTCACTAACGCCATTAGATTGTGGAATGCTCTTCCACGAAGACTGAGGGAAATCACTGAGAGAGGAATTTTTAGGTAATTTTTTTTTTTTTAATTTCACTCTTCCTTATAATCTATTCTGCATTGCTTCCATACATTTTTCTTTTTGAAGCGAAGCTTTTTACGCCCCGTTCTGTGATTTGCTTGGATTGAAATCTAAAAAATTTTCGACAGATTTTTTTTTAGAATTTTATATGGTTCTTTGTTTCTGTGTTTTTTACAACAAGACAATTTAATATAACAAATATAAAAAAAAACATCTCTTCACCTGCCGTGCGGACTCGAACCCGTAAACCTTTGGTTGGGAGTTCTATACTCTATCCATTGAGCCAAGCACCCTTGTTATGCAGAAGCATTGATTCAGTATTAAATGCAACTGAAGCTATGCTGCATTTCCAGCAAATCCAATAACCTATTAATGTATTTGTGTGGTTTGGGTAGCTGCTTAGCCCCTTGCTACAAGACTTGATTAATAGATTTTTATGGTTTGGGTAGCTGCTAGGCCACTTGCTATCATCAGTGTTGTCACTTTTCCACAATTGTGGTAAGTCTAGCTCTATTTTGGTTTCTACCACTTTTATCACCTAAAAACCTATTTGCATTTTTACAAAATCTATCAGATCTTGATATATGTAGGAATGACAGACGGGTTTGACAGTGTGACAAACGGACAAAGGACAACAAGAAGTGGACAAACGTACTAACAAGCAACTATTTGGCATCACTGACAAACTTAAGAAAAAGAAAAGAGACAATTAAAGCGGAAGAGAGAAAACGGACAGGAGAGGAGACAGTTTTTTTGTATGACGCGGACGCGAACGGATAAGTAAAACTCGATGTAATGTATTTAATAAATAATAAAAGACCTATTAATAATAATGTTAACAAAATAATAAATGAAAATAAAAGTTTTAATTAAATGTTGTAAAATCGAAGTTCGTGTTTCATTCCTACAATAATTGGGGACTCAGACCGTGATTGAACAATTGAGCCAAAACCTAAAAGAACAAAGTGACTTTAAAAGGAAAATGTGCCTAATTAAACAGTTTTAAATAACTTAAAAGTGAAGAAAGTGAAAAAAGAATGTTAAAAACAAAACAGTGCAGTAGCAACTAAAACTTTAAAATTGCATTAAATTGTTACAACAACAACAAGCACGACAAAAGTAAAGTGGTACAGTTGAGTCATCTAGAACTTTCTCTAAATTTTACAAACTGCCAGTGATGACGTCATACAATATTTAAAATTCTAGAACGTGCAAGTGAAGCGTCGAAAGGAGAGAAGCAGAAAAAGTTTGCAGCATGCAAAAATACTTTGAAGGGGAAGGCGACAAAATAAGCAATGAGAAAACAGAGCTGCTGAGATCAGGAGAAAAGATGAAAGCTAAGGAGAAGAGTTAAGAAGAACCAGAGGACAGTCGTGAAGAGCGTTAAGTTGGTAAAGAAGAACATAACGTTGGAATACAAGAAAGTCAAACTGGTTGAATAGAACAGAGTAAGCTGATTAAGAAGAGCATAAAGCTAGAAAAGACAAAAAAGTTTGAAGAAAATCGTGCAGCGTAGCAACAAAGCAGCGGAAAAATCATTGCAGAAAGAAGGCAACATAAAGCGTGGGGAAGTAAGCAACAAGACAAAAATAAGCTAAGCAACGAAGGGGAAAGCAAGATTCAGCGAGCAGAGAGCAACGAGAGAGAGCAAAAAACCCACCCTTATTTCAAAAAGCAATTCGGTGAGCTGTTTATCGTTCATTTAAGATAATTTGTTTTGTATTGTTGATAATAATAGAAACTTAAGGGAAATTGAAAAAGTTTAAACAAAATGTTAATGAAGTTCTTTAAAACTTAAGCAATTTGTGAAACTAATGGAAAATTGAAATTAAAAATGTAATTAAATTTAATAACTTGAACAATTTATTTTGGATAGCTAAAAGAGAGAGAGAGAGAAATTGAAATTACACTAAAATCAAAAAGTATTGAAACGAAATACTTAAGATTCTTAATAACTTGAACAATTTATTGTGGATAGCTAAAAGAGAGAGATACAATTGAAATTACACTAAAACCGAAAAGTATTGGCACTATATATTTTATTTTCTTTATAACTTTGGAATTCATTGGATAGCTAAAAAGAAAGAATTTGAAATTAAACTAAAATCAAAAAGTATGGAAAGGACATATTTAACTGAAAAATTTGAAATTTAAACTGAAATCAAAAAGTATTGAAACGAAATATTTTATTGAAAAAAATATTTAAATTAAACTAAATTCAAAAAGTATTGAAACGAAATATTTAATAAAATTGAAATTAAACTAAAATCGAAAAGTATTCAGACGAAATATTTAAGATTCTTTTAAACTTTAAAATAAATTTAACTTGAGATTATTATTTGTTTTGAAAACTAATTTTATTCTAATTACACAATTAAACTAAACTAAACTTAGGATATCATAATTATTACACACTTTTTACACTTACCTTAAAATATAACTTACTCTTATTCTAATCAATTTAATAAATATTTAAAATTTGTTTATTGAACTTTACGACAATGGATGCACAGACCATTTTAGACATGACAGTGTTAACACTCAAGGACAAGCTAAAGGCGGTTGGGTTAGGTACACAAGGACGAAAAGGTGACCTTAGAGACAGACTCCTACGGCATTATAACCTCCTTCATAGCGACGACGAAGAAAGCGAAGTTGAATCTGCGTATGAAGAGGCTACAAATCCTTCGCCAGAAATTGCAGTCATTAAACACAGTTTCACACTTAAAGACATCGAAGACAGTTTACCTTCTTTTAATGGAACAGATTCGCTGGACGTACAGCAGTGGATACAAGAATTTGAAGATAACGCTTTAACCTTAGGTTGGAGTGGACTCCAGAAGTTTGTTTACGCAAAGCAGCTCTTCAAAGGTGCAGCGAAACTATTTTTGCGGAGTCAGTCAGGCATCAAAGATTGGGTTTCCTTAAAGACAGCAATCGTTGAAGAGTTTGGCACTAAGTTGTCGTCGTTAGACGTGCATCGCATGTTGCAGAGTCGCCGTAAAAAAAATAACGAATCGTTTAGAGAATATTTATACACTCTTATGGAAATAGCAAAGCCAATTAATTTAGATGAAGTTAGTTTAGTAGGGTATTTTGTGGAAGGTATACCAGATTCAAAAGTAAATAAAACAGTTCTTTATCTAGCCAAAACTGTTGCAGAGTTAAAGGAGCAGTTGAAAGTTTACGAGAGAGTGCATGGTTTGCGTCAGTCATCAAACAAACCAAATCAGTGGCAAAGTTCTCCAGCAACAACAGCGCAAGTAAATGACATCAAGATTAAAAAATGTTTCAAATGTGGAGCTACATCGCATTTCGCTAAAGATTGCAATGCAGCTGAGAAACGATACAAATGTTTTAAGTGTGGACAACTGGGTCATCGTAGTTTTGAATGCAAGCAGAGTTCTGAGAATCAAATCAAGAAAGAGGGCGGTAAGGTTAATACAATGATAGATGCGCCTCTTCGACAGTATAGTGGGCTAATTTTTAAAACAATTAAGGTTGGCAATACATTTTTTGAAGCAATGGTAGACACAGGCTCTGACTTAAGTTTACTTCGTTTTGATACCTTTAAGAAAATAAAAAACTTGGAATTGAGTACAGAGAAGAGACGACTTGTTGGCATTAAAGAAAGTGAACTGGTTACGATTGGCAGTGTGTTCACTAGCATGCTTGTAGATGAACTCACTTTAGGCATTACTTTTCACGTTACCAAGAGTAATGACCTGCGTTATGAAGCTGTCATTGGAAATGACATTTTAAGTAGAGCTGACATATTGTTTTCCGAGGGCAGAGCCGAGTTTATGAAGAAAGTAAATAAGAATAAAGTCGATAGCATAGAGTCAAATGAAAAGATTAGCGCAACTTCACAAGTTTTTCCAAGTTTAAATGAAGATGGAAATAAACTTTTACTCTTAAGCGAATTTGAATCAATTTGCATGCTTATGCAAAACGATTCTGGAGAGGATAAAGACGTTGAGTTATTGAATTTATCTCATCTCACCAAAGATCAGACCATTGATATAGCAACGTTAGTGGAGCACTATTCTCCTGCAAAGAAGTCAAACTCTCCAGTGCAGATGAAGATTATTTTATCAGATGATACGCCTATCTATCATACACCACGCAGAACGTCGTATGATGACCAGCTTGTGATAGATAAGCAAGTAAGCAAATGGTTAGAGGAGGGTATAATTCAGCCAAGCACGTCTGAGTATGCCTCACCGGTGGTTCTTGTCTCAAAGAAGGATGGAACAAAGAGATTATGCTGCGATTTCAGAAAGCTTAACGAGAAGATACTGCGCGATAATTTCCCGATGGTGCTGATGGACGACGTCTTGGAAAGGTTACAAGGAGCAAAAATATATACTACTCTTGATTTGGCTAATGGTTTTTTACACGTACCTGTGGAGCAAGGTTCAAAACGATATACATCTTTTGTAACGCACAGTGGCCAATACGAATTCAATTTCGTTCCGTTTGGAATATGCAATTCGCCTGCGGTTTTTTGTCGCTATATATCAGCTATTTTCCGCGATTTGGTTCAGCAAGGAGTTATCGTGATTTATATGGACGATATTATTATTCCAGCACAAGATATTAGCGAGGGTATCGAAAAGCTTAAGATGGTTTTGGATAGAGCAGCTGAGTTTGGATTGCAAATCAAATGGCAAAAATGTCAATTTTTAATGGAAAAGATACATTTTCTTGGTTATATTGTTGAGAACGGTGGCATAAAACCATCGGAAGAAAAAGTGGAAGCAGTCAGAAGGTTTCCAATCCCGCATGATAAGAAGTCTCTTCAAAGATTTTTGGGACTTACGTCTTATTTTCGGAGATTTATGGAAGGATATGCTGTTGTAGCGAAACCATTAAGTGATTTGCTAAGAAAAAATGTTACGTTCAAAATTCATGAAGAGCAGCTATTGGCATTTCAGCAACTTAAATCAGCCCTCATAAATGCACCAGTTTTAAAGCTATACGACGCTAATGCTCAAACTGAGATACACACGGATGCATCTATGCACGGCTATGGTGCCGTTCTTCTTCAAAAAGACGGAAACGATCAGCAATACCACCCAATACAGTACATGAGCCGCAAAACAAAGCCTCAAGAAGAGAAATACCATTCATATGAATTGGAGGTTCTGGCAATCATTCAAGCTTTAAAGAAGTGGCGCATATATGTTCTGGGCAGAAAAATCAAAATTGTCACGGACTGTAGCGCTTTTACACAAACTATGAAAAAACAAGATGTACCACTTAGAGTCACGCGCTGGGCTATGTACCTCCAAGATTTCGACTACGAGATTGAGCACAGATCTGCTACGAAAATGAAGCATGTGGATGCTTTAAGCCGAATGACGTCCATGCATCTTGAAGATTCTCTCAGTTTTCGGCTTAAAGAAGCTCAGCAATGTGATGAGTGGACGAAAGCAATCGTCAAAGTATTAGAAAGTAATGATTACGAAGATTTTTATTTGAAAAATGGCGTGTTGTATAAAGATGCAGTAAAAGAACTGATAGTTGTACCACAAACTATGGAGGAAGAGATTATTCGTCTGGCACATCGACAAGGACACTTATCAGCTAAAAAGACACAGGACTACATCGATAAAACATTCTACATTCCGCAAATTGGTCCGAAAGTAGCAAAAATTGTGAAAAGCTGTATCGAGTGTATTGTTGTGGAAGCTAAGTTGGGCAAAAAAGAGGGTCTGCTTTACCCTATTAACAAAGAAGACACACCACTTGGGACGTTACACATAGACCACGTTGGTCCCATGGAACTGACTCATAAAAAGTATAATCATCTGCTAGTTGTTGTGGATGCTTTCAGCAAATTTGTTTGGTTATACCCTACACGAAGTACCGACGCTGCATCTGTAATCGACCGACTAGAAAAGCAATCGGCTATATTTGGTAATCCACGCAGAGTAATAACTGACCGAGGGACTGCTTTTACAGCGAAATCTTTTGAAGAATATTGCCAACGAGAAGGTATCCAGCATTTATTGATCGCGACGGGAGTACCACGCGGAAACGGCCAGGTAGAACGAATACATCGCATCATCGTGCCTATGCTCGCCAAGTTTTGCCAAAACAACCCAGCTAACTGGTATAAACATGTGGACAAAGTCCAGCGTATTATCAATAATACCCCGCCTAGGAGCACCAAGTTTACACCTTTTAAAATACTTACCGAAATGGAAATGCGTACTGCTGACGATATCGAACTGCGTAATTTACTAGAAAATTCTATTATAGAAGACTTAAACATTGAACGTGAAAACATTAGAAAGGAAGCTCAAGAAAATATTTCGAAGATACAGGAAGAAAATCGTCGAACATTTAACGCAAAGCGAAAACTGGAATTTAACTACAAACCAGGAGATTTAGTTGCTATTAAACGAACTCAATATGGCCCAGGCCTGAAGTTAAAAGCAAAATATTTGGGACCCTACAATGTTCTTAAGAGGCTTCCCCACGGAAGATATGAAATCTCCAAAGTTGGCGATCATGAAGGACCGTTTCAAACAACTACAGTCGCTGAATATATGAAGGCTTGGTGTCCATCGTTCGGGTCGAACGACCGTGCAGGACGGCCGAATGTAGGAATGACAGACGGGTTTGACAGTGTGACAAACGGACAAAGGACAACAAGAAGTGGACAAACGTACTAACAAGCAACTATTTGGCATCACTGACAAACTTAAGAAAAAGAAAAGAGACAATTAAAGCGGAAGAGAGAAAACGGACAGGAGAGGAGACAGTTTTTTTGTATGACGCGGACGCGAACGGATAAGTAAAACTCGATGTAATGTATTTAATAAATAATAAAAGACCTATTAATAATAATGTTAACAAAATAATAAATGAAAATAAAAGTTTTAATTAAATGTTGTAAAATCGAAGTTCGTGTTTCATTCCTACATATATTTATATAAAAATCATTGCATTATAATTAAAATTGTTGAAATTTTATTGCATATATTTTATTTATTGTTACATTTAATATTGTATTTTAGTACTGTCTTAAGAACATTGTATGGGAATTATTAACAATAAAACTAATTCAGCGTGAAAGAACGTACTGTATGGTATACCTCTTATGATTTGTTTTGCTGTAGGACTTCAGTCGAATTTTTCCTTAAGAAGAAATATATATTCCAGTTTTTTAAAGTTCACCATTTATTTAAGACTCAACCTACCACTATTTAAAATTTGCAAGTGACAACACTGGTCATCATCCTCAGTTTGTTATTGCCATCTTGTAACAACTGTCAACATAGCTGCAGTTATATATTTAATATTAAGTCAACGTCGAAACTTAACAGAGCTGTTTGGATCGATGTAAAGAGTGCAGGTTTATTAATCAGTGTGCCATGGAATCGATCCTCACGGTGTACAAAGTGATATCTTTTTTTTTGATGTGAATTCGTTTATGCTGTTGTTGGCAGATGCTTTTGTTTTGTTTTTGCATGGTGCGAAGGAAAATTAACAATTGCCCACAAGTGAGTTGAAAAAACAATGACAGTAACATGTAATAAAATAAATAATATAATAATGAAATGTAATACAATTTACTGTTGTGAATATTAACGTGTGGTTTTTTAATATATATAATGTTTTAAATTTTTGAATTTAAGATATTTAAAAAAAAAAAAAAATTAAATTATCATGTCTATGGAACTGTAAAAAAGCTTCGCTTCTCTCGTGTGTCAAAAGACGCACCTGTGTTTTTTATTCCTTCCAATTATCAATTTGTCTTCAAATTTTCAAAAATGTTTAATGCTTAAGCCGTGCCCAGCGTAAACACGGGAACGATTTTGCGTGCGGTTCGTTTTCCAAACGCACCGCAATTATTTGAGGGAAATGCGGAAAGTGTACAATTACAACACATTAATTCGTTAATGCTGGTAGCTGCGAAATAGCTTGCTATTCGGTGTGAAATGGCTTCGGTTTTAGCAAGTAACATTTCTTTATTAGAAAATAGTTTATTTATAATAAGAAAATTAAAATAAAGAAAAATAAAACACAGGTGCGTCGTTGGACACACGAGAGAAGCGAAGCTTTTTCGCAGTTACATAGATTTGATAGCTTAATAATTTTTTCTTTTTAATAAAAAAACTTTTAAATTCAAATATTTAAAATAACATCAAATAAATTACATATATACAAAAAACATATTTACTGCTTATTTTTTATTGTTAAATGTCAACTTTCAACGCCAATTACATATACGGGCAAATAATGCCAGCGACTCTGTATTTTAACTCTCCACACATGGTTGTAAACTTGGCTGCACTGAACAAACTTTTTCCTTCAACAGCGTACTACCTAGCGAAAAAGTCTGTCGAAAATTTTTCAGATTTCACTCCAAGCAAATCACACAACGAGGAGTAAAAAGCTTCGCTTGAAAAATATATATTAAAGAACGCTCTCGAAACAAAATTTAACAAACATTTTAGATACATTGCCGATGTCATGCATGCGTTTGTTAATTCCATATTTATTGATATCATCTATTTTTTTGACACTTAAAAACGCACTTGTCAACGTACTTGTGGGCATTGTTAATTTTCTTCGTACCAACAACACCACAAACTCATTCACAATACAAACACACTGATGCTGGAGACACCTTGTGGCAAATTAAAGCAAATTGTTGTAAGTTGTAGCATAGCAAATACACAATCCTCTATCTATTGATAGATGGTGACGATCTACTGCAGCATAGCTGCTGTTATAACTAACATTGAATTAACAACTGTTTCTTACAAGTCTTTGTGGCCTGGTGGATAGTGTGTTGGACTATCATTTAGGAGGACACGTGTTCGATTCCCACGAGGACCAAAACATAATTTTAGTATTTAATATTAAAGTATTAAAGTTTCTTGTTTTAATAAGCGTTAGAAACAAAGAAACCATCAAATTTCCAAGAAAAAATCTGTCGAAAATTTTCAGACTTCACTTTAAGCAAATCACATAACGAGGAGTAAGAAGCTTCGCTTCAATAAACGCAAATTTCCATTTCCTTTCAAATATTATCCGCACGATATTGCAGGCAAAATCAAACAAGTTTGATTTTCAAACAATGCATGCGTTGCGACGTCCCCGCATCGCACGCATTTATCGCATAATCGTGCCTACGTTTGACATATACATTTACCAACATATGTTTGATTTTGAAATCTGCCCGCATTAACCCTATTAGTACTGGGTAAAACTACGAACACAAAGTACTCAAGTGAGTCTTTCGGACTCACATACATTTTGTAAAAAGAAAAGCGACAATAACATTTTAAGTTTAAAGATATAGTTCATATGAGGGATTTAACTTGTTTGTTAATACATTTGGAGTGGAGGCCGTGGTGTAGTGGGTAGAGTGTGTGGCTTATACGCCAGAGAACCCAGGTTCGAATCCCCAACTGACACAGAATTGTTTTTTCAATTGAATTAATTTTTCTGTTCGGCCGTCACCTCTCTGTAGACAATCAGAGAGTAAAAACTGCCATGAAAAGCTTCTTGAGAACATAAGCCGTTCGGAGTTGGCATAAAACATGTAGGTCCAGTTCTTGATCATTAGTGCTTAAACATTTCACAACACACACAACACAATTGATCATAAGGAGCTCGGTCAAAGTCCTTTCAAGGGCTGAATGGTCATTTTCATTTCGTTTTTTTGTTTAATACATTTGGTAAAATTACAACGTTTTAAGAGTGCCCACTGCATGTATTTTTTGAACATAGGCTGCTAGGCTGATTGTTCAGCCTTCGTCGTGTAGGTGGGCACATACAGCATCTTCGTTTCT
Organism: Coremacera marginata; assembly: GCA_914767935.1. Classification (NCBI taxonomy): domain Eukaryota; kingdom Metazoa; phylum Arthropoda; class Insecta; order Diptera; family Sciomyzidae; genus Coremacera; species Coremacera marginata. The sequence continues at coordinate 169,856,450 of OU612043.1, read as the reverse complement.
TGGCAACGGTTTCGTGAGTTTTTATTGAATCCGCTGTATGAAAGCGTAGATTACTTTGGATCAGGGATGATATTTGGGGGCTTTTAGGGTTTTTTTGAGACCTTTTTAATTGTGAAAGCCCCGAAGCCCTTTTAAGTCCTTTTAGGCCCTTTTGAAAAAATTTAACCGACAAAAATTATCGCAATTTTTAACAAGAAAAGATTAATGAATAATGTCTGTTGACAACATTTGTGTACTATGCCATCATTCTACAAAATTTTAAATTTTGAGGTAGGAAATGGAGGTAGGAAATATCGTCCACAGAAAAATCGTACAAAAAATAAATTTAAAAATCACTAAATCGAAGAATTACCAAAAAAAAAAAATAAATTAAAGAATAATTAAAAAAAATACCCAATAAAAATAAAAATATGCCCAACATTTTTTAAAAGTTGCCTATAATGCAATCTTGCGGTGTCGGAGTGCTTGACAAGAATAAGCTCTCTTGAATTTATTAAATGAATGAAAATATCTGGAGATAGAAATATATATTATTCATTAGTAATTATCAAAAGGTAGGACTACCGCAGGACGGTTACCGATTTTAAGGAAAAACTTTTAATTTTTTAAAAACATGATGATCGAGTGATTGCAATAGTTAGAATAACCATTTTACTAGTAGTCAATGTGAACTATCACTCGAAAAAAAAAGTTAAATTTAGTCCTAAAAAGTTTGGTTATTTTCATCTGGCAAATAGCCAAACCATAAAACGAAATTTCGCCCAAAAACGTGCAAAACCGCATAATTTTTTTTGACTGTTTCTTAACGAAAATTGACCGAATTTTGTATGGAAAAATTTTGGGTGATTTTTATTTAAAGTCTATATTTCCTATCGCCTTTTTAAATGTTCTCAATAAAATAAGTTCCGTTATATACAGACCTGGTCACATAAAAATCATACTTTTTAGTAATCTCAAACAAATTTAGTTTGTTTTTCAAGTTATATGAAAAGAACGAGCCCTAAAGGCTTCATCGTAGTCCTGGCAATGCTTTAATATTAACATATAAATTAATCGATTTTGTCATCAATTCAATATCAACCCTAAGAATATTATGCCAGTACCATCTCTCTCTCAACACCCTGATGAAGTATTAATTTGACTTAATTTCTTCTTGCAAAATTTTTTATTCTAAAGTTGTGGTTATTTATGAAACTATTTATTGTTAAGTTCAGCCATGCCTCAATACATTTTTTGACAGGAATTGATTTTTTCTACTCATTTTCGTCCCGCTTCATTGATTCGTCTTCTTACAAGTCTTAACGGAGAAGAGTCTACATTATTCATTCATTTCATTCTACGACTATTTAAAGGTGAATATAACCGATTTGCGGTTTTATGTAGAAATCCTTTGCAATTTTTTGTTAAAATTTGTTTTCAGAAATACACTATATTCTAAAAATTTTTGTCATTTTTTGACTTAAAAAAATTTTTACACAAATAATGCGTAAAAAAAAATGTATTTGAAAGAATCACCTTGAACCTTATTAAGATGGAGAGTTATTTAATTTAATCATTTGAGGTATAATATACGTGTAACAGCCAAATAAAAGCAGCTTTTTTAAAAAAAATTTTTTAGATACTTTGCCAAAAATAAACTGGACTTGTTGAGATTATTAAAAAGTGTGCTATTTGTGAGACCATGGCATGACCGTGTCACCAAATGGAAAGTCTTCAATATTGAATTGTCACTTTTTAAAACTAAAAGCCCTATTAACGTCAAATTGGCACAATTTTTGTTTGAACCCTGGCTCTTTTCCAACTAAGTCGATATCATCCCTGCTTTGGATGCAGCAATTAACGACGATATCATTGATGTTTGATGCAGTTTCCTTGGATAACCGATGTTTGTTTCGCCGTCGTATGTTTGATATTACCAGTTCTTCTACCAACGAAGTCAAAATATTTTGCTCCTATTTTCGATTGCGATGCTTTTCGGATTTGTCAAAAAAAATTTAGAATATTGTCACTGGTAACCTGCATGATTTGCGTTTGCCCGAAAAAACGTGGGATTTTTTGTCCAAAAAAGAAATTTATGGCTGATTTGTTTCAGTTATCCTCGTCTATCTTACTCGTATTGATGTGATGCATTGTTGATAATAAAATTTTCCAAACCCAAAAAAGTTGGTTTCAACTGCTTTTTGTGGATGTGGATAAAAATTTTGCAGAATGCATCGTTTATTTTTTCTACAGCGATCCAACACACGTAAGGCCAGTTGATAGCAGTTTTTCAGCTAAATCGAAGCTCGTAAGATAGTTATCTTACGTATTATTACGGTTTAATCGATGAAACAGTTCTGTAAGCTCCTCTACCAGTTTTTGCGGTAAATGAAGTCCTCCTTTTTTTCAAGCTAAGGTACCCCCTTTAGTGCATAACTGGTCGTACTATAACATAACCGCCATAAATCTTAATGTCATATTTGTCAGGCTTAGAGGGAATATACTACCGAAAGGATAATCTTCCACGGAATGGCACCAACTTTTCGTCGATTGTTCTACTTATTATTACCAAAGCAGATGCGAAACAATCACGCAAAAGTCAAAGCAAGCACAACCATGCTTTGAATATGTTCTTGATGTGTCATCAAGAACATCATTCATCATTCATGCTTTGAATGAGTCTCTAAGACTCATTTCAGTACTTTGTGCTAGCTTTATAAATTAATTTTGTTAACAAATTGAAAGAAAAACATGTATAAATTTTCGTAACGTCATTCTTTTTAGAACTTCTGCAGTTTAAAATACAAGAACCTCAATTGTTAAAAAAAAAAAAAAAAGTTTTCGCCAGAAAAACACCGCAAAGTCAAAATGAGTCTCAAAGACTCAAGGCAGTACTAATAGGGTTAAACGCATCGTAACGCACGCAAAGCATTTCTCGTGTCTAGGTTGGACATTATTGCGTTATTGAAAGAAATTCTAAGTTGTTTCAAGCTAAGTTTTTTTTATTTACTTTTCTTATCATTTTGGTCTTAATGAGTTGTTATTATTTGTAAATGTTAATTTAATTAAATTTGCTTACTAACTAACAGTTTACTAATGAATGCTTTAATAAATAGCTAAATATAAAAAATAATAATAATAAAATAATTTAATATAATAAAATAATAATAAAATAATAATAATAAAAAAAATAATGTTTTTTTTATTTCTGTAATAAAAATTTTGGAAATATACCTATTTTTACTTAAAAAACCTGACGTCCTCTTAAGGGAGGGGGGAGAGGTGGTAGTATTCGTAATATTAGGTCAACACAACATAATTCTTTCCATAGCTCTTTCGAGAAAAGCGTCGTTTTCAGCTTGTTCGAATATTTTCTTATTTTGCATGTTATGAACAGCTGGATCATGAATCGTGCACAAACAATTTTATCCATGTAATGAACAGAAAAATTAAAAATAGCCAAAGCTCGACAAGTTTTTTGTTTTTAGAACTACCTTAAAAAAAAAAGAGTTCCATGTTCCAACTTAGTTCTATCGTGTTTTTCAAGAATGAAATTTCCATAACTGTTCAACTGCTCAAGAACTGATATTCTGGGTAAGATATTCAAGACAAGAACTTTTAGACTCTAATTTATTATAGAAAAGGTATAAGATATTCTTGCGTAAAAGGTTTTAAATTGTCACTAACTTTAGTTGGGATCAAAATTATGTTAGTCTAACTGGATCTTTTTCGTATATTTCTGAAAATGTTAAGAATAAAATAATACTACTTCACAGTAATATATATTTGTTACTATAGGTACTCAATTTGTTTGAATATGTGGCAGCATTAAATTAATACTCATTTAACGAAACATATTTTAAGGTTTTCTTCACATCAATTGTTGTTGATGTACCTTGGTTTCCACTGCTATTTAACAAACAGCTTCTTATTACTTGAACAATGGCGGCAGTGGTTGAAGTTTTTTTACGTTTTTTTTTTTTTGTATAACTACTTATTTTGTTCTACATCCACTCACTGAGTGTGCTGAAGAAGTAACAGTAAAATGTTACTTTGGCACGGTGTAGTATTTATTGCGCTTTCTTCTGCGTTGAACGCTTTGTTTTGCCACTGACGAAAGATTTACTATTTCCACTGCTTTTTGTAGGTGTTGCTGTGTTGTGTTGTGTTTTTTACGTTGTTGCTGCTTTTCTATTTTTTTTTTCTGGTCTACACAGTTGCAATTGTTTTTGAGCTCATAAATTTTACAACATCTTGCCAAATCTTTTTTGCTCTCGTATTGTTGTAAGAACACAGTTGTACTTGTTTGTTTATTTTATTTTTATTCACTTTTTATATCAGTTTGTTTTTGTTGTATTGTATTAAGTTTTTTTATGGGTTTGTTTTTGGTTTTTTTTTCCCCCTCAAAATTTTGGCCATAATCAAGGGAGAGCATGAGTTAAAAAAGCAATAAAAACCCACTTAATTCAAATGTGTTGAAAGAATGTTGCTTAAATTATTGTAGCGGAGCCTTAATAAATAGAAATAAATGGGTTTGTTATAGAAGAGGCAAATAAAGGCTTTATTTTTTGCATTAAGATGACTGCAAGACTTTGTCTCTACTTTGGCAATAACAAAGCACTGCCTCCATCTCCCACATTTATACACACACACTTATACATCAACTGCATCACCGTAGCTTTTAGTGCAGTGTTTTGTCAACATAAAGCTTCTTAACGCCTCATCAAGCTGCAACGTGCAGCAATCGCCAAGTTAAATTAACACCAACAGCTCAATAAAGAGTGAAAAGTTTTGCAGCGTTGGTAACTGTGCACGAGCGTCGTAGCTCGTTATTTGTGACCTTTTTACGGCTAACAAACTTCATCATTAAATTAAACCAAAATGGCGACCAACAACACGTTCATGCAATAAATTTATTTACAGCAAATCATGAAGAGTGCGCAAAAGTGGTAAAAAGCAGCAGCAGAGAACTGCAAGCAGCAGCAGCGGCAACAGCATCAGCAGCAGCAGCATGAAAGGCTTAAGAAAATAACAAAATAACAAAACAAAAAAAAAAAAAAAAAACAAGGAGAAAAATAGTGGCCCTTTGCACTAAATCACTTTTGCCAAAAGTCCTTTTAGCGAAAATGGCAAAATAAGTTGCATACTTTTGTGCGCCATTTGACGATTTTGCAAGTCAACATTGAGTGTGCTGACTTGTACAACACTGTTCTGTGCTTGTAGCTGATGAGCGATGCGCTCATTGAAAGCGGCTTCCTTTGCTCGTCAATCGTCGCTCAATTCGTCTGCGTCCTCCTCCTCACCCTGCCCATAAATCAGTTTGAATGAGTTCTACGTGCACCAGTGTGCCAATGCAATGGCTATTAAAATGTAAAAATAAAATCAATTGCGTTGCAAAACAGAAAAAAAGAAAATCAGAAAAAGCAACAAAACACAGGCCGCTGAAGCAGCATTAATGGAGAGCAACGGCGCATGTTGAAGCGTATTTAAAGATGCTGAATGGCATACTTGAGTATAGATAATGAAAAAAAAATAAAAAAACTATAAATCCTTAAAGAGCAGCTTCATATTTTATTTTAATAAAAGCAGTTATTAACAACTTCGTCAGAAACATTCAGCAAAATCCGTTCAAGTCAATTGAAGAATTATTCGCATAGCAGTTGAAAAGATCAGTCAACATTATATTACATACTTCAATGCTCATTTATGTTATTGTCAGCGTTGCTGAAAGGATTTTACATTTTTCATTATTAAATTAAATTATTTTCTAAGAATTATGCACAAGCTATGGCTAAGGACGAACCTATGACTTGAAAGCATTGTATATAGCTGCCAGAAAAAAAAATCTTGCACATGGATACTGGATGGCAATAACAACTACAATGCTCGAAATAAAGTACTTAACAAAGGTTGGAGGGTTTTTCTCCATAATAGATTAATTTTAATTCATAAGAAAAAATTATACAGAGACTCACGAAATTGATCATGCTTTTGCTAAGTATGTCAACTACTAATAAAAACTCTGAAATAAGTTGGTAAATATTGGGTCCGCAACTAAATAATTGCGGATTTCACTCATAGATGGCTTTAGTTGAATTTTTAGGTTTGCTGACGTAGTCGAAATGTCAAACACATTTTGTTATTTGATAGTTGGTATTTCAACTGCCAATCAGTAAAAAATTTTTTTTATCGGTTGTGTAGTTTTTGTTTGGCGTCTGTTGAAAAATGGAAAATCAAAGCGAACATTTTCGTCATATTTTGCTTTTTTATTTCCGGAAAGGAAAAACGCATCGCAAGCTCACAAAAAGTTATGTGCTGTTTATGGTGACGAAGCTTTAAAAGAACGGCAGTGTCAAAATTGGTTTGCCAAATTTCGTTCTGGTGATTTTTCACTCAAAGATGAAAAACGCTCTGGTCGTCCAGTTGAAGTTGATGACGACCAAATCAAAGCAATAATCGATTCGAATCGTCACAGTGCAACACGTGAGATTGCAGAGAAGCTTCATGTATCACATATACATGCATTGAAAATCGCTTAAAACAACTTTGTTATGTACGAAAACTCGATATGTGGGTTCCTCATGAACTGAAAGAAAATCATTTGACATAACGCATTAACATCTGCGATTTGTTAAAGAAACGCAATGAAAATGATCCATTTTTAAAACGATTGATAACTGGTAATGAAAAATGGTTGTTTACAACAATGTGAATCGGAAAAGATCGTGGAGCAAGCCAGGTGAACCAGCTCAAACAACATCAAAAGCTGATATTCATCAAAAGAAAGTTATGTTATCAGTTTGGTGGGATTACAAAGGAATTGTCTACTTTGAACTTTTACCACCCAACCGAACGATCAATTCAGATGTCTACATTGAACAACTAACAAAATTGAACAATGCAATTGAAGAAAAGCGGCCCGACTTGGCAAATCGAAAAGGTGTTGTATTCCACCATGACAATGCAAGGCCACACACATCTTTGGTCACACGGCAAAAATTATTGGAGCTTGGTTGGGATGTTTTGCCACATCCACCATATAGTCCTAACCTTGCACCATCTGATTACTTTTTATTTAGATCTTTGCAAAACTCCTTGAATGGTAAAAATTTCAATAATAATGATGATGTCAAATTGTACCTGGTTCAGTTTTTTGCTGATAAAAACCAGAAGTTTTATGAACGTGGAATTGTGATGCTGCCTGAAAGATGGCAAAAGGTCATTTCTCAAAATGGGAAATACATTACAGAATAAAGTTATTTCGTTCCTTGAAAAAATTGTCTTTTATTTTCTAAAAAAAATCCGCAATTACTTAGTTGCCAACCTGATATTTTTACCATGTCTTTATTTTGCTGAAATAAGATAAAAATAAAGAAAACGAAACAAGGAAAAAATTTCATCAAAATTAGTTCTTAAAAAAAAAAAATAGAACAGTATGTTCAAAAAGTCCATAGGATGACACATAGATGGCGCTACTAGATTTTTTTCCATATGACTTTTATTTAGTACCAACCTTCAAACGATACTTATAAAAAATTTAACAACAATCTGACAATTGATTAGCATTTTGTATGTAACTATTGTTATTGAAAAAAAATGGAAAAAAAGTGAATTTTGAGTTTTGACAAAGCAATGCGTTTTGATGAAAAAATATAGTGGAAACCAAACAATGGCTTGATAAACATTATCCGGACTCTGCTCCATCGAGACAAATGGTAGAAAAGTGGATTGCTGAATTTAAACGTGGTCCTACCAGCACAAATGATACAGAGCGCAGTGGACTCCCAAATCAGACCGTTATTCCACAAAACATTAAAAAAAATCCACAATTTGGCTATGGAAAGATATCAGATGGTAGTCTTTTTACCATTTTAGACGAACATTTGGGTATGCGAAAGCTCTGTGCAAAGTGGGTGCCGCGTGAGCTCACAGTCGACCAAAAACAACAACGAATTGATGCTTCAGAGGAGTGTTTGGCGCTGTTAAACCGCAATAAAATCGAATTCTATCATCGATATGTGACAATGGATGAATGGATGAGTGGACAGCAGTCGACGAACCGAATCCAAAGCGAGCAAAGACGCAAAAGTCGGCTTGTATGGTGATGGCGTCTGTATTTTGGGATACGAAAGGAATATTATTCATCGACTATCTCCAAAAAAGAACCACCATCGACAGCGACAATTGCTGTGCACTTTTGGATCGATTAAAGGCTGAAATAGCAAAGAAACGGCCACATTTGCAAAAGAAAAGGTGTTGTTTCACCAAGACAATGCGCCGTGTCACAAATCGATGAAAACGATGGCAAAATTGAATGAATTGGTCATCAGATTGCTTACCCATCCAGCGTATTCTCCAGATTTAGCCCCCAGCGAAATTTTCCTGTTTTCAGATCTCAAGAGAATGCTTGCTGGAAAGAAATTCAAGTCCAATGATGAAGTAATCGCTGAAACTGAGGCCTATTTTGACAAGAAAGAGAAATCGTACTATAAAAGTGGTATCGAAAAGTTGGAAAATCGCTATACTTGTTGTATCGCTCTCGAAGGCACCTATGTTGAATAATATAATCCAGTTGTATCAAAATTTTGTATTTTTCTTACTTATCCTACGGACGCGTACTGCTGCAATTGAGTTCAATGCTCTTGCGCATAAAAAAAAAAAACAAGTTCATGTCAACATGTTCAAGTTTTTCTTGTTGTTTAGTTTATATTGCATGCATATATATATTGTGCGTGAGTGTAACAAAAATAATTAAAACGCTAGTTGAGTTCAATGGACTTTTAGATTAGTAAATAAATTTGCATTAATGTGCTTGGGATTATATTATGGAAAAATATAGTTTGGAGTGCATTACACTGCGTAAGGGGTATATTAACTTTGCCATTCCGTTTGTAACGCCAATAAGGAGGTGTGGCAGATATAGAAAAGTATATAGAATTTTGATCAGCATCACTTCCTGAGTCGATTTCCGAGTGTCCGACAATCTGTCCGTCTGTGATCACAATTACAGCTGTACTTTAAAAGTTATCACGATGAAATTCAAAATAAAGGGTGGTTAAATTTTAAGGGCCGATGTTGAATGTGAACCACACCTAAACGTCAAGCTTTTTTCTGTATGTCATTTGACATTCCTCAATTTCAGACTCTTACTCAATTTGAACCATGGAAAGATACACAATCGAGCAATGCGTTAAAATTATTCAGACTTATTATGAAAATGGGCGTTCAAATCAAAATGCATATCGTGCACTTCGTGATTTTTTCGGTCAATTTAATCGTCCAAATATGCGTACAATCGGAAAAATCGTGCAAAAATTTGAGCAAGCCGGGTCTGTAGGAGATGTGAAAACACCAGTGCATGCTCGTACAGCTCGTACTGCAGAAAATATTGCTGCTGTTCGCGATAGTGTGGCTGAAGAGTCGTCAGGCAGTTACTATGAATGGCGTTCGTTATCGTGAGATAATAACGAACTTCTTATGGCCCGAATTGGAAGATATGAATGTGGACGATATGTGGTTTCAACATGACGGTGCCACTTCCCACACAGCTAACGAACAATGGCTCTTTTGCGCGACAATTTCAATGGCCGTGTTATCTCACGTGGTCGCGATGTCCATTGGCCGCCAATATCAGGTGATTTGACACCGTTGGACTTCTTATTTTGGGGTTATTTGTAAGAAAAGGTGTACGTCGATAAACCAGCAACAATTCAAGAGCTAAAGGATGAGATAATTTGGCACATTAACGGCATAGAACCTCATAGTTTTAAAGTTATCGCGATGAAATTTAAATATAAGCTTCTTTCTAAACAATGGAGATCAAGCACGAGAATGAGCCAAATCGGTTGAAAACCACGCCTACCTTCCATAAATAGTGACTTTATTTTAACATTATAATCTCTTAAAAATCCACAAAAACTAATAAAATGCCTTGAAACTTTGTACATAGGCTTTGACATATAATATGAACCATTTATATGCTATTTGGCAAAATCGGATGAAAACCAAGTCTACCTCTCATACAAAATGACGTTATCAAAATATGTCATCGTAAATATATAAAAATGAATGACATCGGGTCTGTATGTACCCAAATTGCGCCCACATCATTTATCCAACCCATACATATATTCTTCGGTATAATATGGAGTCCTTACAATAGAAAAGTGGGTGTGGTATTTTACTTTTGATCGAACTTCTGTTACACCGTGTGTCTGACTTTAACCAAATTTTTCACACATAATCTTTGACTATTTGAGCAATCTTAAGTTTATAAAATTGGGCAGTAACATACAGGGGGCGTGGCACTTTATTTTTAGACTAGCTCTATCTACGCCTTTTTTTCGATTTCGACCAAATTTCTTACATATATTCTTTAGTATAATGAGAATTTTTAAGCCTGCAAAAATGGGTGGGATTGAACAAGGGGCGTGTCAATTTAATTATAATCGAATTCCGTCTACTCCGTTTGTCCGACTTAAAGCAAATTTTGCTCACATATTATTTGGCATAAGAATCAGTCTGTAGTTCATAAGAGTGTGCGTACTAGACAGGGGAGTGGCACTTTATTTTTAATATATTTCCATCTATACCGTTTCTTCGATTTTAACCAAATTTAGCAGGCGTTTATTATTTAGCTTCATTCCTTACCAGTTTTGGTAAACTTGGGTCCTCCGGATTTTTGAAAATAGATAATCACTTCAAAATAAATAAAATTTTATATATTTGTAGTAAAATAATTACAGCGACGATAGTACGAGAGGTCTGAAAATGATTTCTGTATAACTTGAGAACACTAAATAAGATGTCACTAACGGTTTTTTTTTTCCAGCATGTCACAATTTTTTTGTTTTTTTTTTACAATGGCTTGAGGAAATGTTAAATTTATATTTTTAAATATAAAGTATTTTTATCAATAAAATTACGTAGCTCTTGCTTGTGATGGTTTTTGGGTTTTTGCATGTCTTAACAGTTTTAAATCATCGAAATTGGTTTGAAATCAGGTTTTTAAACTGAAAAAAAAATAACTAAAAGCAAAACAATTAATGAGAATCTAATATATCCCAAAAAACAAAATGATTCACTAATTTTAACGTTTACGAATCGCATTCTCGTACATTTCATTCATTAGCAACTATTAGTAGCGATTCATTTATAATATCGCGAGCGGGAGAAATTCCTCCTTCGTTAATGAATCGTCAAAACCGAAAAAAGCAATTCGTTAACGATTCGCCCAAACTATAAAAGCAATTCGCTAACTAGTCACCAAAACTATAAAAAGCAATTCTTTAACGAGTTTCCAATACTAAAAAAAGCAATTCGAGAACGAATCATATAAATCATATAAAAAATAAAAAAAAAAAATAAAAACTAATTTCAAGCTAACCACGACAAGAATTGAAACCATGTCATCTGAATGCCAGTCGGGCACCTTACCCACTCGGCTATTTCAGATGCTGAATATATCTTGCTTAATTTGCTTAATAATAAAAGCCAGCATTCGCAGACATGGGTTCGAACCCTATCTTATCAAAAAAAATTTTTTTGTTGTTTTTTTTGTTATTTAGGTATTTTTTTTAAAGATTTGACTTTTCAAAAGTTCGGAATTATTTTTTTTATCATTTTTTGACCAACTTTTTTTCGGCTTCGTTATACATTCGTCAAAACCGAAAAAAGCAATTCGTTAACGAGTCGCCAAAAACTATAAAAAGCAATTCGTTAACGAGTTTCCAAAACAACAAAAAGCAATTTGTTAACGAGAACTAATTCATATGAAAATCTTGAACAAATTATATGTGGAAATTATTTGTATAAAGAATAAGCACGAAATAACATAACAGAAGAAAAAATATCTCACAAAATTTTTTCATGTAAAAATTTATGTAAATTTATATTTAAGTCTTTTTTCACTTAAAATTAAAAAAAAAACATAAAACTTAAAAACAAATTTTCGCTTAAATGACGTATTAAAAGTAGAAAGTTAGTAAAAAATACTTTTCCTAAAAAATTTGTGTACTGAAAAATCAGAAAAAATTGTTTTTTTGTTTCAAAACATCTTAAATGGAGTTTAGGAAAGTCATGATTTCAATTGGTGCATTCTTTAAGCATCAAGCCAACCTCTGACGAAGTCGTTATGAAACTATTCAAAAACTTAAAAAAAAAACGATTCACAAGCGAATCGTTAACGAATCACCCCTCGCCACAATGTTTATTGGGATGTATTTATTTATTGAAAATTTTGTTAGTTTTCAAATCTTGGCATTTTTTCTCTTGACTCTGCAGACGAGGCAAGACTTCCTGGTTTGTATTTTTCTGTAACATGTTTGGATGCTCTGGTCAGTTCTTGTACATACGTGTTCTGAATGTGGAATGGTATTTTTACGTTTAGTAACACCTCATCGCTTTAAAGAGGCATATCTCTTGTATATGGAGGCTCATAAAAATTATTGTTATCATTTAAATCGATCAAATTTATGTAATCATTGCAAGCTAAATTAAGTTTTGTTTTTTTGTACTCCCTTAATACTGTTCTGTCCAGGTTTTGCCTGATATTATAATTATTGAAATCTCCGAAATGTCCTGAACTAATTTTCTCTCATCGCAAATCATTGACAGCAAAATACTTTCAAAAAAGAGTTTTAAAAAAAACAGTTTTCCATAACGCCGCGAAAAACAGAAGTAGAATGTTGCAGCATGATGTTAAATGGCTGTTTTTAAGTTAAAACCATGGATTGTGAAATGCTGGAAAAAAAGAGTAGATACAATATAGCGGTTCTGGCCCAGTGGCTCGGTGGCTCAAGCCGATGACGTCATGCCCGGCACTCAAGTATGAATGGATTTCTGCTTGTGCTGGTGGACGGACAGACAAAAAAACCGCAAGTTGTTTTTGCTTTAAGCGTTGATCATGTTCTTATCAGTGTTTGCATGTTTTTTCTTAACCCGCAAATACCTAATAGCAATGACTCAAATTCTGCTGGCTGACTTTAGCTGAAATGATATGACTTGCTATATGAAAATATATGTATTAATATGGGTTGAAGCAATTTAGGTACGGAGAAGGTTGAAGGATTAAAGAAATGTTTATAAATTTATCATAAAGTCGGTAAGTATTAGGTGGGAGTCTTTGTTTTGAGCTTTTAAAAATTGGCAAGTTTGATGTATGTCTTTGCTTTAAACTTTTTAAAATTGACAAGTTTGGGGTATTTCTTTGCTTTAAGCGTTGGTAATAATTTTATACACTACATTATCGGTAGTGGTAGTCAAGCGAGTTCTTATCAGTGTTTGCATGTTTTGTTTTTCTTAACCCTCGCATTAGTTACAGCAAGACTCAAATTTTGCTGGTCAACTTGCTTTGTGAAAATATATATATTTATTTGGAATGAAGCAATTTAGGTACGGCGAAGGTTGAAGAGGTTAAAGAAATGTTTATAAAGTTAATAAAGTTGGTAAGTATTAGGTGCGTGTATTAGATTTGTGTAAGTAGTTTGTATATTAGATGACAACCATTAAAAAACATAGGCGTGTATAAATATCTATTCGTCAGTTGGGGGACATAGGGGTCACTTACACCCAGCAACTTCTCCGCCTCTGGCTTATATTTTATGTAAATTCAGGAGTCTGTGAAGCTTCCAGATGCAGAAACTTCGAGAACATTTTAGAAGTCGACTTATGTCACTGTATGCCGAAGCGAATGGTGTGAGAGAGAGAGAGAGAGAGAGAGAGAGAAAGGGAGAGAGAGAGAAAGGGAGAGAGAGAATTTGATAGTAAGAGAGAGAAAGGGAGATAGCAAATAGCGCGATCCTATACAAAGAATACTTCAGAATCAACCTAACCTAAGCCAATGCCAAGAAGAGTCAGGAAGTTTCTAGAAGCTTCGAGATGCAGAAACGTCGAGAACATTTTAGAAGTAGACTTATGTTATTGTATGCCGATGACGTCACCCATACCCATCCTGGTACGGATTTTAATTTTATTTCATTTCAATTTCAATACTAATTTCAAGGTTAAAGTGATAAGAGCCAAGCTTTATAGTAAGCGCACTCATAACCCGCAAGTTCAAGATAAGGCAGCAATGGACAAGTTCAAACATGTTTTTTGTGTTACTTCTAAAATAAATAAACAATTTTTGCGGTCAAGTGCAAGGGCAAAAAAAGAAGATAAGAATTTAAAGTTGATATGTCAAAAACTAAGCTAAGCTAACCTAAGCTAATATAAGCTAAGGCTGCGTTTATAGTGAACGCCCATAATCGGCTGCTTTTTTATAATGGTTCTTGTTGTTGTTGTTCTTACTGTTGCTATTGTTGTTCTTACTTATGTTGTTGTTGTTGTTGTTGTTCTTGTTCTTGTTGTTGTTCTTACTGTTGTTGTTGGTGTTGTTCTTACTCTTGTTGTTGTTGTGGTTGTTGTTGTTGTTGATGAGGCTGTTTTACTAATAAAAATAGGCAATCTAAAGTTACTAAATAAATAGCTAAACTTCTTTATTAAAATATTATTTATATTAATTACACCACATTTTGAGCCCAATTTGGTCACATCTGTTGATAACCAAGATAAGCTATGGAAGCTACGTCCAATTACGGACCATCTCAAGTCAAATATGTTGAAGAACTATCACCCAACACAACATTTATCTTACGATGACAATGGACGACACGGTTGCAAGCAGTTTTTTAAAGGTAAACCAATTGGCCGAACGGTTACATGTTAAATTTTGACATATATCAAGGCAAGAACCCACGTTGTACCAATCCATATGATGAACGATTCGGAAAATGTGCAGCACCACTTATAACTATGATCGACGACTTTCAGATGATTTGAAAGGCCTTATTGAATATTTCATTCATATTGAATTATTGTTTGATTGATTATCGATATTGTGATTGATTGATTGATTATCGATCAGTTTTAGCCGGTAGCTGCTGAACAGTACAGACCATTTTAGCTGGTAGATGTTGAACAGTACAGACCATTTTAGCTGGTAGATGTAGAACAGTACAGACCATTTTAGCCGGTAGCTGTAGAACAGTACAGACCAGTTTTAGCAGTTATCTGCTAAACTGGTCTGTACTGATCAACAGCAACTGCTAAAACTGGTCTGTACTGTTCTACAGCTACCGGCTAAAATGGTCTGTACTGTTCTACATCTACCAGCTAAAATGGTCTGTACTGTTCAACATCTACCAGCTAAAATGGTCTGTACTGTTCAGCAGCTACCGGCTAAAACTGATCGATAATCAATCAATCAATCACAATATCGATAATCAATCAAACAATAATTCAATATGAATGAAATATTCAATAAGGCCTTTCAAATCATCTGAAAGTCGTCGATCATAGTTATAAGTGGTGCTGCACATTTTCCGAATCGTTCATCATATGGATTGGTACAACGTGGGTTCTTGCCTTGATATATGTCAAAATTTAACATGTAACCGTTTGGCCAATTGGTTTACCTTTAAAAAACTGCTTGCAACCGTGTCGTCCATTGTCATCGTAAGATAAATGTTGTGTTGGGTGATAGTTCTTCAACATATTTGACTTGAGATGGTCCGTAATTGGACGTAGCTTCCATAGCTTATCTTGGTTATCAACAGATGTGACCAAATTGGGCTCAAAATGTGGTGTAATTAATATAAATAATATTTTAATAAAGAAGTTTAGCTATTTATTTAGTAACTTTAGATTGCCTATTTTTATTAGTAAAACAGCCTCATCAACAACAACAACAACCACAACAACAACAAGAGTAAGAACAACACCAACAACAACAGTAAGAACAACAACAAGAACAAGAACCACAACAACAACAACAACAACAACATAAGTAAGAACAACAATAGCAACAGTAAGAACAACAACAACAAGAACCATTATAAAAAAGCAGCCGATTATGGGCGTTCACTATAAACGCAGCCTTAGCTTATATTAGCTTAGGTTAGCTTAGCTTAGTTTTTGACATATCAACTTTAAATTCTTATCTTCATTTTTTGCCCTTGCACTTGACCGCAAAAATTGTTTATTTATTTTAGAAGTAACACAAAAAACATGTTTGAACTTGTCCATTGCTGCCTTATCTTGAACTTGCGGGTTATGAGTGCGCTTACTATAAAGCTTAGCTCTTATCACTTTAACCTTGAAATTAGTATTGAAATTGAAATGAAATAAAATTAAAATCCGTACCAGGATGGGTATGGGTGACGTCATCGGCATACAATAACATAAGTCTACTTCTAAAATGTTCTCGACGTTTCTGCATCTCGAAGCTTCTAGAAACTTCCTGACTCTTCTTGGCATTGGCTTAGGTTAGGTTGATTCTGAAGTATTCTTTGTATAGGATCGCGCTATTTGCTATCTCCCTTTCTCTCTCTTACTATCAAATTCTCTCTCTCCCTTTCTCTCTCTCTCCCTTTCTCTCTCTCTCTCTCTCTCTCTCTCTCACACCATTCGCTTCGGCATACAGTGACATAAGTCGACTTCTAAAATGTTCTCGAAGTTTCTGCATCTGGAAGCTTCACAGACTCCTGAATTTACATAAAATATAAGCCAGAGGCGGAGAAGTTGCTGGGTGTAAGTGACCCCTATGTCCCCCAACTGACGAATAGATATTTATACACGCCTATGTTTTTTAATGGTTGTCATCTAATATACAAACTACTTACACAAATCTAATACACGCACCTAATACTTACCAACTTTATTAACTTTATAAACATTTCTTTAACCTCTTCAACCTTCGCCGTACCTAAATTGCTTCATTCCAAATAAATATATATATTTTCACAAAGCAAGTTGACCAGCAAAATTTGAGTCTTGCTGTAACTAATGCGAGGGTTAAGAAAAACAAAACATGCAAACACTGATAAGAACTCGCTTGACTACCACTACCGATAATGTAGTGTATAAAATTATTACCAACGCTTAAAGCAAAGAAATACCCCAAACTTGTCAATTTTAAAAAGTTTAAAGCAAAGACATACATCAAACTTGCCAATTTTTAAAAGCTCAAAACAAAGACTCCCACCTAATACTTACCGACTTTATGATAAATTTATAAACATTTCTTTAATCCTTCAACCTTCTCCGTACCTAAATTGCTTCAACCCATATTAATACATATATTTTCATATAGCAAGTCATATCATTTCAGCTAAAGTCAGCCAGCAGAATTTGAGTCATTGCTATTAGGTATTTGCGGGTTAAGAAAAAACATGCAAACACTGATAAGAACATGATCAACGCTTAAAGCAAAAACAACTTGCGGTTTTTTTGTCTGTCCGTCCACCAGCACAAGCAGAAATCCATTCATACTTGAGTGCCGGGCATGACGTCATCGGCTTGAGCCACCGAGCCACTGGGCCAGAACCGCTATATTGTATCTACTAAAAAGTGCTCGTATTAGATACGACACGCAACTGGAGTTTACTCCTCTAGATCAATAACCTTGAAATAACTCTTAGAGTTCTAAAAGGATTGAATACTTTTTTTAATTTTAAAATATGTTACTTACGTATACATACTTATATAACATAAATTCATTATGAGGTTAATTGATGAATTTCATTAAGAGTAACTTTAATTATAAATACCGTAACAATTGGTTTGTGGTAACTAAAATATTATACGTGAACATCGGAAGTTACATGATTTACGAATTAAGAAAACATCGCATCTCAATGGTTGCACCATATCTAGTCGTTCCCAGTGTTCTACCAGAAACTACATCGAAATTAACATCTTCTTTCAAAAATTGCATGAATCCAAATCCTTCATCTGTATGATGAAACAATTAAAAATTTCTTCAAATTTTTCGTATTTTTTATCTTTGAGATCAATTTGTGGACATATTTTATATTAAATGTCCTGTTATGTCGAAGCAACAAAAAATTTTAGCTAATTCAAAATCCTGGAAGTTTTATTTAATTAAAATCGGTTGAAAATTCGTTGAGTTATTCAATTTGAATTATTTTTACTTAAATACAAAATTACCAACATAACTATGTTTTGCTTGTTCTTACTTGCAAAAAACACGATTTGATGTTGGTTTTTAAAAGATGAATGCTTAAAATTTATATACTCGTAACTCGAAGAATTTTGAACTTATTTCAATGAAATAAAACTTGTTGGCTTTATAATTACCAAGCTTTTATATTAATATCAATTATAATAAAAGCGCGCTTTAATACAAGTGTGAGCAATGGCTACGATGCTAACGCGCACATAATAGGGGTATTCTCGCAGTCTTGCAACGTTGCAAAATTAGTAAAAATGTAAAGTTGCAAGACTGAAAATTGCAGCACTGCGAGAGCGCACATAAAAATTGCAAATATCTTAAAAAATGCCACGAACCGGTGAAAATAAAAAAATTTTGGATTTTTTTATTGAAAATGCTGCTTTTAATATTATTCTAGAAGATTATTTATAATTATTTATAGCAATTTTTGTTGCCGTAATTATCTATCAATCAATAATTGTATTGATTTTCCAGATGAGCGCTCTTATTGGAGGATATTGACAGAATTGGAAGAAGATATTCTTGTCACTCTGTAGACCCGATGTGGAATCTTTCACAATTTTCCCACATCTTTGGAATGGAGATCGACGGTGCTTGCAGCGTTCGATGAAAATCGTTTTCGAAAGATGTTACGTGTGACAAGAGATCAGTTTGGATTCTTACTATCATTAATCAGCAATAGTCCACAATTCATCAACTCACACACGCAGCAGCAGCACACTATCGATCTTCAGCTGGGTATTGTTTTATATCGTCTTGGAGCATCTGGAGATAATGCGGCCATTCGAAAAATAGCCACAATATTTGGAGATGGGGAAACTATTTATAAATTAACGCTTAGAGTCTTTCAGTCTTTCTCCAACCCAAATATATTTCATGGCCTGATCCCACCGAGAGGCAAGATATTGTCAACAAAACATACCATGAGTTGCCGCATTGTGTAGGATATATTGATGGCACTGAACTGAAGCTTGCCCAAGCGCCAGTGGTCAACCACACAGCATACTTTTCGAAAAGCCGCATATATTCGATTAAAGCGCAAGTCGTATGCGATTATCAGCTAAAGATACATCTTGTTGCAGTAGGCCATTTTGGAAGTGTCCATGATGCGCACATATTTCGGACAAGTGGCCTTTTCATCCAAAAAAACAGATTTTTTTCATCTAAGCAATGGATTGCAGGCGATTCTGCAATTACTCATTACTCCATTCAGGTCGAATTCTCAGGAATTGAACCTGTTGAAACGCAAAGTTTTCAACTTACAACATAGCATATTCCGAGTTAGAGTGAAACATTGCTTTGGCATTCTTAAAGAGCGTTTTGGTAGCCTTAAAGCATTAAGGATTCAAGTAAAAGATGAAAAAAGTCACAACTTCTGCTCACAGTGGTTTATGGTTTGCTGTATATTGCGCAACATTTTACGTAGCCTCTCGTCTAACTTTGAGGATAACTTCAACAGCTTGACTCAGGAAGAAACACAAGCTGAGATCACTCCAGCCAACGATGGCCCAAGACCAATGAAAGCAGTTGAAAAAAGAATAGCATTACATCGAATTATGTTTGATAATGATTAAAAAACAAAAACAAATTCAATTTTGGTTTATATTTTATTCAGCATATTTTTTATGAATTTTAAAGACCTAAAAACAAATTCCATTTATTTTATATTTTATTTAGCATATTTTTTATCAATTTCGTATTTGGCAACTCCTCTTTCATCTCCATTTATAATTTTTTAAGCTCAACTTCTTGTTCCTGCTTTTTTTCTTCACTTTGCAGCTTTTTTATTTCTAATTCTAATCTCTTTTCATCTAAAGCTATTTTAATCTTTTGAATTTCATTTTCACTCTCCTATTTCTTTTTTTCGAATAAAATTCTTTCCTCTTGGATTTTCGCCAGCTGCGATATGGCTGATCTTGGCGCCTTTGTTGTTGGTGTGATAGCTACCCGCGCAGCTGTTGGTGCTGGGGCGGTGGAAAATGGTGCGTCTGAAGGCGAAGTTGGAAGGAGTTCTTCAGCAAACTGTGGTGGTGACAGTAGCAGCTAAAGAAGGTGGTGGTGGTGCTGCTGGTGGTGGTGGTGACTAAGGCGAATCGGTACATAAAATTGGCGCGAGCTCCACAGTTCGCCTCCCGAAAATTTGCTTTAGCCTATTGTAGTGTGGACACAACTTCAGTACTTTTGCTGCTATAATTTATGTTATTATTGGTTTTTTCCACTATATAAACGTAACTTACCTTCGACATTTCCATTTCCGTCTTCCTCTAGCACTCCTGCCCCCGTTGATCCAAGCCAGTCATTGGCTTTTTTGAATTGGGTTTTTAGGTGTCGCACGTTCCACCGCACAAGGTCCCACGTTGCCTCCAGCTGCGTCTTTTCTATCAATTTCTTATAATAGAATTCAGCTGTGCGATGCTGTATCAAAAAATGAAAATTAAAAAGCTTAAATAGTTAAATTTTCTTGAAATGCGGAACAAACCTCAAAATCAGGCTCCTCGTGTAAATATTCTATAATTGTCACAATATCGCTCTCTTTCCACTTTTTGCTTGGTGTGGTTTCGCGCTTCTTTGCCAGCGTGTCCATTTTTAGCTGAAGACATGTAAAAATATTTATTTTGAAGTAAATAAAACCAAATTTTTGTGAAATACATACGCTTGCGCTCACGAAATTAAATTAACAAATTTGTACAATCAGCTGACGCACGGTTGCATCCCACACAAAACATGGGTTTCAGTGTTGCACAAATAGCACGAATTGCAAAACTTTTTCCTTTATATTTTGTTGTTGTATCGTTGCACGAATTGCAAGATTCTGAAAATTTTGCAATTCTTGCACTTTGCAAGGATTTTGCAAGACTGCGAGAATACCCTTATTGTGTTGTGCTGTGCTAGTTGAGCATGAAAAGAGAAAAGTAGGAGCAACATGGAGTTTATTGAAACTCTCTAAGCACAAACCATGAAAAGAAATTGATCAAGCAATGCGTGGCATCGGGGATGATTCAAACAAATCACAACATTTTAATTAAATATTCATACATATACTGTGCTGTAGCACAAATATGATATTTTAAAACTTATTTCATAAAAATCGAAGTTTTACAAAAATCTACACTTCAATTTAATGTATAGTATAGATTGCTGCTTGTGTATTTTGTTGGTAATTCCTCGTTGTTGGTATTTTGCTGCGCATAGTCGCGTTGCTGAGAGCCGAGCACCATAACTGTCACTAGACGAATGACAGAAAACGTAACGCTTGATTTTACTCGCTATGTTATTTTCATGAAACTCCAAAAACTTTTCGTGTCATCGTTTTCAGCGTTCTCAAATTATACAGAAATCATTTTCAGACCTCTCGTACTATCCTCGCTGCAATTATTCTAATAAAAATATATAAACATTATTTATTTTGAAGTGATTATCTATTTTCAAAAATCCGGAGGACCCAAGTTTACCAATAATATTTTAGTCCGGGAGCCAGTAATCCTAAAAGTGCAATTACACGGATTTCAAAATTTTCAGTATTAAGTCATTGTAAATTGCAATAGGTATACAATAAGCCCGCTATGACGAGGTCTATCCTGGCACCAGTACTCTTTTCGAATTTATTTATTATTAGCATACAGTAAAAATTTGCACTTATTGCATTTAATTTACATTTTGATGTAAATTTGAATGGCTCTTAGAAAAAAATGGTATGACAGCTTCTATTGTGACGAAAAAGTCTGACATACCTATTTTAAAAACATATTAGAGGTAAAATTTTACTCTTATCACATAATCAACCTTATCATCGAAATCTAAAAAGATTAAAAAAATCGATAGGACTTTTTTTGGATTATAGCAGGTCGCAAAGCGAAAACGAGGGTCGAAAATATTTAAAGCTATTACAATTCGAAACTCGCAATTTTTATTTTAAATCATCGTAAATTAATACGGTGCATTATGTGTCAAAATATATTCAATTTTTGTCGCCAATAAATTTAGTCACGACACCTGATAAAATAAAAAGAAAAAGTGAGTTTATCTTTTACTTCTTACATTTTATATCAATTAAGTATATTTATTTAATTTTAAACAGTCCACAATTGTGTGTCCTTATTTTTTGCAGAAGTTTTAGGATCTTGTCAAAGATACGGTTCAATGCTCAAAATCAATAAAAAAAAATCTCTAAAACTCTTGAATTGATATGGGTTTTAAGGTCAAAGGTTAATTGTATCAAAAATCTATTGGGATATTTCAGTTCAACAAACAATTTTATAAATCAGTATGTTATAAAAAGAAGTTTCTGTATCGCCTTAATGTTTATAAAAATTTAAATATGAGACATTAAAATACTAGTTTATTAAAATCACGTTTTAAAGCGCATACACATAATTATGACATCCAGCATTCATATTCTGCCCGTGCAGGAAGGTCCTGAAATCCTAATATATAAAAGGCAAGCACGCTGCTTTGCACCCAGTATTGCTCAAACTGTCATTTTTTTTGCGATCAGCCTCGCACGATCAGTATGCACAGAAAATTCATTTGATACTTAGTGATATGCTTGCCTTATACAGGGTGTCCCGCAATTGAGTGCAACTATTTACGGAGCTGAAAGGTTACGTCGAGCTGAGCAAATAATCGTATGGGATGGGGGGTCTATTTTCACAGTCTTAGGAGCTACAGGGTTAATTAATATTTCACGACTTTGATTCACGTTAATATTTCTAGCAGAAAAACTTACTTACGTAGATAGCTAGATTTTGATAGCTCATTTTAAAGGCAATGAAATCATCTTTCCATGGATATACCAACAAACCCCACCAACTTAACCGTTACCGAGCTGTAATCGTGTGATGATGAAATCAATCGGTTGAAACTACCAAATATCAACTTTGAGTGCAAATTTCTCAGAATTTCGCGTAATAAATTAAATTTTTTTCTCTAATCAATTTTGTAATCTATTTATTTTCCTTTTTAATGACACCAAAATTATAAACATATCTTTAAAAATAAAAAAGTTGGCTGTACTAAAAAAATTTTACTTATTAGAAAATAGTGATAAATAATGACATTACAATTATTTCTGCAGTAGATAATATCATTGTTTTCTAATAAGTATAATTTTTGTAGTGCAGTCAACTTTTTTATTTTTTAAGATATGTTTATGTTTTTGATGTCATTGAAAAGAAAATTGAACAAATTACAAAATTGATAACGAAAAAAAATTTCACTTATTACGCGAAATTCTGAGAAATTTGCACTCAAAGTTGAAATTTGGTAGTTTCAATCGATTGATTTCATCTTCACACGAGCACAACTCGGTAACGGTTAAGTTGGTGGGTTTATTGACATACCATTAGAATGGTGTTTTTATTGCCATTTTAGAGAGCTATCAAAATAAGTTTTATGTAAGTTAGTTTTTCTGCTAGAAACGATAACGTAAACCAAAGTCGTGAAATATTAATTGACCCTGTAGCTCATAAGAATGTGAAAATAGACCCCCCCATCCCATATGATTTTTTGCTCAGCTCGACATAACCTTTCATCTCCGTAAATAGTTGCACTCAATTGCGGGACAACCTGTATACATGTGCATACATTCAGGCTGAACATTTTTCAGAACAGTATGTTGTAAAAGCACTGTAATGATGGGGAAAAATAATTACAGTTTAGCGTTCATACTTCCAACCAGTCGTAGGACGGGTTTTTATATTAGTTTAATAATAAAATGTATGCAGCCCTGAACCCATCTAATATAGATAAAATAAAACTCTAAAATAAGTAGTATTTTGTGAGTACATCATAAATTTAAACTCATAGCAGTTACGGTGCCTTTTTACTAAATATACATTTAGTAAATTTTCTACTAAATATACATAGCTTATTAAAAAATTATGCAGTGCTACTAAACCTTACTCCTTTCCTCTCAGAATTATTTGCATGGTTTTCCTTTTGCTAAAAGCATTTTGAACAAAACTTTTACAAAGTCAGGAACTAATATTTTACACCACTTCCAGGAAGTTGACTTTTAGTTGGGTCATTTTGTGTGTTTGCTACTGAATTTTAACCTGAACGTAACAAGCACATTGAAATTATTTCCCTCTGGGTTAAGCATATTAAGTGGACTACAATTTGCAGGGAACTTTATTCTAATGAATTCCTGTTTGAAATATATAACAGGATCTTAGTATGTAAGTTGCTTAGTTTGTTTTTGTTCTTGTTTATGGCCTGGCCAGTATGGCATGTAGATAAGGTTTGTTTTTTATTAATTTGACATAGAAGTGTTAACGAGCAAAGGAGCTTTTTTTTTGTTTTGCATGTTCTAAGGTGAAAAGCATGGTATAATTTAATTCGTAAAAGGCTTATGATTAAAAAAAAAATTAAAAAAGTAAAATTTTTTTTTAATGAAATAATCTCTTGCGATACAGTTTAAAAATGCATGATTTAACTCAGCTAAACTAAGTAACTTTTCCGAGTTTTGAAAAAAAAAAGACTAAATTATGATATAGACCACATTTAAAATAGTTTTTTCTTCATTTTGTATCACGAAAAAGCACACCACCGAAATGCAAGATATTAGAAGCAAAACTTATATAAAAAATTACATTGCTTCTTGTGTCTTTACCTTGTGTCACCTTATCACTTGTGCTCTAATTCGTGATACAAAATAATTGGGTAAGTTGATGAAAGTCAGAAAAGATCACCGCATATGATAAGCATACTCAAAGGAGTTCTAACACGAGACTGAATCATCGCCATTGGGCGTTTAACCCAAAAAAATTCTTTAAGCTTTAAAAGTTGATCAAATTTTCTCACTCTCGCGAATAATAAAACGCAAAATAAGCACCAAATTTAAACTTTTCGATCTTTAAAGGATTTCAGCAAGAAGATCAATAAAATATGATAAGCATACTCAAAGGAATTCCAATGCGAGACTTAATCGTCGCCATTGGGCGTTTAACCTAAAAAAAATTCTTTAGGCTTTAAAAGTTGATGAAATTTTCTCACTGTCACGAATAATATAACGCAAAATAAGCACCAAATTTGAACTTTTCGGTCTTTAAAGGATTTTAGCAAGAAGATCAACAAAAGTTGGACAATAATAACATTCTTTTAATGTTTTCTTACAGAAACGTCTTCTAGTGCCATCTTTAAAAGCAGACCAACAAGTCCATTTAAAATTATCTTGAATCACTAGCGAAAACTAGGCAAATTTCTTCTTTTATGATTTTGTTCATATCCGCGATCCTTTGATGTTGTCCAATAGTTCTCTAATAATTCTCTCCAATAGTTCTCTATCATCCATCTGCAAAAAAAAATGCACAATCTGTAGCTCTTAATTTCCCCCCCTTAAGTGAAATATTGTTACACTTTTCTGACTAGTTTTCAAAAATATAGAATTGAGGAAATCAGAAACGGTAAACCAAATTCTTGTTATGGTAGAGTCATAAATGGAATTGTCTAATGATTCTTGATAATGTCTACCGTGTAAGGTGAGGAATTAAATTGTTGGAATTTCGCTTTGCATGTCAACAGGGACGAACCCAAACCATTTTGTTAGGGGAACCCAAACCATTCTCTTAAGTTCCGAATTTTTTTTAATACAACATAATGAAGTTAATCACAGCTACTCATCCGTTCGACCAATATAAATGTTCAAGGCAGTTACAATATGACTGATATGTTCCACCTTAAAATGAAAAGAAAATTAAAGTTTTTTAACAATATCGAATCAGCACTTAAAAATTAATTTTCGTTTTTGTTTTAATAATTTTTTATTTTATATATGAGGAATGTCAAAGGAATAGCAAGAAGGTCAGTATTCCAAAGAATACAGATCCTGTGAGATATAAGGCGAAGTTGAGGGAAACACTTACCCAAAATGATATAAAAGTACCAGGGAATACAGCGGAAGTGGAAAGCCATGTCAAACATCTTAGTTCCGCCATGGTCGAAGCTTACGAGATGGCATGTCCTTTATCTTCAGTAGACGAGAGTGACCCGACGCCATGGTGGTGCACGGAACTCGAATCCCTGAAGAAGAAGTTTAGGAAGGCCTTCAATCTGCACATGAGAGGGGGTACCGCAGAAATGTGGGCAGAGTACAAGGCACGGAAAAGGAAACTGAAGAACCTCATACGACACCGTAAAAGGCAGTCGTGGAGAGACTTCTGCTCTGGGATGGAAACTATTTCGGAAGCATGTAGGCTTCAGAAAATGGTTTCAAAAGATCAATTTTCCAAAGTGGAACTGATTCGAAAAACGGATGGAACCATGGCAGAGAACTTAGAGGAAAGTTCGATGCAAGTTCTGATGGAGGTGCATTTTTTTAGTTTTAGGACTGACAGTTTTAGGTCTGACGACTTGTGGACACCCTTAAAGAATGGGATGCACAGGGTTGATAGACTGGAAGCCGAAAAAATGATCACTATGGACGGGGTGAGAAGTGCTATACGCTCATTTGCTCACATCAGGGATAGACGGTATATTTCCGGCTATGATCAGTGGGGTGAAGATCTGAGTGCACCCAGGCTGTGGGGTATATTCGTTAATTGATTAGCAACTGGGTAAGTTCCGAGAGTCTGGAGAGAGGCGAAAGTTGTCTTTCTTCCGAAGCCCGAAAAAAAGGATTATGCGGAGGCGAAATCGTTCAGACCGATCAGCCTTACGTCTTTCCTCTTGAAAACGATGGAAAGAGTGATGGTTGACTGTCTTGAGAGCACTTCGGTGATGCATAATCCTCTGAGTAGATCGATGCTAACATGCGTATAGAGCAGGTATGTCTACGAAGAGTGCTCTTCACAAATTATTAAGAGTTGCTAAAAAGGAGCTGTTTTGAGGAGGCTTGCGATGGCCACATTTATGGACATTGAGGGTGCTTTTGACAAAATATGCTTTGGAAGGCTGCGGCAGCCCTAACAGAGCGCAATGTAAGCCCAATGATAGTAAATTGGCTAGACAATATGCTTAAGCACAGGGCGGTCAACATGCAGAATGGTAGAGTCAAGAAAAGAGGTAGACTAACTAGAGGATGTCCCCAGGGCGGGGTGTTATAGCCAACCCTGTGAAACATAACTGTGGACTCACTACTGGTTAGACTGGATGAATCGGGCCTACACACGTTACGGTATGTAGATGACATTGCGTTGGTGGTCTGTGGTAAATTCATTGACACCATTTCTGACATAATGAAGGGAACACTCCAAATGATAGAGAAGTGGTGTCAAGAACATGGCCTTACCGTAAACGCAGGAAAATCAGACAATATTCTCTTTAGTCGAAAGAGGGCAGGCCTGAGGAGAGAACCACTCAAACTTTTTGGAGCTGAAATCAACACGTCCACGAAAGTTAAATATTTGGGAGTAACCCTTGATAGCAAACTGAACTGGAACGAGCACTTAGAAGATAGGATTCAGAGAGCCAAGAGGGTTCTGTTTCAGTGTAGACGTGTTTGTGGTCTCAGATGGAAGTTAAGCCCAGAGTCTATGAAATGGGTCTAAACTATGATGGTTAGACCTGACATCACGTATGCTTCAGTGATCTGGTGGAAAAAAATCAGCCAGAAAACCATTAAGAAGAGACTGGACAGAGTTCAACGGCAGGCGTGTGTTGGAACAACAGGTGCAATATGCACCACTCCAACAAGCGCAATGGAGGTTCTGTTAGATATGCTACCTTTGGACTTAAAAATAAAGAAAACGGCGGCGCTAACAGGGCATGGATGTTGGGGCCTACATGGTCATATGCGCATCCTTGATATTTTACATAAAGATGTCAGGGAGACGGGTATGCCTATGGACGGAAAGCAGAGAGTAAGGATAACAGAAAAATGTTATAAAACTCTTATAACAAATGGAACCGTCTGTGAAGAAATCGCTGGCAACGATATCAGTATATTTACAGAAGACTTTCTGATGAATGGCAGAGCCGGGGCAAGCGTTTACTCAGAAGAGTTCAACCTATCCTGTGCACTGAGGCTGGGGAGGTTCGTGTCTGTATACCAGGCGGAAATGCTTGGTGTGGTGCATGCGCTAGACCACCTGAGAGATGACCGGGTCAATGGCAAAAAAATTTGCATTGCTCTTAACAATCAGCCGGTGTCCGCATCCAGGTTGTCCATAGAATGTCTTACCAAACTCAATAGGTGCGCTCAGACAAATGAGCTCACACTTATGTGGGTGCGAGGACATTCTGGCATAGAACAGAATGAAAAGGCTGATTCTTTAGCAAGAGAAGGATCAGCAGAAGAATTCTGTGGACC
Source organism: Coremacera marginata (assembly GCA_914767935.1). NCBI lineage: Eukaryota > Metazoa > Arthropoda > Insecta > Diptera > Sciomyzidae > Coremacera > Coremacera marginata. Next base: position 169,828,212 of record OU612043.1, on the reverse strand, counting down.
GGAACCACGTATCGCCATAGGCGACAACATGGTGGCAGGCCTTATTAAGCAATGGACGGACTCGGAACACCGTACAAGATGGGAAGAAGCTGTTAATTGCAGGCAATCGAAGGCGGCCGTGAAGTGGCTCGTTAAGCTCTCGTTTACCAGTGCACACGTTTACTGGTCACAGCACACGGTCGCTACATTTACCATCTCAGGAAGATGTCTCTGACCGAGGACGATACGTGTAGGTTATGCTAGGTGCCGGAGAAAGATGGAGCGACGAGTGCTGCTGCTTTCACTCATCGCTCATTAGATAGTCTGCTGAATTCTAAGCATATGATTCTAGGCAACCTCAATGACTCTAGAGTCATTGAATGATTTGAGTGCACTTCAGTATTGGCGTGCATTTTCCTTGTTTTACTTTTGTGTTTTACGTGTTGATTAAGATAAATAGCCAGCTTCTAAGTTGGGGATCGCTAGTTCAAAGAATTAAATTGTAGCAAACTTTCAGCCCTATTCTACCAGCTTAACAAAGCTCACCACATTAACAAAATAGTTAATATTAATAAGTAGTTAATGTTCCATATTCTGGTGAATATTTAAAGCTCTTTTCTTTACAATTTTGTTTATTATAAAAAGTACCTTCACAACGACAACATAACCTTAACATTAATGTGTTTAGCAAGAGAATTTTTGCGCAAGCAACAAGAATAATACAAATTATAATAAAATATTTAATTGAAATAAAAGAAACTGAAAAATTGAAGGTTTTTATTTATTTTAAGTTTCGATAATGAAGATCAACGAAAGAAAAAATTGAACGACGGCGTTATTTAACCGTTGTGTCAACAGCTGTTGGGTTTTATCCACATCGACAGTAGATGTACCCGGGTACTTCATACGTTTTGTATGGCAGATAGTTGCTTTTGATATACAAATATTAACTACTACCTGGATTCTTGTAATTTTCTGGTTTTTTTTTTTTTATTTATTGGAAATATTGTCTAGTTAACAAAACTTTTATCATAATTTGGGAAAAAAAAAATTTGGTACCTAAATAATCCATTTTTACCAAAAATGGGAATTGCCAAAATCCATAAAAATTTAACAATTTCCAAATTCTTTTTTAATCCTTGTAATTTGATCCCTTTTTACCAAGAAAAATAATTAACATTGAATTTTCATTCGCAAAATTCCGTTATATTTGAACTGAAAATCAACCCCTCTTGCTCATAGTGCTATTTTTAGTACCTGCGCAGAATAATTATAACTCATAAAATATTTGTTCAATGTAAACATTTTTTTTTTGGAATGTGTAGGAAAACACGTCTACTAACAGGAACAAAAGGGTATTTGGGAATATCTTGCCTACCTACCCTTGCACAACCAGTTTTGCAGGCAGAAACATGATTTTTTGCGCAGGTTTCGTTTTGAGTAGTTTTGTATGCATAAGTCAGTTTATGTGCGATTTTTGAAGTGTAAAGACCTAAAAATTTATTTTGTGCGGCAAATATATAAAAAGTGAAAATAAAATGGATGGTGCAATTTGTAATAAGCCTGTGTGCGCAGAGCACTCGAAGGATCATCCACAATGCCTCAGATGCTGCTAAAATTCATAAAATATATTTTTTACTTTCATTATAATGATTTTCTATAAATAAATAAACAAATTTCCATAAAATAAACTAAATATTTCCATTTATTTCTATATATTTGTATGAATTTTCATAGAACATCAGCTGTTGACGCTAGGTCATTTTCTAGTAACTGGGTTATATTTTCCAAACGGTTGGTCCAATTGACCTGAAATTTCACACCAATATCAATTACATATTTCCAAGCTATGATACGAAGTTTCATCAAGATTGAACCAGCCGCTTGGAAGATATAGCAATATAAAGTGAACTTTGCCATTTATTTCTATATATTTGTATGAATTTTTATACAAGTACCCGGGTACATCAGCAGTCGACGCCATTCCACTAACTTGAATTTGGGCTGTATCGACTGAACTGCTGCTCCAATCTTGATGAAACTTTTTCACATGATGCAAAAGTGTATGGTTGAGGATATCATGAAATTTCAGGTCAATCGGACTAACCGTTTGGAAGATACAGGAAAATTAAAGTTGCAAATGTACCCGTGGGCTCTACGATCGACACAACGGTTAAAATTGATTCGAAATGAAAATGATTTATTCATTCTATTTATCTCTTTATCAATTTTTATTTCTCTATCCAATCCTAAATACAGTTTAATAACCAAATGAATTATCTAAATATATAAATATGTGCTAGCCAAAAGTTGGGGATGCTGCCGTCAAAAATTATTTATAAAATAGCAGCTGCTTCTGCGTGGTTCTAACTTTAACTTTATTTAACAATTAAGAAAAAATATAAATTAGTGTTAAAATAACAACAATCTTAAGATTACTTGCTTCTTTGCATTTTGCATTTTGGTTGCTTATATTTCATCGAAAAAACAGCTGGCACTTGAATGCTATTAGTTTCACATTCTCACCATGCGTGGTGAACTTTTTAAGCTTTTTAAAGCTTTCAAATTGTAAATGATTTTTCGGAATATGAACATTTACATTACATAACAATAATATTAACAAGAGCTCCTTAACAAATCCTTGTTAAATTAACAAGCAGAATAGAGCTGTTACTTTATACTTGTATATTGTCTTTTGTATTGTTTTTATTCAAGTTTTTAAAGCAATTTCACAATTGCAATGATGAATTGCTGAGAACCTTTATGTTTAGGGATGCCATAAGGAAATCGGCAATCCAAAATAAACAGGATTGCCGCTTTTAAAAGCTGAAATAGTGTATATCCCATTTATTTTAAAAGAATGTTAATTATAAATGTCATATAAATGTTAATAAAACTTGCCCTTTAAACCAAATTGTTTTTGTTGAAAATATGTTAATATATAAATCAATAAATTTGTACGTATGTATTTATATTTTAAATATATATTTATATATTATATATATTTATATATATTTATATATTATATATATTATATATATATATTTTTTAATTTTGAAACAATTTTATTTAATATTTTAATAATTCTTAAAAAAATTTTCCAAAAATTTGTAATATTTTTTCAATAATATTTTCACAATTTTTCACTAATTTCTATCAATAATATTTGAAATTTTTTTTTTATTAAATATATGCATTTAAATATTTTTTAAATACTATTTTAAGGTTTATTTTCATACATTTGCCGAGTCCGCTAGTAGTATATGTATATAATAATAAATTTTTATATTATATGTATAATAAAATATGTCAGCGGTAACACTGCATTCGATTTAGCTTAATGACTCTAGAATCATTGGAATCATTGAGCGACATTCTTATGAGCGATGAGTGAAAGCGGCGGCACTCGTTGCTCATCGCTGTTATGAGGATGCTTCGCATGGAAGTGATGGTTGTTGTACACAACCGCACGCACTCGCATTCGGTTTTTGATGGTTGATTTATAGACACGTTGATTAATAGGCTCGAATTATAGACTCGTTGCAGTTCTCTAATGGGCACCAATGCACTGAGCAAACTCAGAATTTGGCCAAAAACCAATTCTTGAATTATACATCAATTATTATATTTTCAGAATGTAGGCATCTTCTAGTTTAGTGGTAAAAAGCATTTTGTTCATAAAATAAGCCAGTTTTTTTTTTATTTTCTTATTTCCTATAAAAAATGCAACTAAATTAATATTAAAATATATTAGTCAATTAATTATAAATTAATTGTTGATGGTTTTCCTTTGGAAATTTTTACATTTTTTTAAAGACTACTTGCTACCGAACGCATCTCCATCTACGCCCACTTTAAAAAAAAAAAAATAAAATTACTCACCTTTTTTTTATAAGAATATCTTCTTTGAGGGAAACCTGCGCAACTTTGGGGGTTTTTCCTAGATTTTTTGCAAATTAAGAAAGTTCGAACATTCAACTTTTGTATGTTTATTGTAACTGGTGATGTGTCCATACATTTATCGTAAAAAAAGTGTCTAAAGTGTTTTCAAGTTAATCTTGGTCATTTCAGTTTTAGATACACTGGAGCTAGAGAACGAATTAATTTTAGATGAAAACTAAATAACAAAATTTCTATAAAATAAAAAAAAAACAAAAAAAAAAATTAAAACAAATTAAAAAACTATAAAATACAAAAGAAAAAAAGTTTAAGAAAAAACATTGGTTTCGTCCTGCAACCTCTCGTTTATTACCTTTCGTAATAAAAACATTTAGGTATTCTATAAAAATCTATAATATGTTAACTAATGAAAATAAGACATAGTTATGCTATGAAATATCAAATACACTACACCAAGCTAAATGTATTCCTTAAAAGTGGGCTCACTTCTTTTGCTTGGCTTAGAATATATGCAAAATACAAACCTACTTTATTTTATTTCTGTATCTCAAATATAAGCTATTTTATAGAGCATTTATTATGTGAGTTGTAGAGGAAGTGGGGGTACGCGGAGGCGTATCATGCCCACTTTTTGTTCGCATCTTTCTTTTGACGCCACATACTCAGATACCAAATTGTATCTCTCTAACTCATATATTAGCCATTTTATGGAGTTTTCAATATGTGGGTTGTGGGAGAGGTGGGTATCTATATAAACATGTGTGCCAAGTTTCATTTGATTATCTATATTACTATTCAAGTTATTGAATTTTGGCACATTCTAAAATTTCTGACCCCTGTGCTATGGCCCGATTTCTATGGTCGACTTTTATATCTTTTGTCATCAAATATTTCATTCAACAAAAATTAAAACATTTCATTTAGAATTTTCGAATTTTTGTGAACACTTTGGGCCTGGTCGATTTTTCGACCGGAGCTGGAAAATGGAAGATAGGAAAATTCTTTGAACTCTGGAATTTCCTTAATTTGATCAATATGGTATAAGCAAAAACCTGAAATTTTCATTATGAAATTCCAACGCGTTCTAGTAGCGGACTAAAATGGGTTAAGGCACTAACAGCTCTATTTTGCTTGTTAATTAACAAGGAATTGTTTAACAAGGAGCTCTTGTTAATATTATTGTTATGTAAAGTAAATATTCATATTCTTAAAAATAATTTACAATTTGAAAGCTTTAATAAGCTTTAAAAGTTCACCACGCGTGGTGAGAATGCCACGCATTCAAACATCAACTGTTTTTCGATGAAATTTCATTGTTTATTATAAATATCAGCAAGTAAAATGGAAAATGCAAGGAAGAAACTAATTTTAAGATTCTTTTTTCATTTAACTGCATCTTTAAGGTGGGACATGACATTCGCGGCAGAGAAAACAGACCTTGTTTTAAAAATTCATAACTCAGTCAAAAACTAAAATTTTTTCAAATTTTTTTATTTTTGTAGAGAATTGAACAAATTACACGAAAAAAAATTCAAAAAAATATATTTTTCACTCCAACATGGTTTTATAGAGCTCCAAACTGGCGGCAGAGAAAAAAACGGGGCCTCGTGGTTGCAGCGCGTGGAGTTGGGAAAATTGTCCGATCTGGAAAAAACATGACTTTTTTAAATCTTAACAAAATTGGTTATCGTATGACACGAGCCAATTTAAATTTTTTTTTAAATTTTTGGTGATAAAATATTGACTTTAAAAATTCATAAAAAATCGAAAAAAATTTAAAAAAAAGCTCGTGTCCTACGATAGTGAATCCAGTTTAAAAAACTACAAAAAAAAAGAATTTCGTCAAAAAATGAACCCGCTAGTGCCGCAACCAGTACGAAAAACATGGTTTCGAGATAAACGCGTTCAAAGCTTGTGAACAAAGAAAAAAAAGGTTACTTTCAATCTGTCATGCCTGGTTCGTACTGTATGCATTCGTTATCTTGTGTTATGCTGTTTCTTATAGTTTTCCGCAATCGTTTAGCAATTCGGGCTTCGCCCTTCAAGTAGGTACGAAATAACAAATACCAAAAGACAGGTAGCAAGTAAAACAAGTATATACCAGCTGCCGTACGTAGGTAGCGCAAAAATTAAAAATGCGCTCTCACTAATCCGGCTGTAACTTTTGACCACGTAGGAATTTTTCCATGAAATTTTCTTAGGATCTTAAGAATATTTACTAAAATAAAAAATTATTAAAAAAAAAATTATTTTTCGTTTTCAAAAAAGTGCCAATGTCATGTAATCCCTTAAGTAAAACGAATGGAATGATTGGTGCGTTGTGCGAGACACGGTAAACAATACATTTTTTCATATCAAAAAACATTGTTGCTCGTTTCTTTCATGACATTCAGCGTTTGTTTCGTTATACATAAAAATGCAGTAAGACTCTAATTTAAATTTTTTTTTCATTTTAATAGGCAAGCTAAGTTCGAATGAACCTTGCAGAAGCCGCTGCTATTTTTTATATAATTTTGCCAGCTGCACCTTACACTTTTGCATATGTTTATTATTATATTTGGATTTTTCATTTGGCAATTTAATGGTACATACTTCGAGTTGGAAAGAGATATAAAAACAGATAGATAGAGTGAACGATTTATTTTAATTTCGAAGGCTTTAAATAGCGCAGTCTTTTAATTTTTTCTTCCGTTGATCTTCTTCATTATCATCACTTAAAAGAAGTAAAAATTCTTTCATTTTTCATTTTAATTTATTTTAATACAATAAAAGATTATAATTGATATAATTTTTATTATTTACACAACAATTCTCTAGCTAAACAAATAAATGTCACTCGTTATTTAGATACTCTCAGTAATTAACAAAATTGTAAAGAAAAGAGCTTTTCGTTACGAAACCTTGCAACCAGAATACGAAACATTAACAACTTGTTAATTTGTTAGTGTAGTGAGCTCTGCTAAGCTGGTAGAATAAGGCTGTAAATCATTTCAATTAAATAAAGTGAAATTGTTGCAATTTAGAATAGGGATCAGTTAAGCTTTGCCCATCACCTACATCTTTATTCAACTATAGCCGGTTTAACACTACTGCTAGCTTCTCAAAATACATAATACGAGGTGCAGCACCTTGATAAGGTGATTAAACAACGACAAGGTGCACTTAATCCTTTTAAAGGATATATATTCAGTTGACTAAATATAACAATAAAAACTTAAAATTGCATCATAGAAAAGCACAAGCACACTCATCGCTTATACCTGAGCCTGTGGTTGCCTGCTCATATGTGTGAATTCAATTAATTTCCTCAAGTACAGCAGCTGCATTTACTGAAGTTTGAAACGGAATCTAACTTTATCTATATATCTATCCATTCTATATTATAATTAAGTAAGCTATTCTTTTGTGATGTCCATGAAATCTATACCGTACATGCGATTGAACACATCAATAGAAACAAAGAAACAATTTGCTGCTTAGAACTAGGCAATGATATATTTGTACTGCCATATTAACCCTTTCATTTTGTATCACGAAAAAGCACACCAACGATGTACAAGACATGAGAAGCAAAACTATCTTCTATTCAAAATTATATTGCTTCTTGTGTTTTTACCTTGTGTGTCATTTTTTCATTGGTGCACTCTTTCGTGTTACAAAATTATGGAGTTAGTTGATGAATGTCAGAAGAGAACATGGCTTATAATAAGCGTACTCAAAGGAACCCTAATGCGAGACTGGATTGTCGCCATTGGGCGTTTAGCTATAAAAAATACTTTATGCTTGAAAAGTTGGTAAAATTTTACAATGTTCGGTATTATTATGATTTTTTTTGTGCTCCAGGGCCCCAGGCGATTAGCAAACGCATTATAAGCATTATAAGTTTCAACTCTTCGGCCCTTGTAATAGAGTTGTACAAAAATAACAAAATTTTAATGTTTTTTTACAGAAACATAGGGAAAAGTGTGTTGTGAATTTTTTCGTTTATAATTTCGATCATATCCCCAAGCTAACCAGGTAACTAGTGTCATGATATAAAGGAGTCATAAAAGGGAAAATGCGTAATACGGCTTTCCCTAGTGGTTCTTGATAATGTACATCGTGTAATCATAGAAATTGAATTGTTGGAATTTTTGCTTAAAACTTGCATGCCAACTAAGAGAAAAACCAACAATTTCACATCACATTATTACGGGAAAATAGGGTCACTACAAGAAGGGGCATAACGTTTGAACAAACAAATTTTTTCTTCTAAGACATCTTGATGACTTAATTTTCATAGTCGAAAAATCAGATTATTGACCGTTTCAGATAATTTATAGAACATAACCATTCTGATCTGTCATTATTTATATTATTGGACGTTATATCGTACAAATATTTCAAAAAGCATTTTGCGATACTAATACTACGTTTACATTGCATCTTAAACTCGAGATTTGGCTGAAAATATTTTCGTAATCTCTAAACTATTAACACTGTCTGTTGGGGGGTGAAGTCGGACGATTTCTTGTTGTCGACATTTTTCAATAATTGTGTTGTAGACCATAGCCCACCTTTTTTTAATATGTTTGTTTGTTGATGTGTTTAAAAAATTTATTTAATAATTTTCAGAAAAATATTTTCAGAAACTTATATTTTGTCAAGCGACATTATGTGATTTCGAAATTTTTTAAACTGACGTTCTCTTTTGGTGCTTACGAAAAAAACATTAGCAGTGTTGCATTACGAAATTTGAACCAACGTTTTTGGGTAGAATCTTTTTTAATTTTTGATTTTTTATTTTGTCGCTTAAAAATGCTTGCTATAGAAGATTAAATTTGTGAAAACTTTCCCATAAAAAAAATTTTACTTTTTGCGAAATTCGTAAAAAACTTATTTTTAATCAAAGTAAAATAGGTAAAAATTTCTCGTAAATAAGCCATTTTTTGTTCATAAATGAGTCCAGAAATGAATCATAAATGTTTCTTTTGTGCATTTTTAGATAAGTTCAAAGAAAAAAAAATTGTTTTATCATATCAGTTGGAAACAATTTCTCATAAGCGAACCATTTTTAAATTTTTTTTATATATGAAAATGAGTTAAAAAGGAAGAATAAAAACCTTTGTTGATATTTTTATAACAATAAATAAATATGTTAACCTTCATACAAACGTCATATGAACTTTTTTACCAGTGCGAATTGATTCTCGCCATAAGAAGGGAGTTGGAATTACTGCTACACGTATGAAAAACTATTTCCCTTTTCATCTATCAACAAATCTGTCATAACATTTCAAGATTTCTATCAAAAGTTATGATCCAGCCCAAATAGAAGTAAAACCACATAATTAGAAAGTTTGTCAGATTGGAAAAAAATCACGGCTATGCTCCTTTGAAATATTAACATACATAGTTTAACTCATTTTTATTTTAAATTCATATTTTATAACTCATTTCCGAAAAAAAAAAATAAGGTTCATGTTTGACAGGCATTTTAGTCGGACGAATGATACAAAAAGGGTTCTTTTATGAGTGCCGAAAATTAACGTTTCTACCCGAAAAGGTTCATAAATGAATTCGAAAATGGCAATTTTGGTTCACTGGGAAGATTTCGATAGTGATTTCGATCAAACCTCTAAGGTTACAAGGTTACGATTAGTATGGGTTAGTAGAAACTTTAGAGGTTAATTAGCGGTTTCAGCACTTAATCTCATTTTTGGACTTAACTTACAGATTAGTACGCAATGCAAACGTACTATAAAGCATTTCAATTTAACTCTTTGCGACCGTATGTCTGCTCTCAGCCACTAAAGTGTTTTTACCGTTTCAGTCGTATGTCTGTTTCCAGCGAACAAAGTTTTTTACCGATACTATCGTACATAATTTTTACATAAAAAAAAAACATTTCATTATGTTACATATATCTAAAGTTTTAAAAAGAATTAATACATTTTATTTTTCTTTCATAATCTTGCATATTGTGCATTACTGCTCTTTCAACAAAAATTAATTCCGACCAGCAAGACACCAATATATAAAATTAATACGATCGTATAGGGTTAACGAAGTGAAATTGTTCCAATTTAGAATATGGATCAGCTTAGCTTTGCCCATCACCTACATCTTTATTCAACTTAAGCCGGTTTAACACTACTGCTAGCTTCTCAAAATACTAGTTTCTATCTCTAGCTTCTACTGCTAGCTTCTCAACGTTGATAAGGTGATTTAACAAGGACAAGGTAAACCTAATCTTTTTAAAGGATATATTCAGTTGACTAAATATAACAATGAAAACTTAAAATTGCATCATAGAAAAGCACAAGCACACTCATTGCTTATTCATGAGCCTGTGGTTGCTTGCGGATATGTGTGAATTTAATTAATTTCCTCATGTACAGCAGCTGCATGTATTGAAGTTTGAAACGGAATCAAACTTTATCTATATATCTATCCATTCTATATTATAATTACGTAATCGATTCTTTTGTGAGTACCATGAAATCTATACCATACATGCGATTGGATACATCAACAGAAACAATTTACTGTCAAGAACTATGCATTGATATATTTGTTTTGCCATATTAAACCTTTCATTTTGTATTACAAAAAAGCACACCGACGATAAGCAAGACATGAGAAGCAAAACTGTCTTCTATACAAAATTATATTGCTTCTTATGCCCTTACCTTGTGTCACCTTATCATTGGTGCACTTTTTATAAAATCATACAAAATGATTTGAAAAGTTGATTAAATTTTACAATTTTCGGTATTATGATGATTTTTTTTTGTGTTCTAGTGCCCTCTGGGTCGGCAAAAATCCTCTACCTAACCCTTTACGTGGGTGCTGGCTGGAAATAACTGCTACAGTGTCTCAATCTGGGACGGCGGTTAGCTAAGGGGAGGATGCAGCCACAGTGTTCTGACTCTCAATAGTCCTAGTGCTGCTGGTACGTGTCCTTCCCATCGGTCTGAGGTATGGGCTGAATCAAGGTGTTATGCGATCCGTGCCGAGGATTTACCAGGCTGGAGGCCCATCAAAAATAGTCCAGTCGCTAGCCTCTCTGATACCTGGCCACCTCAGGGAGTAACTGTGGCCTTACCGCGGCATTGGGGTTAAGGCGCGGTGGACATCTTTCCCCCTCTTTTTTTTTGACCACCATACTGGCAGACTCTGAACCTAGGCTCGAGCTGGATCGGGGCTGCACACGAAGACACCAAATCTTTGGATGTAGTTCTGATTCCGCTCGAGGAGGGGTCTCAGAGCCTGCCAGTTTAACCTTCTTCGCCCAACGAGGAGAGGGTGGTCGTAAGACCAAGATGGAAAAAAATCAACAAAAAGAAAACACAAAAAAAAAATAGACGGGCAGTCTTTAAATGCCAAAGGGGTGCATCCTTCAGCTACACCAGACACGCGGTCTTTAAACGCTCTCCTTGGCAAACAGCCAACAGACGCGCAGTCTCTAAATGCTCCTGACAACATGCTACCCAACAAACCAACAACAAGCCAGCAAGCTTCGGCTAAAAAGGCGCCACCCACCAAAAGGACGGGTAATGTTTCTTGGAAAGCAGCGCACAGAGGAAGGGACCGCATAATGCGAAATCCCGATAATCGGCGCACCGAGGAGTAGATTTCGTCCTTGAAGTGGGCGGTGGGTATCATAGGAGAAGCTAATGCTCCTGTCAAACCGATGCCCACAAAGCGCCAGAGATCTCTAGAGGAGGTCCCTCAGCCGGCACCGAAAAAAATTTGTGGTAGCACAGCCACTCCAAAGCTTTTCAGCGAAATCGCAGCTGGGCAAATTATCATTGCGGTAATTGACAAAAGCGATCCGGGCGGCAGCATTTCACCTGAAAGATGGAGGAAGGTAGTAGTCAAAATGGCTACTATCTTCATTCCAGTAATGAAGGAGTTTCCCAGTAGTCAAAATGGCTACTATCTTCATTCCCGTAATGAAGGAGTTTCCCGGCAAGGGAAGGGCCCTTTCTGTCGCGACAGTGGATGGCATCAGGGCCACGTGAAGCTGATCGCATGCGCCGACCAAAGGTCTGTGGACCTCTATAAGATCGCGATCTCCAGGATGGGGGAGGTATGGCCGGGCGCGAGACTCGAAGTCGTTGATAGGGATCATATCCCTAACAGACCAAGAGCGCGTTCCCGAATCCCTACCGAACCATCTGATCCAAAAATGATCCTGGAGGCAATTCGGTTGGGAAACCATTATCTGCCAACAGCTAACTGGAAGGTGACACGGGTTGATGAGCAGAAGGGGGATTTTAGATCGGTAACTTTTGTTATCAATCAGGAGTCCCTGGCTATCTTGTCATCCAAAGGTTTTGTGGTAGACTATGGCTTCTCATCCATACAACTACGAATCTTCAAGAAAGATGAGGCGTTATTGGAGGAAGAGCAGGCTTCCAAACCAATTAAGGACGACCCATCTCAGTCCTGCACCCCTGCACCAGAATCGGATGACACAAGCTCCGATACTTAACTGGCGCAGTCACTAAGGTTATCCTCCTTGGAGGATGACCTCCTCAACTCCGACAGTGAGTCCGATATAACTGTGGTGGAGGTTAAGCCCACTTCCAGCAGCCGTGATGCTGAGAGTAGTGCAGATTAACCTCCACCCCTCAAAGGCTGCGTCCGCCAGTCTCATCCTCCGCCTTAGTAAAGACGGAGAAGACGTCGTCCTGATCCAGGAGCCGTGGGTAGTCTGCGGCCTGGTGTCCGAACTCAGGACTCCAAATTACACGCTATTGTACACCAAATCTCAAGGTAAACCAAGAGCGTGTATTCTAATAAAAAAATTACCTGACTGCATTTACTCTCTCTAATTTCAGCAACAACACCGTGGCCATAAACGTCGAGGTAGGCTAAAGCAGTTTTTGGCTTACCTCAGCTTACCTGGCTCATGACCATGGAGTCCTTCCTGAGGAAAACGTAAGACAACTGGTCTCCACAGCGGCATCGCAATCGAAGGGCCTGATCATTGGATGCGATGCAAATGCTCACAATGTGATTTGGGGTAGCTCAGACACCAACGAACGAGGTGAGTCACTTTTCGATTACATACTCTCTTCCAATCTTATTTTAAGTAATGTAGGCAATGAACCCACCTGCATTATATGTAATAGGCAGGAAGTCTTAGATATTACACTGGCATCTCACCATATATCTGACAGGATAAGAAACTGGAGAGTTTCAAAAGAACACTCCTTTTCTGATCATAGGTATATTCTCTTTGACATCGATGACTTTGCCCCCAAGATCACGTAGCTTTCGTAATCTTAAACAAGTCAATTGGGGTCTCTACATAGATACACTCGAAACAGATCTCGCATATGGACTACCGAATCGTCCTACCTATAAAAAACCCCTGGACAACCTGGTTGTTAATCTAACTGAGTCCATGATAGGACTCAGTTAGGACAAAGCTACATAGGACAAAGCTCTAGATATCGCATGTCCGCTCAAAACACCAAAGGGGAAACAAAAGCCACCTTGGTGGAAGACCGGATTTGAAGAGCTCCGAAATAAGAGCAGAAAACTCTTCAACAAAGCTAAAGTCACTGGATCTATGGATGCATGGACCAACTACAAAATGCCTCTTAAAGAATATAAGAAAGAATTACGGAAAGCAGAAAGGCAGTCCTGGAGAACCTTCTGTGAAAATATAACACAGACCTCCGAGGCGTCAAGGCTTAGAAAAATTCTAGCTATTAGTCCTTCCAACCAAAGCTTCTTGAAGAAAGAAGACGGAACATGGACCACCAACAGTGAAGAATCTCTTAAAATTTAAGTAGAAACTCACTTCCCTGGTTGTTCAGAAATAGGTAATACTCCAACCCAGGAGGAATACGCACCCACTGTCAACAACTCCCTCGATCTTATCTCACAACCAAAGCTCAAATGGGCAATTGAAAGCTTCAAACCGTTTAAGTCACCAGGACCAGACGGCATAGCCCCCATAGAATTACAAAAAGCTTACGATATCATAAAGCAATGGCTTATGATGATCTTCCAAGGCTGCCTAGACCTGAATCACATACCCACACCTTGGCGGCATGTGCGGGTAGTTTTCATACCGAAGGCGGGCAAAAGGTCACACGTAAGCCCAAAAGACCTTCGACCAAATAGTCACTCATCCTTTCTGCTAAAAACTCTCGAGAGACTAATAGAAATCCCCTTGAGACAAAAGATAGTAGAAAAACCTCTGTCATCGGCACAACACGCTTACACCAAAGGCAAATCCGTGGAAACAGATCTCCACTCCATAAACTCCATCACTGAAAAATCTCTTATTAAAAAGGAATATACAATGATAGCTTTTATTGATATAGAAGGTGCCTTCAACAACGTCAAAGCAGAGGCTATCACAAATGCACTAACGGAGCTTGGGGTGGATGCCACGCTGAGAGCTCTTATAAATCAAATGCTAGAAGGCAGGATTATAAGTGCAAATCTCGGTGTGGCATCCACGCTACGATCTGTACCAAGGGGAACTCCTCAAGGAGGGGTTCTCTCGCCTCTACTCTGGAACCTAGCAGTTAATAAACTGCTGGAGAAACTGGAACATGAGGGGTGCAAGGTGATAGCTTACGCAGACGACATTGCTATTGTCACTTCTGGAAAATATATATCCACACTTCGAGATATTATGCAAAACGGCCTTAATACTCTCATACAATGGGTTAATAGCCGTGAACTCAGCGTCAACCCTGAAAAAATGGATTTAGTGATTTTCACAAGAAAACACAATCTACCAACTATCAGTCCTCCAAAACTGGGAAACATAAGACTTAGCTTCTCAGATCAAGCGAAATATCTGGGCCTTATCCTGGATAGAAAATTAAACTGGAAACCCAATCTGCTCGAGAGAGCCAAAAAAGCTAATACAGCCCTCTACTCATGCAAAAGGGCAGTAGGTAACAAATGCGGTTTACAGCCAAGTGTTACTCACTGGCTTTACACGGCAGTAGTAAGGCCAATATTGCTATATGGTGCAATTGTCTGGTGGCAAGCACTGGACAAACAAACACACCTCAACACACTCCGCAAAGTTCAAAGATCAGTTGAGCTCTGCATCAGTGGAGCATTAAAAATCACTCCTACAGATGCATTAGATACTATACTCCACCTTATACCACTTGATATCCTAGTAAAACAGATGGCTACCAATACATCCATCCGTCTAATGGCCACCTCTCAATGGAGAGAGGGCAAATCAGGACACTCTAGCATTAGGAAGTTCCTTCCTCCGATACCCAAATCCGTAGACTACATCACACAAAAACTTTTCTTTGACAGGAAATTTGATGTATCCATCCTTTCCCGCGTTGAGTGGGCGGTTGGAAACCTTCCACCAAACAAAGTAATCAGAATTTACACAGATGGATCAAAACTAGATGGCAGGGTGGGAGGAGGAGTCTACTCTGATACATTGAACATTAATCTAGCCTTCAGGCTTCCTGACCATTGCAGTATCTTCCAAGCGGAAGTAGTCGCAATACATGAAGCAGTAACTTGGCTTCAGATGAATGCAATATCCTCCAAGGATATCTACATACTATCTGACAGTCAAGCCGCCTTGAAAGCCCTAAAATCTGTTGAAACAACATCCAAAACAGTAATTCGCTGCCGCAGATCCCAAAATGAGATGGCAGAGCAGCTCAAAATACACCTATGCTGGATTCCTGGACATAAAGACTTTCTAGGAAACTGCAAAGCAGATGAACTCGCTCGCACCGGAACAACCAAATAACTCTCGATGAGAGAAGAAAGTATTGGTATATCCCTCACCACATGTAAACTACTCACAAATGAGCTATCCCTAAACAAAGCCAACGATAGATGGTCAACGGGTAGCACTTGTCATACAGCGCGTCAGGTTTGGCCAAAAATCACCCTAAAACTTTTAAAAGAACTGATCGCTCTGAGAAGGGATCAAATCAGTACTACGATAGGTGTCTTAACAGGACACTGCTTAATAGGTAATCATGCACGAAGATTGAACATCCTCCACAACGACTTCTGTAGAAGCTGCAGAAATGAGGAGGAGGAGGAGGAATCTACAAAACATCTTCTCTGTACTTGCCCAGCGCTAGCTAAAAATCGCCACCTTCACTTAGGTAAATGGTTGTATAGAGATCTCGATGATTTCTAAGAAACTTCGGTCTACCGAGTCCTTGGCTTTGTCAACAGCTCAAACTGGTTTAAATAGAGAGGGAAATTAACCCATGGTAACACAATGGGCCTTATTGGCCTAAGTGTGTCTCAGGGGAGAAAGCCGCTTCAACCTACCTACCTAGTGCCCTCTGGCGATCAATAAAATGCAAAACTAACAGCGAATTCGGGCCTTAAAGAATTTAAACAGGAAGGTCGAAGAGTTGTATAAAAATAACGTTTTAATGTTTTTTTTTTTACAGAAAAGCCTTCAATTATCATCATCTTTATCATCTTTGATCATATCCTCGATTTTTCGATGCTGTCCAATAGTTCTCTAAAACTAGTGAAGGATTCTTTATCTATAGGGTAATGAAAGTTTGTAACATGTAGTTTTAAATTATTTCCCCCTGATATGAAATATTGCTGTACTTTTCTGGCTTCAAGTAAAAAAAAAACGACAAAATGGCCATTTCAGCCCTTGAAAGAACTTTGAACGATCTTTTTGTGATCTTGTTGTGAAATGTTTGAGCACAAATGATCGAGAACTGGACCTACAAGTTTTATGCCGACTTCGAACGGCTTATATTCTCAAGAAGCTTTTCATGGCAGTTTTTAATCTTTGAGGTTTGCCATTGTCTGCAGAGAAGTGACGGCCGAACAGAAAAATTAATTCATTTTAAAACTTTCTGTGTCAGGTGGAAATCGATCCAGGGTTCTTTGGCGTATGGGCCACACACTCTACCCACTCGCCACTCATGGCTTCACTATGGCTTCAAGTAGTTTTCATAAATATAGACGTAAGGTAATCAGAATGTAGTTGCATGCTATGATTTCTAATAAAAGAGATGTAAAAATGCATAATACAATTTTCCCTATTGGTTCAAGACATTTCCGACGAACGTGGTGGTCAGTTTTGCAAAATGGCGCCACATATAACTATTCCAGCTGTTGAGTGATTTACATGATATCTTGTATATTGTTGCTATCCATTTGGCTACTGCGCTCTCTAGCAGTCCTCTACCACGAGTGTACAATAGGCTGGTTGTTATTTTTTAAAATCAAAATATTAAAGCGAGGACCCCGCCATTTTTTTTATTTACCCCAGATACAGTATCAAACTAAATTTTATTTCGATCGGACTACGATAACATGTGCCGCCCTGGAGTCAAAGGTGACACAATAAAAAAAAAATTGTGAACCTCATTGGATGTATCTCGTTTAACCAATTTTAATGTTTGTAGTGTTTTTTTTTAACTAATTATTGCAACTTGAATAAATTAAAAAACAATTCAAACGGCCTTAAGTTTACAAATCGAAAAAAAACACAAAATTAATCTCACTATATTGGCATTATCTTGTTAGTTTTAAGCCAATTATTATGTTTAATAGATCTTTTAAACCAGTTTTCACTGTTGATTTAAGATAAAACAATTTTTCGAAAATTGGTGTGTGTCTAATATGCGAAATTATGTCTGAAATAATTTGAAAAAAAAAATTATAAATGCTATTTTGAAGAGGTTTTTAAATATAGAGTAGCAAATGGTTCCAATTTTGTTGATTAAAACTTAGACAAATGGTGCTTTTAACGCCTTTCGGGTACATTCTGGATACTGTCTTCTATATTTTTGTACAACCTATATACAGAAATTAAAATAAATTATTTTGTTTAAAACTTAATGATAATTTCATAACTTACTTGTAACAAAAATTGTTTTTGATTTTCATTCTTTGTTATTTTATCGTTAAACTCTTCGATAAGTTTAACGCCTCTTTCAGCTGTATCATTTATTACGCATAAATTATTTATAATATTTTTGCCTGTTTGATAGCTAATATTACGATTCCATTCATTAGGATCATCTTCAAGAAATTCAATTGAAATATTAAATCTTTTGAACAACTGTATAGACTTTCCACTTAAAAAATCTGTCGGAAAATCTTTGCGTAAAAATTTAGCAACTTCTTTTATGTTTATTTCAAATTTCTTAGGTGCTGCTTTAGAAAGATCTTCTTCTGCAAGAAAAGTTCCTTCCTTAAATTGTAGAAGCTTTTTTGCCATTTTTTTACGTATTTCTGTAGAAATTCTTTCGTCAAAAATAGAAAATACGGCACACTCTTCGCTAAGGTACCATAAATGATTCCTAAACTTCGATAAACATGCACAAGATATTTTTTCATCATCGTCTCTGAAGTCATACAATGATTGAATCAATTGAAAGTCGTTCAAAGGAGCTTCAATTGCATCCGTCGCTGTACACCATGCCTTGATGTAAATCTTTATGATAAATGCACAAACTCGTTCCAGGGCCTTTTCTTCAGATTTTGATATTGTAAATTCTAATCGCAACAAAAATATCTTCAGGCAATAAATTCCTTTGGCCATCCACCTAGCGTGGTGGAATGCACCTGGAAGATGCATTTTAACTCCACCAGGTGGAACCCCTCCTAGCGTAATAATCACAAGCTCTATGAATTCTTTGTAATCTTTTCTTGGATGATCATCTTTGACTTTATTCATACAAAATGTCAAAATTTCATCACGTACTGAACAAATGGTGTTTTTTAAAAAGTTACTGGTATTAAAGTTTGATAGATTCGCTGTGTTAATATTTTTCCATTCATTTTTCAATCGTTTAAAAATTAAAATATCGGGTCCAGATGAAACATACAGTTTGGCCTCTGTGACAGCAGTTTGCAGAAGCAACTCCAAAACATGGTGACGACATGCTAAAAATAGAATTTCTCTTCCCAATTTCAGTTGCAGCAAAAATGATGCTCCGTTTAAGCGACCCGTATTCGAGGATGTTGTATCAAAGACAAATGCCTGAACCTTTTGTAGAAGTGACCATGCATCATAAACGGCTAACGAAATATTTTTGCCGGTGCCTGATGAAATTTCTGGCACCCCCAGCAATTGTTCTACATTTGGAGCTGTCACGATTATTGGAATACGGTCGACATGTTTATCGCCAGTCAATTTTGTGTCCCAATGGATTACTGTAAAATCAGTATTAAAATTGTTAAAATCTGACCGAACTTTTTTAGCAGTTTCTTCGCGAAAATGCAAACGAGCATTGCGAATACTACTCCGGTTTATTATATAATCAGCAGGCTCTAGTCCTACACATTCGATGAAGGCTGTAAGTAAGTGCACGGCATCACGATCACTCACTTTGCACTTATCTAAGGCAGCTGAGACACGTTTATCTATAAGTTGTTTTTTACCACGGCAAACTCCAAGACCCTGTATATTAAATTCTTGATCTACATTTCTTGAATTGTCTTCACTATCCGAAGTTTCGTCAACTTCAACTTCCTCAGCTTCAGCTTCAACTTAAAATTAATATTTTTATTGAAAACCCTCACTAACTTAGAGTTTTGCACTCGTATTCATACAATTTTATTTACAAGCCATTAAAATGTTCGTCTTAAAAAATGTATGGAGAAATTTCAGGCACTCGACAAAATTTGTTTATGAATACGAGCGTTAGTATATTATGTTTTTTTTTAAGAGGTATAGAATTTCCGATAGGGATAACTGTCAAACTAGCTATCATACTGGTGAAGTGTCTCTGACTTTTTTTTTCAGTATACTTTGGCAAATTACTACGCAAAGACTTACACTAGAACAACGTTTACAAACCGTGGAAATTTATTTCCAAAATTCGAGCTCTGTTCACCAAACTTACTGAGCAGCTAATACGCTATATATACAATGGATCTATTCATGATCACATTTACTTTTTTGGAAAATATTCATCCAAGTCGAGCCAAAATTTGGGTCGTTGCATTGAATTTGTTGTGTTCTATTTTAAAAAAAAAGTTCTATGCCTCTAAAAAAACACCATTTATATGAAATTACCTGGAAATATATTATCACCAATGATACTTCTTGAGTAGTCTTCGCTTTCCGAAGTGTCTTCATAGAAATGTTGTACTTGATCTTAAAATTAATATTTTGTAAAATCAGCCCCAACTAAGCTTTTTATAGAATTACCTTGAGAGCAACAAGCATAATTTTTCTTTCTTTTTGCAGCTTCGTTTTCCTGATATGTAAGTTTTCTTTTTTCTTTCTGAGACAATCTTATATCAACTCCAAGCATACATCCCGGACGACCCGGTTGTCTTTGCAAAAGTAAAAATTCTTTGTCTTCTTGAATTTTTATAAGCTGAAGAGCGTCTGCATGAGCAATGTCAAAAAGATTATGAACGCTTTCTTTAAAAAGTTTTTCTTTTGCAAGAAACCCTGCGGATCCTTTATTTTTACTTTTGCCTAGATTTCGCCATTCTTCATAAGTTTTTTTAATTTTCTTCACACAGTCCGAGTGATGTCTGGTTGGGATTCGTGCTTTTTTCCAAAAAATTAAACACTCGTCGATAACTAAATTTGCACTTTCACATAAATCCAGCTTTACTATTCTTAAGTTATAAAACAACACTTTTAGGCAGTCGAGAGTTGAGGGCAACTTACTGCCTAGAATACAAGAACTCGTTGCACCAATTATATAAATATTTTCTCGCGGCATTTTTATTTTATTTTATATAATTCGATTTAAACTCACTGTTATTCACTCTGCACCTTAAGTTTTCAAATAAAAAGGCGCGAAAAAACAGCTGATGCCTTACATCAAAGTGTTGAACACATTGGTTGTCAAAAAAAAAAGGTGGCAACAGACGAACAAAGTTATATCATATTACTTTTCAGTAATTTGGTAGTAAGTATGTAGAAGACAAACTGTTTAACCAGATCTGCAACTATTAAGCGAATTTCAAATTTATTTAAAAAAATACCTCAGAAATACACTTCATATATAAAAAATATGTTGAGAGCTTCATGAGATTAAATTAATATAAGAGCCAAATATATTGTTTTTTTTGCAACTTTGACCTCATATTTCCTTAGTATTATCTAGATAAAATGTTGTGTTGACAACCTGAATAAAAAATAATAGAAATACATATATAATAAAATTAAAAACAACAAATTTATTTACTAATTTAAAATTAATTAATTTTGAAACCAATATAGAGTTTTTTGTTATTTTTAACCTCAGGGCGGCAGGTGTTCCCGTGATCTGATCAAAAAAAAAATTTTTTATGTTACTGAATCTAGGGTAAATAAAAAAAATGGCGGGGTCCTGACTTAAATCGGACCAACTTTTTTTTCTCCATACAAGTAACAACCAGCCTAGTGTACAAGGAATCCTTCAAGGAAGCTTCTTTAGAGTTTGTTCAATAACCAGTTCTGAATAGATACCACAGGAAAATTAGCTAATTAGTCTTGTACCATCTTTTTTAAATAAATCAATATTATTTATGTGTTAGGTATGTCTCGAGCTACATCAAATTTCGAAAATATATAGCGAGAACTTTACATAAGGAAAATTTCAACAGAAGTGAGTAAAGACGCATATCTTTACAACAATTAAGGTAAATGGCACTCCTTTTGAGGAATCAAATCTTAAACTTTTAAAAAGTGCTGGTGGAACTGTTATTTCTGATTAATAATATTTCACTTGTGACTGAATACATTTCTTATAATTGTTAATGAAATGGCGCAAAATTTTATATGTTTTATAAATTATTATAATTTTATGGCGAATAAAAAAGTCGAAAATTTCGATGTTTCTAGGCGGGTCCGTAGCCTAGGTGGGGTTTTGGGTATTCAAACCACGCCTTAGGGTCAATAAAATATAAAAAAATAAATCAAATGAGACTATTAAATTCAAAATAAGATATTTTTTTTAGATAAACTGAGATAATGGTGTTAATTAATTTGAAGCTACAAAAGATTCCACATTTTCAAAGCCAATTTAAAAAAACTTCGCTTAATTAATGAACAATTTGTTTTGCCAAATGAAAGATTAACTTGCTCAAAAAGCTCCTGATAATCTGAAAAATATATATATGACATTATACCTATAACGAATATAATTTTATAAATTGTAAAAAATTAGGTTGACATTTCAAAAATTCTCAAAAAAAAAAAACAATATTTTTAAAACATATTATACAGTCCAATTTTATGGGGAATTGATGGTTTTTTTTTAATCATGTTACCAAATTTTACAAGAAAAATTCACAATAACATTTTTTTAAACTTCGGCCTTTTTAAAATTATTTTTATTATTAAAAAAAACTTTTTTAAAATCAATATGGAAGTTCAGAAAAATTTTATTTTTAATTTTTTAAGTTTCAAATCATTTAAATTGAAATCCACGACTGATTAAATTCTTTAATATCAAAAAAAAAGTAAGGGTTTATTATAAAAATTATTATTAATAAAAATTTATCCAGCTGTGTAGTGGTTTTCGAAGGAAGTCTTATTTTGATGTGATAACTTAAACAATATTTTGGGTACAAGATATTGGTGCTGTGCAAAAACCAGTTTTCGAATTACGAGTTTTGAAAAACAATCTTAAATTTAAATATGTCTTTTATCGGAGTCGATTCCTCTGCTCAAAAAATTTTATTAAAAATATATATATAGTTATTCTTATTGGGAATTGAATGATTTTGTCAGTCATATCAAATTTTTATGAGGAAATTGAACAGTTCAATTTTTTAAGATTTTAAAATATTTTCTTTTGATTATTATTTAAATTGTCGAAATCAATTTTCAATTTCAATTTCAATTTCATGGGGTCTTTATTTTATATGTAAGTACAATAAGAACTAAGTTCTTTTACAGTACAAAGTGTAAGTACAAGAATCATTTTGAAGTTTTTGAGATTAAATTAATACATAAAATTTATAATTATAAATAGTAATTATAAATTATAAATAGTAATTAATAGTATAAATAATATACTATAAAAATATAAAATATAGTATAAATTAATAGTATAATAAATAGTAATTAATAGTATAAATTTATAATTATAATTTATACTATAAGTTTAAATTAAATTAACAAATTAAATTGGAAAAATAGCAAACAATTAAATCAATATGTAATAATGTGGTTAAGTTAAGAGAAAAAAAAAGGAAAATAGAAAAAGGAGATTATGATAAGAAAAAGAGAGTAAAAGAATAAAAGAACTGTTTACTTAGTAGAAGTCCAGTGAAGAATAATGTTCCAAAATGGCATGCTTGAAATTTGGTATTCTGACTATAGATTTTATGTGATTCGGTAATGCGTTCCATAGTCTGATGGCGTTTATAAAAAATAATCTTGTAGAATTTAAAAAGTTAAAACATGGAATGATGAGGATTTGGTTTCTTAACGACTGGCAAAATTGTAATTTTTCAAATAAATAGCTGGGCGTTCTGATTTTAATTAGTTTGTGTAAGAAGATGCAATTCCTGGCATTGAGGTAACTCATTATGTCACTACCAAGTATCAAATTTTTAAATTGAGCTAAGTGTTCATGAGTACGCAGCCCATATACATAACGCGTAGCATGATTAAACGCAACTTGTAGTTTATGTTGTGATCGTGAATATAATTTACTGTAGACAAGTAGAGCATATGTGATTACCGGAAGGACTAGTTGAACAACTAGCTTGCGTCTTGTATCAACTGGTGTATACTCAGCTGACAATCTAAGGTTCCGCAGGATGAAATATATTTTACGGACAACATCGTTGATGTGATCTGTGCACGTAAGAGAACAATTAATCTTAAAGCCAAGACTTCGAACACTATAGACAAGTTTAAGGTTTTTGTCACCAATTGAAAGATCAGGAATATCCCCGTGATGAATTTTTTCTTTGGATATGGGCAAAACATATGATTTTAGGGCATTTAACTGAAGATAATTTTGTTCAACCCACTGGTAAACACCGTTCAGATCTTCATTTAGTTTATACACCAAGTCTTCCAATAGGTTTGTTTTACCAGATAGGTATAGCTGAACGTCATCAGCGTAAGCATGCAGTGACGCATATGTGCAAGTATTGAAAATGTCATTGATAAACAATGAGAACATAAGTGGACCAAGAACGGATCCCTGGGGCACACCACTGCAAACCAACTTCTGCTGCGAGAACCTATTACCAACTTTTACTCTTTGTACCCTGCCTGTTAAGTAGCTTTTCAATAAATTTACAGCATTGCCACAAAATCGGTAAAAGTATTTTAGCTTGTGACAAAAAAGTGCATGATTAACGGTGTCGAATGCTTTAGAGAAATCAAGCAGACAAAGAAGAGTTACTCTAAATCGTTTTCGAGAACAGTACTAGTAATATTTTGGCCTTTAATGATAACTCGAACTAGATTAGAACTACACAAGCTGGGGATCAATAAAAGCGTAAGATAGTCAAAAAGAAACCAAATCTAAAGACTACAATTTTTTTGATCTCCCTTTTATGTGAAATTTCGCATAAAAGTTGTAAGTCAAGCTTCAACAGGTGAACTTACTAAAAAATTTCTAAGTTTTCATAGCTTATTTTAATTTTTATTATAAGCTGCAAGAAATCTTACCAATTATTACTTTTCAAACTAATATTGTTGTATTAGTAAAATTTTATCATAGAAATTTTTACATTTTGTAAAAATTTTCGGAATTATGCCTTTTAGGAGACAATTCATAATTCTCAATTTGGACCATTTTTCAAAAAATTATAGACAAAAATCAAAAACTTAGTACTTAAAATTAATTTGATAAGCAAATTCAATACACTCGTGTCATTTCTTTTATGGTCATTTAAAAACAGGCATATTCATGATTTAAAAAATAAAACGGATTTGTTTAGAAAAATGTTCATATCCTTGCTTTTAGTTTTTTACTGGTATTTTTTTAATCAAAACCCCCTTCCCCTGCCCCCTAAGGTAAATCCTGGCTACGGGCCTGTTGCTAGGGCATATTTCTAATACAAGCTCCGTTATATTTTGAGTTATTCTTAAGATCAGGTATTCAGCTGGCAGAGATTTTGTGCTCTACACTTTATGTCTCCAGGAATATTTATTAATTATGAACGTTTTTATGTTATTTCCTATAAACTGAAACATGCAATTTTGAGGAGGGCGTGGCATCTAAGCTTACAAGGGAGAATGGAAAAAGCTATAAGTCCCTTGATTTCAGCTGTAAAGAAGCAATTATATTGATTTCAAACTTTTTGACAATTAATTTCAATTATTTCCACTGTTTGTTCTAATTTTACTGACCTAAAAACCGATTTTGAATTTTTCGGTCGCAAAACTATCAGATTCAAATCTAATGCTTTTTTTCAATATTTACCTCCGTTCAAAATTATTCACACATTGCTAATATTTTTTTATTTACCGTTACGTTCGCTAAAACTTGCACTATGTTCTTTGCATACTGCAAGGAATGCAACAACAAAACCTTTGTGTGCAAAATATTTCCAACAACAATAAAGTGAGCTATTTCCTTAAAACAATTCGGCGATCCCGGGATTTCGGGATTGGATCTGTGCAATTCCGGGAATCCCGGAAAATTTTTAGGTTTTTGAAAAGTGGTAGCCTTGAGCAGATATGTGTGTTTAAAATTTAAAAAATGTAAAAAAGACTTAAGGCACGAACTCGCTCCAATCTGCATGAGACAATGTGATTTCCAAAGCGAAGAAGGGAAATACACCCGATTTTCGGGGAATTATCACTAGTCTATATAGTTCTATATATTAATTCTGGTAAGGGTCCCCTTATTCCAGCAAATCTACAAACGCTACAGAAACAATTGTTATATGAGCTGCTCAGAGCAAAAGTGGCGTAAATACATTTTTTAATGAAATTGAGTTAAGTACATAGAAGTAAAGAGGAAAATGTACCCTATTTATGTGTCCGGATTAGAAATTCCTATCTTACGTAATCTCTGAATAAAATGCAAAACTTTGTTATTGTTCTGACAAATTATATAAGTTTTTCAGAGCACAAGTGGCGTAAGTCCATTCATTTCATATATCCCTTAATAATGAAGATAATCACTAGGGGAATGTTTTGTTCGACTTCTAGAACGAAATGATATCATTCCTCATCAAAACATTCTAAAAATATCTTACATAAGATTTCTACAGCGGAAATGAGAAATTTCAAGAAAAGTTCAGAAGACAAGTGGCGTAAGTCCATTCATTTTGTATCTCCCTTAATAACGAAGATAATCACTAGGGGAAAGTTTTGTTCGACTTCTGGAACTAAATGATATCATACCTCATCAAAACATTCTTAAAAATATCTCACATTAGATTTCTACAGCGGAAATGAGAAATTTCAAAAATATGTTAAGTTTAGTACGCAAGAATCTTTGTATTATTAAGTTATGAATAGCTCTTTTTATTCTCTTGGCCTAGCCTATAAGCAATACTGAGTTCTTTATACATAGAATTTCTAATAAGAATTTTTCTAAATTTTCCATTTTCTCAAAACTACTAAAAGTGAACTTACGCCACTTGTGCTCTGAGCAGCTCATATCATTAAAAAGGTCTTTAGCCTTAGTTTAACAGAAACTATTAGATTTTTGATAAGTGGTAGTGTTGAGCAGATATGAGCGTTTTAAGTTGAAAAAATGGCAAAAAGAAATAAGATTCAAACTCGCTCTAATGTAGTTGAGAAAATGTGATTTTTAAAGCGAAGTAGTTAAAAACACCCGAGTTTTGGGGCGTTATCACAAGTAATAATATAATCGCCCATTTCACATTGAAGTTACATATTTTGAGATTTTTTTTTCGCAGACCCACAGTCATACGAGTACCAAAATGGGGTTTATTTTGAGACAATGTTGCTCTGTCAATTTAAATGAGATTTTCTTAAATATGGTATCATTGGAGTGGTTTTTTTTCGTATTTTTTAAGGGAAATATATAAAATGTTTGGAAAAATTGCAGTAAGTTGACCCATTCCTAATTCAAAGTTTAATACCGTGCCAGCAACAGACGCTTTAATGTTTTTTATTTCTATTTTCTTAATTTTTTTACATTTCATTACCTTACCAACAATATAAAATTTATGTGTGCTCTTAAAGGGTCCAGGCAGTATGGCGTAAAACGTGTAGTAGTAATGAATTTTCAATACAAATTCAACTAGCTACAGACTTTTTTTTTGTTTTCTTAAAAATAGAAATAAAAAAGTTGGATGAAAATTTCATGCTAGTTGAATTTGTATTGAATTCACATTATTGCCAGAAAGCAGTATTACTATGAGAAGGGGAGTAACGTTTGAAACAAAGAAATCTTTTCTTCTAAGACATCGAAATGACGTTATTTCAAATAATGTATAGAACATAAGCATTCTGAACAATCATAATTTGTGTTATTTTACGTGATGCCAAATTAATTTTTCAAACAACACTTTAAGACAATTTGAATCATTTCAAATTAATGAAGTTAAATTGTTCCAATTTAGAATATGAATCAGCATAGCCTTGCCCACCACCTACATCCTTATTCAACTTAAGCCAGCTTAACATTACTGCCTGCTTCTCGAACCACATATTACAAGGTGCATAAAGACAGCTTAAGAGGTGAATTTAATCCTTTAAAAGGATGTAGTCGGTTGACTTAATCCGACAATCAAAACTTCAAATTGCATCATAGAGAAGCACGAACGCTCACATTGCAAACAGCAACCACAATACCTGAGCCTGTGGTTGTCTGCGTATCAGAGAACTGCAATGAGTATCCGACCGAAATCGGATAGTCGAATCATATCCGAGTTTCTTGCTCTTCTCAACTCTATCCAGATTCAATGCAATATTTAAAATACTTATACGCATTCAGCTCATTATCATATTTTCTGGTATAAGTACATTCTTATATCCGAACGCGGCGTGACCCGAACCAATTCGAGGCGTTTTCAGTGAGTGCGTTAAGTGTGTTTATTAAAAAGGCGCTCGATCCGAATGTATTTTGAGTTCACTCTGAGTACTACTCCTTCTCTGCCAACGTCTCTGAGCGTTAATTAGTAAAAACTAAGGCTTTTGAAGCGTTAGCTTCTTTTGCGAAGGTATTAACGGGAGTGAATTTAAAACTTTACAAAAGCATCAGTTCGCTTAAACAACAAGAAATGCATGCAAATGCGATAAAAATCAACCTTCACCCGACAATGCTGATATTGATAGCATCGCTACTGTGTGCGGTGGCTAAGAATTGTTTTGTTGGTGGACTAGAACTTTAGCGAAGTTATTTATATATGGTAGTCGGCTCTCAGCATCTAACCGAAGGTTGCGACCATAGAGAACGCTTATTGCTGAGCCGAACTGAAAAACACATTGCAGCAAAAGCGATGCATGACTTGGTTTCTTTATTTGCTTCAATGTGTTTTTCGGCTCGGCTCAACAATTAGTGATGAGACGTGTCGAGTGTTTTTTACTCGTTTACTCGAGTCAAACTCGAAATCGAGCCGACTCGAGTCACTTTTCGCTGCAACTCGAGGTGTCAACAAAATAAGCGCGATTTTTTGTTTCGAACTATTTTGTTTCGTACTGTCAAATGCTTGACGAATATATCGTTCCCTTAATATAGAAAGGCCCTAACTCAAAAGGCCCTAACTCAATAGGAGAAGGAAAAAACTTTATAAAAAATAAAGTTCTGTAGTTTCGAATTTTTTACAAACAAATTTTTTTATTAAAACCTATAAGTGATGTAGCAATGAACAATTCTTTTTACTGCAGAAATTGCAGAACTTTGTTCTTTAACAAGTTTTTTTTCCCCCTTATAATGTTAAAAAAAATTGAGTTAGGGCCTTTCTACATTAAGGTAGCGATATGCATATGAAAGCACAGTAAAATTAAAAAAAAATACGTGGTGTAGTGTTTTCCTCAGAGCCCTGTTTTAAAGTACCAATAAAATAAAAATTGACTACTCTAAAAAAAATTAAATTAAATTAAGAAATTAAGACCCACAATAAGAAATTAAAACCCAGAAATTAAATAATTTATTTCATTAATGTTTTTAAATGAATTTTATATATTTCTGTGCTTAAAATTGTTGTATTGCATTAATTGGTCAAATATGACCAACACTTATTTTTCAATAGTTTTTGCATAGCTGTACTCAAAAGAGAATTTATTTCATTTATTTTATAATAACGATTTGTCCTTGAAATTGCTTTTTCCTTTTAAATTGTTTTATCAATAAAAAAAAACATTTAAAGCATAATTTAAGTTTTACTTTGATTACTCATTATTCCCAAATACTTTGTAAAAAGCTATAGACTCAAGAGTAAAAAAGAAACTAAATCGAGTTTTCACGATCTTTCTTTCTCACATAAATTTTAACACTAACCGTAGAAGCAGTAGAAACGCTAACAACTTAATTTATTTGCCATTTAGTAGAACAAATTATATGGCTACTGCTCCTTTAAGTCGCATGAGTTCCTTTGTTAACAATTGTAGCGTTTTTGATGTTAATTTGTCAAAAGGTCAACTCAAAAGTAGATTAAAATTAGTTGTGTAAATAGATCTATGTATACGCATGGTTAGTTGTTACGTCTTGTGTTGTCCCTGAGCCCAACCCATTTATTGGTGGGTAAATTTTTCCCACATTAACTTGTTTGTGGTCACGGGAATCCATAACATTGATATTTTCAATGATTACTGGGTAGTGGCTTTAGATGGGTTAATGCTGAGGAAGTGCGATATAGCTGTAGTAGCTGAACTCTATTGTTATTGCATGTTTTTTGAAAATCTTAAAAAATCCTTATGTTTTGTGGCTATTTGTTCTCCATAATTATAGTTACAAGCAATATATTAAAATTTTATCAATCACTTGAGCGTTTAGATAACATATTTAAATTTTGCAAGTTCATTTCTTAATTTTAAGAATTCTTTCTTGAGTAGATTCTTATATCTATATTATGGAATGTTCATTAAATATTTACACAAATTACTTTTGCATAGAAATAATAAAATCAAAAATAGCAAAATTGGTAATTTTGCGGACTATTGCTAATAATGAGCAAAAAAAAACTTATGGTCGCTGTTGCTTAGCTGACTCGTAAATCGAAACGAGTCGGTTTTTTCTTACATTCGCTTATAGTGATCTAAATAAAGGAAAACTCGACTTCAAAATGCTGATTTGCTAACTGGTCAACTCGAGTTTCTACTCGAGTCAAAATTATTCAGACTCGAGTTACTCGATTCGATAAAGTATTCGACTCGTCACATCACTATCAACAATAAGCGTTTACTATGTTTGCTAAGGTTGATTTATAAGGTTGTCGCAGGGCTGATCGCATTTTTGCCAATTTTGCGAATGACTACGAAAGAAAAACGGATGATAAAAAATAGCACTTGCAGATTTTCTATGAGCTGTCAACTTCGATTTGACAATTATGGGTACTCGCTCTCTCCCTTGCGACAACCTTATAAATCAACCTTGATGTTTGCAACCTATTTATTCCATAGCCTTGCTCATGTCAGCCATTGTTGTGATGTCAGCTACGCTAGTCAAAGTCATGGTGCAATTAATAAGGTGTGTGCATGGGTAGAGCAAGTAACCAAAGCTGTAAAACGAAGTTGACAATTCATACAAACTCTGGTACTGCTCTTTGTTTTCATCTGTTTTTCTTTTGGTGGCCATTAAAAAAATTAAATTAACCGATATTATTGATCGAAAAAAATAAACTGAACAAAACAAATGTTATTTTTGACACAAAAAAAAAAAAAAAAACTATAAACTGTTTTACCCGTAAAAATAAAAAAAGACACGAATTAAAAGTTAATTTTACTTGAAAAAAACTCATACAGTAGAGACTCACAAAAGGTAACCCTCTAATTGGCCAGAGCCGAAAAATGTCTCAAAAGAGTAAGGAATTTTTTTTTAGGTAAATTGTGGGCTAAGAAGTAAGTATTCGAAGTTCTTAGGTGAAAATCTCGTTTTGTTTAACCTCCAGGTAAAAAACAGCTAAGGCTGCCTCAGGTCAGCCTTGCCAGTTTAAGCGAAAAAAATACATCTGCGTTTTATCCTACTGTTTCATTTTTTATTGAAAAAAGACGATAATTACAAGTTAAAAATTAATTAAAAATTAATTAATAATAAATGAGCAACACAAATGGATATCACATTTTTTGCACATACATTGTGTTTGTGATGATTGTGTTTTGATGCTTGCATTTTTTTTCCACCTTCTTTACTTAGCCAGACTGGAAAGTGATCATGACTATCAAAGCGGATATCTTTAATTGGATGCTTAGTTTTTTGACCAACCGAAGAAGTGTTCTCTTGAGAAGGGCTCGATTGTTGCAGCAATAGTGGTAGCCCAACTGTGCGTTTTTCTTTGTTCGCGACCAGAGATGCAGCAATTTTTTCTCGAAAATCAGCTAATTTCAATTATTTTTTTTTCGTCCGCTAATTCTTCGTCCCTACTCGAAGGATTGGTTTTTTCGGCATGAAAACGGCGATATAAAATGTATGCATTTGTTGCAGCCATATCGATAAAATGTTAAGATAATCGCATCATTGGATTTCGAGTCCTCACTCGAATATAGTAGCGACCCATAAGTCCATCCATAAGGTCTACTCCACCCATATGATTATTATACTCGCGAATAATTTGTGGGTAGTCCACTTCAACAAATTTCTTCTCTTTTCGATCATAACGCGATGCCTTTGCTGCTTGTTCTTTTGGGTTCGTTCTTAAAAATGGTTCAATGCTAACGTAAGTAGATACCAATCGCACACTCCTATTATCTTTCCATAAAACTAAGCTAATGTCAACACCGAACGCAGAGCCCAGATATTCGGTGAAATAACCTCTTGGTTTGTCTTTTATATCCTTGTCCAATGGAAGCTTGCAGTTTGGATAGCGTATCGTACCTAAGCTTTAAATACCTCTTGAGCGCAAATAAACCAATAAAGGCATCGAGGTATAAAAATTGTCAAAGTAGACAATATGGTGAACGAAGTTCGGTATTGTTTGTGACAAACGCACGACAACATTCGCAGTGTTTCCAAGATCGAGTGCACCAGGTAAGACAATGTTATCACCTGCACCATTATATATTTCAAATCTATAGGCAAAGCCTTTAAAATTGCATAGTACAAACAATTTGATGCCCCATTTGTGTGGCTTATTTGGCATATACTGCCGAAGGTGATGGTTAACTTTTGTGCTACACATTTGTTCATCAACACACAATCGAGCGGTTTTTGGAATCGAATCAAATCGAAAATTAATTTCGTCGGCCAATTTGGGAATCTGAAAAAGTAGATCGTATCCCGGCTGGCGCTGCGTTTCATCTTGAAATAATAAATTTTTTTTTATTGTCATGAATTTCTTGATTGACATGGTGTTTTTTATTGGCAGAAATGCGTTTTTGTCCCAGTAGCTCTCCAAATTTGGATACCGATATATGGACATGTACATCAGTATTCCGATATAATGAAGAATTTCTTCCGAGTCCGTTTTGAAATTGGTGTTTTCCGTGCGAGCTGCTGCATTCGTTTCGTCAACAATCATATTCACTATATTTTTCGAGAAGAAGTAGCAGAAAATGTCTACAGGTGTTTCAATCCTTTGAATGAGTTAGGCAGAAGTGAATCTCCTTGAAATGCAACTTCGTTGAAATGTAGTCGCATTGGTCTCTGTCTCTTTATTATGTTCAAAAATTCCTTTGAATCTTTTCGTATTTCATGTATGGCTACAAACATATAAAAATAATGCATTTTGGATTGATGAAACGAATTGTCAATTATACCTGAACCATTGAATCCACCAGCGTTAGGCACAATAAGAGGACCAGCATTCTCAACCGAAGGTAATGGTGACCGAGCTCTTTTTTGTGGTTTGAGAGCTGATGCAGTCGATGCTACAGTAGTTGCTACTTCTGTGCCCACTCCTGTTGATGTAGACGCAGTTGTCTTTTTCAGGTTCTACCACTGTTGGAATGACTGTTGTCGATGATGAAGGAGCGTCTTCAATTGAACTTACGTTGAAAGTCATGTCGATGAGTGACAAATTGATATCTTCGTTCACATCTCTTATACACTGCGAAATGCAATGCTCATCTTCATCTAAGATGTCATTCGGAACATAATCTGGATCGTTGTAATCATCCTCACTGCTGAAATCACCGTCATCCTCTACATCTGATTCAACCGAGTCCATCAATTCCTGCAACTGATCATCGGTCATATCAGATAGGCGGAATTTCTTCCATCTTAACCGTTCTTTTCTGTCCATATCCATGTAAATAAAAGACAACACAAAGAAAATAATAAAAAACAGGTGAAAAAAAGTAAGCCTTAACTGGCATAACTGCCCTGAGCCGCCATTCAATTTTCGTTTCTGAAGCGTAACCTATTATTTTTATCACATTCACTAAAACCAGTACCAGTTACCAGTAAAATTCCCAATACGATCGGATAATTAAAAGTATTTTTTTTCGGCTTCCGCGCAAACATTATTAAGAGAAAACTTTTTTTCTTATCAGACACTGACAATTCACACAAAAGTGATGATAAAATC
This sequence comes from Coremacera marginata, assembly GCA_914767935.1. Lineage (NCBI taxonomy): Eukaryota > Metazoa > Arthropoda > Insecta > Diptera > Sciomyzidae > Coremacera > Coremacera marginata. The sequence continues at coordinate 169,794,816 of OU612043.1, read as the reverse complement.
ACACATAGTTTAAAATATCGATAAAAGTATCACTAAGGGAAGGCAAATAAGTATTCGACATAAGATCTGTCACTTTTTGCAGACATGATGATAAACGGATAGCTGCCCTGAGGCAGCCTTACCAGTTAGAGGGTTATGACTCGCAAAAGTTAATTCTACGGAAAAGTTAATCACACCGAAAAAAAAAGCAATAGGTAAATCACCTAAGCCGCCTTGGGTAAAGAATTGTATGGGAATTATAAACTTATGCTTATTCACCTAAGCAATTTATTGTTTAATGCATTGCTTTGAAAGCACATACTTCGATACCTTGCAAAAAAAAAATATATTTGTTTCACATAAGCCCAAAATCCAAAAATACAAAATTAAAAAATAACTAGCGTGGATGACTTAAGCATAGTTTTGAGCTATTTTTTGCAAAAAAAAAAAAAAAAAAACACATCTGCGTCATTAGACACACGAGAGAAGGATAGATTTGATAATTAAATGGTTTTTTTTTTTGTAATAAACCCACTTTAAAAATCAAACATAACACAAGTAAATTAAAAAACACTCGTTAATATTCTCACTAGTAAATTTTATTACATTTTATCAACAAAAGAAAAGAAAAGGGAAAAAAAATTTCTTTGCTCGCTGTGCGGAATCGAACCTGGAACTTTTGGTGCCAATCCATCGCTCTACCCACTGATCCAAGCAGTCTTGCTTCTACACGCTGACATAACTGCAGCTATGTTAACAGATGCTTTATTTACAGATGCAGTATGTCGCAGTATTCTGTTGATAGCCATACAGCAAACATCTTTGAACAGATTATTGTGTTATGCTGCAGCATAGCTTCATTTGTAATTAATATTGAATAAATCACTCCGCGCAACGAAGAAATTTGGCTCAATGCATAGTGTAGTGATTTCATACGCAATGGTATCGGTTTTGGTTGTGGGTTCGAATCTCAACGGCATGTGGAGGTAAAATTTTTGTATATGATATTTAATTTAATTTAATGTTCTTGTTATAATAGACGTCAAGCAGCAGCAAGAAAAGCCGAGAAGTCACTAATTTCTAAGAAAAAAACGGTTGTTGATAAGAGAAAAATTTGTGTTGTTGCCTGCCGATTTCAGTCAAGCAAATCACAGAACAAGAGGCGGCAGCTTAAAAAAAAAGGAAAATAAAAAAAACCAAAACTCCGAAAAAAAGTTATATTTTTGAAATTCAATTAATTTTTTAAAAGTAGTTTATAAAAATGTTCAAAGTAAAGTGTTGTAAAGATGTTCAAATTTCTGAATGGATGTCGAAGACATTTCGTCGAATGTTTTATTTGCCTGGCTACCTCCGTGTCTTCACTCTTCTGAGACTTATTCTATAGTGAAAACTTTTCTCTTTCAACTCATTGGCCGTGAGTAAAAAAGAAATTCTAAGTCGAATCTTTCTTATACTCGACATAAGCTTTTAATCAATGATAGGCTAAAGGTTGAGGTTAAGATAGATTCGACTTAGAATTTATTATTTTATTTATTTTATTAAATGCTACATTAATTTTTATTTCAAGGTACTTAGATATCTAGCGAGTAGAAGCAACATATATGGATAGCTGCTAAATATGTTGAATTTGTAGAATTGCCAATACACAATCCTTTCAATCTATAGATTTTTCGATCTGCTGCAACATAGCTTCAGTTGTACAGATGCTGGCGACATCTTGTAGCAAGTAGATGCAACATTTTATGTGGAATATATTTGTATGTACAATAGCCAATACACAATCCTCTATCTTTAGGAGATTATTGTGATCTGCTGCAACATAACTGTAGTAACACTTGATATTGAATCAACAACTGTGTTTAACTAATTGGCATTTAAATACCCAAGAAAGTGTTGACACGTAAAAAATTCTAGCGCGGGCTAGATGAGAGATATTGCGCTTTTTATAGTAAAGAGAAAGAATAGGTGAGAAAAAAAAAAAAATTAAACAGCCTAATTTTCCGCGGTTTACCTTTAGTTTGACAGGTGAAACATCACAGTGGAAAATCTGTGCTTTTTTGTGACGATAATTGCTCAGGAGAAGTGCTGCCAAAAATAGGAAAATGAAAATAACCGGAAAACACGCACCTTTTCCAAATAGCCTAAGCTGTCTTCTATGCAAGTAAGATAATGACAGCAATTTTCCGACATTCCTATATATCTCACCTGCAATCTCACCCATGCCATATCTCAATTGTGGGTTCAGGTAAATTTTTTTTTTTTTTATTTTTTCTATCAACTTCTGTGGTGCCCTGGGCACATTTTACAGAACTGCATCAAAAGCGTACGAGCCAATCTATGGGCAGGTTTTAATGGATTAACAAAGGCTTTTGGATCAGTATTGAACTTCTCATCGCCACGGTGCGAGTTCGATTCCCCCCGGAGTATCAAAGAAATATTTTTAAATATGGAATTAACATTTTCTTGTTATAATAGACGCAAGGAACAAAGAAAATCAACTTCGAAGAAGAACGCTGTCGAAAAAAAGAGTCCTCTTTGCGATTTTACTCAAGCAAATCACAGAACAAGACGGAAAAAGCTTTGCTTCAAAAATGTATTAGAAAATTTGAATATCGTTTATTTTTCCTCTTTAACGTTACACTCGTAGGCATGTTTTTGCAAATTTATCGAAAATATTCCATTATACAAAAAAAATGTTGTATGTGTTCAAGAAAGTATCCCTCAGAACTGGCATTTTTTGGTTTCATGGAATTTTTTCGATATATTTGCAAAAATAAGCGTTCGAGTATAACGTTGAAGAGAAAAAAATTGACCATATGATTAAGATCAGCTTTTTTATAAAGACTGAAGCTTTTGTCCTAAAATTTAAAATTTTATTACTGCCTTTGATCGTTGTCATGTTGGTTGTATCACCACACATTTTACACACTCTGAATGCTATAAAGCCCCACGGGCGGCGCCGGGAATTCCAGCTAGTATTTTTATAATTTTATTCATGAATATAATTATTTATGCTTAAAATACCAACTTGTTCAAAAAGAAAGGTTCATTCACACTGTGAACCGGACTTAACTGTCCGATTCGATGGTACATCACAGACAGCATTTCTACAATACCTGAATATGCCTCTTTCGAAAAGTGGACTTGACAGTTTTGTAAACACTCCCATTTGTTATGGGGACTCTTTATCAATCATAAGAAGCAAACAGGTGAAGTTTCGTCGTTTTATATAGGCTTCCTGATTTTATGCCGCAAAAAGTGGCCTTCCGGACCACAGTGCATTGCAGTGATTTTTGGTGATTCAAAATGAAAGTGTTCATGCATAGTTTTTTATATAGATTTTAAAAAATTTATTTATCTATGGTTTAGTGAAAGGCTCATTTTTGATAAAAATTTGCTTTTTGCACTTTCCAAGTCATTACGGCATCATTTCCACATATACCTAAGTTGTAGCAACGTGGTTGCTACAACCACAAACCACAACGGATTCTGATAGAGGGGACCAATAAAAATATACCTGTATCGGCGTTTTGAAAGTTTACGACTGAGTTTTATTTAAGGGGGGTTTAATTAATCCCCCTTTTGAACATTCTCAAAGTGAATCGGCAAACGAAACCATGTTACCCTTACGTTTTTGGTATAGGATGTGTTCAGCACATTTATGTAATATATTACGAGAAACATTTTCTTGGAACATTTTAACCCTCTAACTCTTCAATGTATGGGTCTTGTTTGACCTGTTTTTGATAAAGGGCAAATAAGACCCATGAAACTGAGATATAACGGTTTAAAATATTCCACAAAAATATTTGCCATAAAATTCTACTATGTCTCTGAATACACCAGAGCTCAAAAACCAACCTGAATGCCAAAAAAAAGTGAATACTTAAAATTTGCTCAAGGGTTAATGTCGTACTTATTTGGAATTGGTGTTAAAATGTACCACAAAATTTCCACAAATTTCCCACAAATTTCAGTTAGTTCCTATAACAAAAATGTTTTACGTTAAATTTCACTCTAAGTCACCATGCAAAAGATAGCTCTACATATTATATCTATAAATTCAAAGAAGAGAGCAAATTTTGTCATTTTTCCACTGGTGCAATAATTTGGTGCATCATACTTAGCAATAACAGTAACAATAAACCTTATCAGCTGCACTTTGGCTGACAACATCCGTTACGTTCCAACAAAAAAATATGAAAAGCAAAATCAAAACAAAAACTAAAATCAATTCCCTCCCCCGCTCCATATTCGTTTTTATTGTACCAAAGTGTGTAACTGTGCTATTTCTTATTGTGTATTCAACTTTTGACGCTTTTTTAAAAAGTTGCTGATTTTAAAACAAAGCCTGAGTGAGTTTCTTAACCAAAATAACATAAAGTTTAAGTAAGGAAATTAAATTGATTTGTGAAATACTTGGTTTGTGAGCAGTGAATAATTGTCTAGAAAAACTTGATTGGTTTTGCTATGTCTGCGGCAAGCATACTATTTCAGTGCATAGAGTAACGTTCTTCAATAGCAAAGTAGAAGATATATATAGAATGTATTTTGAACTGGAAGCTTTTGCCGATGAACTGTGGACGCCATAACATTGTTGTCGCAATTGCTACAACGGCTTAGTGCTGTGGTCCAAAGGTAAATTCATTTTTGTTTTTAGTTAATAACACTATAGTAGTACATGTAAATTGTCGCTGTAGGTCAACGAAATTCAATGCAGTTTGGTATTCCCATGCGCTGGCTAGATCCAGGTTAGCATGACGACGCAACCTGCTACGCGTGCCTAAATAGGAACATAATAAATTTAAATAGGTATAGGCGAAAGAGCTTTGTGTATAAAGCAGTACTATCAGCCTTGCTCCCAGTGGTACATTCTGATGAACTCCCAGTACCTGTGCTGCACCTTCAAAGTCCTAGTCAACATAGTTATACTTCTACATGCCCTCAAACAGAAACCTTTGATTCCGATGGCAGTGATTACTCAGGAAATGAAGCAACCCCAAGTTCCCCACCCCCAAGTCTTCATCTGCATGAACCTGGCGTTAATGTTACTGGCTTTCGTAAACGCCAAGATATTTGTATGCCATACTTTTCAGTTAACGAACGCAACTCAGCAGATGGAAGGGCAACCAATATTCCAAAAAACAATTGCAATCAAGAGCTGAAGGTACATTAGGCGAGTATAACATCATTCATCCACCGCTGGTACCAACTGATAAAATTCTTTTACCACCATTGCATATAAAACTCGAAGTGGTAAAAAACTTTGTTCAATGCTTACACACAAATGGATCGGCATTAAATTTTTTGAAAACATTGCTTCCAAAACTTAGCGAAGCAAAGATAAACTAGGTGTTCATATGACAACAAAAATCCATTTTTTGAATTCTCATATGTATTACTTCGAGCATCAGTTGGCAACAGAATCTGATGAACATGGTGAACGATTTCATCAGACATGTGTACCTATTGAAGAACGCTATAATGGCAAGAGTATTCATTCTCTTACAGCTGAAATATGCTGGACATTGTTTGATAACGGTATAGAAATGCCTAGAGCTAAAAGACAAATGTAATAAATAAATGCTGGCTCAAATACCCACATTTGCTCTCTTCTTTGAATTTATAGATATTATATGTAGAGCTTTCTTTTGCATGGTGAGTGAAATTTTACGTAAAACATTTTTATTATAGGAACTAACATCCTAACACTGAGTTTTGTGGGACATTTTAACACCAATTCTAAATAAGGACGACATTAACCCTCAAGCAAATTTTAAGTTTTCAATTATTTTTGGCATTCAAGTTGGTTTTTGAGCTTTGGTATATTCAGAGACATATAGTAGAATTTTATGGCAAATATTTTTGTGGAATATTTTAACCAGTTATATCCCTGTTTCATGGGTCTTATTTGCCCTTTATCAAAAACAGGTCAAAAAAGACCCATACATCGAAGAGTAAGAGGTTTAAATTGCTCCAAGGAAATGTTTCTCGTAATATTTTACATAAATGTGCTGAACACATCCTATACCAAAAACGTAAGGGTAACAAAGTTTCGTTTGCCGATTCACTATGAGAATGTTCAAAAGGGGGATTAAGTAAACTCCCCCTAAAATAAAACTCAGGCGTAAACTTTCAAAACGCGGACACACGTATTTTTTTTTTGGTCCCTTCTATCAGAATCCGTTGGCGGAACCTTGCTATTTTTCTTTGTGTTGAATAGTGTAATCAGTATCAAGTTTAAATCACATGCCATATTTGTGATTGAAAAAAATATGTAATAAAAATTTGTATTCAGTTTGTATGTCAGCTGAAGAACAAAAGTAGTTCTCAAATTGCATTGCATACTGCAAGGAATGCAACAACAAAAACTTTGTTTTCAAGCTATTTCCAACAACAATAAAGTTGTTCTCTTTCTTTAAAACACGTACAATTATTATTATTATTTTTTTTGACTCCCTCTGTAAATAGGATATATTTATTATTTACTTTTTAAGTATTAAAAAAAAAATGTATTTTTATTTATTAAACAAAAACCAAAGCCTAAAAATTAAAAAAATTTAATTAATAAATAAGCATGGCATAAAGAACTGTTCCATGTGACATCTAAGAGCTAAATGAAATATACGAAAACATTTAATAGACGGCTAATGACTGCGTATATACTTAAATGTGGCCGTGAAGAGTATGTTAATTTTGACCCTTGCGAAGATCCATTCCTTATGAGTTGTTATTATCGTTTTGAAACATGTACGGACAAAAATACACTTACGACATTTGAAAATAAAGATCTTTTAATGCATTCGTTGAACTAACTGGTTTTTGTTCGCAATCACATTGTCATGTGATTTTTTTGTATAACTTATGAATGATTTAATTAACTGCTTTATCGCTCGGAAAATTCATAAAGTAGAATGATTAAAAAAAATCGCTTAACTTAATGAAAATTGCAGTAAGTTTCGAAATGATGCACCTTAATTAAAAAATTAAAATTAAATAAAAAATTCAGTGATAACATGGCCAACATATAATTATCGGCAGCTACTATACGGCATGCATCCATTCTACAAGTCAAACCAGCAGCATTCTGAAAATGCGAAAAATTTAACGGAAAAAAGGCATTTACGCAATATTTGCAAATTGATGAATGACGTTCGCTGCATAATAGATTGAAAGTTGTTAACCAATTACAAGCATTTAATTGACGTAACGACAAACACAAAACAATGCCTGGCAGGCTACAACCAACATCGTGGCTGTGAAGGGGTAGCTGCAGTGCACGGGTAGGACGTGTGCCATAAAATATTGCATGTGTAATGAGTAGAAAATAAAAAAAAATTGTTAACGCATTTGCAATACCAAAAGAAGCAAGCGGCGATGCAAAATGGTTGTCAGGCGTTAACATGCATGTAAATATGGTCCATGGAAATATAATTGCGGAGGGGTGTCCCCCGGTTGTTGTATGTTGGTCAGTGGTATTTATAAAATGTTATGGTGGCTCTGATGAAAAGTTGTTAATACGTTTTTAATGTGTTGCATTCAAATGTCATCAATTGAGCGCAAGGCTTGTTGCACACACCCAAATAAATGCTTTAACAACTATAAAGCCACAACTGCAGTGCAGCTATCTGTCATACAGCTATTGCTGTAATTCAATGACGATGGTACGTTAATTGCCTGCACTAGGCAGCAGTTTACAACATTATGCAAATCATGCTAATGTGTTGAGCCAGCAACTTGTACACTGTAAGGAAAAAGATTTCAATGTCACTCCAATTACTAAGTGACTATTTATTCGATGTAGATTTGAAACAAAAGTTTAAGCACAATAAAGTTAAAATTCTATAATAATAGCATATCAAAATTTGGCTGAGTGTAAACCGAACAGGAGTTATAAGCAAAACATAAAAAAATATGCTTCGCCTTACAGTAATTGCTATTGATTGCATCATATGTTGCAAGTTGTACAAAATATCCAATGATTTTTGACAAAACATTGATGCAACAGAAGCATTTTTTTTATTATTTTCTCGTTTGGTAGATTTTCACAAATTATTGTAATGCGGATGGCGTAATTTTTTTATTAACCCAGATAAACCCAAACTTTACTCAGCTCGAAAAATTTAAATTTGTTTGTGTAATTTGCCTAAAAATGAATAAATAAAACATTTGTATACTTGAAACAAAATTTTTTTATTGAATTATGTGTTTTTAGAGGCGTACTATATAAAGGACATTGGGAAGATAGGGTATTATAAAAATAATTTACACCTTAGTGTGAAAATCCACGAAACACTTAGTGTGCACTCCCACATCGCATTTCAAGCATCTTGTAGTAGTTTTTTTGATGGCAGAATGCACATCGCGTTTGACGATCTTGAACTATAACAAGGTGGCCAAGGTGGTCGTAGCGTAGATCAGGCACCTGCGAGGTACTCGGACGACCTTTTTGATAATTTGAGCACTTACGATTTTGCTGCAGTAGCATTGTAGCAATTACTCGCCTTAAACTTCGCTGATCAAGTTGTCCTCCTTGTTCGCGATGCAAATGCCAGCTGTTTTGAAGTGCCATAACGATGCAACGAACCAGCAATGGAGTGTACCATTTTTTCCCTCTAATTGAAGATCTATAAAGGCTTATGTTTTGATCTGAACGATCCACGCCCCCCATCTTCGCGTTATACAAATAAATAAGATGAGGTTGTTCAACTTGTACGTTTTTCTTTTCCTTTTGAGAATAACGTTGAACTAAGTGAATAGGCGAAACTCCAGCAATATTTGAAATAAGGCAAACCACACTATTATCATGCCATTTTACAGAAATAATATTTTGATTGGTGATTTTGGCATAGTCAATGTTACCCCGGCTCTTCTTTTTCATATCTTTTGTTTTTATAAGAGGTGCTCCTTTCAACCGATTTTCTCTGATTGTTCCCGTTGCGTTGAGATTCCATTCTGTAAGTTTTTCGACCAGAGGGATAGAGCTGAATAAGTTGTCAAAAAACAAATGAAACTTTTCTTCTGGCAACTTAGCACGCACAGCCTGAGCATATTCCAGCACTACTCCTGCACCAACACCAAGGTCTGCATAGTCTTTGCTTATGTTAGTTGACGCCCCTTGATATGGCTCAAACCAGTTTATGTATCCTAGGCGAGTAGTGCCAACCCAAAGCTTGTACCCATAACGAATCGGCTTAGCATGAATATACTGCTTGCAGCCATGACGGCCGTAGTAAGGAACCATAGCTTCGTCCACAGAATGCATTTCCTCTAGAGGGGCTTTTCCATAAACTTTTTGCTTAGCAGATTAAATAATGGTCTCGCTTTTGCGAACTTATCTCCGGTATCCAGCATGTCATTATCGCACACGTGCCGATTAGAAAAAATGAAATGAAAACGATTTCTGGTAATTGCTTCAGCAACCAAAACACGGTGCGCATCCTGTCCGGTTTCCCAATACATTTTGCGCCTTGGCACTTGAACATAACCGCTGAGGATTATAACTCCAACAAACGCCATTATTTAAAATTTTTCAATGTCTCCGGGACGATTTTGTTTTAATGCATACTTATTTGTTTCAGTCAAAAGCAGTTCAATTACTTCATTTGGAAAAAGTTTCCATTGCAGTTTCACAAACTTCAAAACATTCTCGTCTTTGAAAATTACATTGTGCTGACGGTAAATCTTCTTTTTACCAACTAAACGTTTTTTGCTTCTTCGCTGGTGTTTGCTTGTTTTTTTCTTGCTTGGTGCCAATTTAGCTTGTAGTTCGCTTAACGGCAAATCGTCGTCGGAATCATCTGATGAAATAACTTCGGTATTCTTTTGGACTTGCAGTCTTATTTCCGCTGGAGCTTGCAGTTGTAAAGGTGGCAAATTATTGATATTGACTGATTTCTCAGCACCACTATCTTCATCAGTTATATCACCATATGCATTATTGGGTGGAAATACTGTGATTTCATCAGCCAAATTACCTATTTCTTCGTCGTCTTCCAACAAAGCAAGAGCTGCATGAAGCGATAGCCCTCTAAAATAAAATAACATTGTAGACATATAAGTTACTAATGTCCTATATATAGGACACCAATTTTCAATCGCTCAAATATTGAGTAATTTACAAAATATTATAATTTCAATACTTATACAATACAATACTACTACAAATACTAATACAAATACTTAAATATTTATTGCACTTTTATATATTTAAATTTGCTTACCTTTCAAAGTGCACATGATAATTTAGCATTTTGCGAATTTCACAATATTCAACGTAAACAAGCTCACGCTTTGACTGCAAAAATAACAATGACCGCTTTCTAACACGATTGTGCACTCTCTACTAAACAAAAAAAACGTTTACTGCCAGCGTTGCCATTCGCTCGTGTGCATGATCGGACATGATGTGGGTGACCTACATGTAGGACAATAGTAACATCTGGGTTATATAGAGTCATTTGCATAGAATTAAGAACAAAGTCTGAAAAGTTTTTCTTAAATATATATATATTTAAACTGCCTCATGAAGTTTGGGCCGCTTTAATATATTATTTAAATGAAGTAATGCACATGGAGCAGTGGTAGAATTTAACTATACTGCGACTTAATTGATGGCAATAGCTATATAATTCACTATCGCCCGTACTTTTTTTATATATTTTTTACAAAAACAATCACAAAAATAAGAAACCCGTTTTTTCCAAAAATGTTGAAAAATTTTTCCAACATAAACAAAAAAACTTCTTTAAAACATAACCTGAATTAGGTATACAAATTTAGGTACAAAAGTTTATTAAAGAATTTAAAATAAATAAAAATAAAAATTAAAATAAATTCAGAATGTAGCAACATACCTTTTACAGCTTACAGATAGATGGAATGACTAAATCAACCCAGGTGGTGATGCTGTTTCAGAAGATGCATACATAATTTCATAACCCTGCCAAGAAGTATTTGCATATTTTTGTTTATTGTATTTTTTCTTTATTGAATATTTACCATATTTGTATAAAGTTTGCACTACAGCAATCTCTGATGTTCGAGATATAGCAAAATAGATTGCATCCAAAACCCCTGTGTCCATAGACGTCCTTAGGATATTTTCTTGGGAGGGGCAAAGGTCTTCGTGGAAAGATCACGTATTTGGAAACTATTCTGGAATGCCTATTAAAAATGATGACCTATGACATTCTGTTTTCTGAGCTATTTGGTGAAAATTTTGTGAACATTGTCGCAATTTACAACGGTTCCACTGTGTGAGGTTTTACCGAACTATCAGGACATAATTCTAAATTTTTGTAAGATAATATCTTTGCTCATTCAAAAAAAAAAAAAAAAAATTGTTTAGAAGTTCGGGTGTATCTAACCCCCTTTATGCAGGATGTTCATAAAATTGAATATACTGAAAAATATACTCTTAAATATATAAACATAACCCAAAAAAGAAAATGATTCACTAATGTTATCGTTTACGAATCGCATTCTAGTGCATTTCATTCATTAACAATTATTAGGTACGATTCACTTATAATATCGCGAGCGGGAGAAATTCCTCCTTCGTTAACGAATCGTCAAAACCGAAAAAAGCAATTCGCCAAAGAGTCGCCAAAACTAAAAAAAAACAATACGTAAACGAGTCGCCCAAACTTAAAAAAAAATTTGTTAACGATAACTTTTTCATATATCTTATTCATATAACCAAAAAATGAAACTTCAAAGCAAATTATTTTATCGTGCTGGAATTCCAGAAAAGTTTAAACATAAACTGGCAACGGATACCAAATATCTTGTCTTAAAGGCCACTGGCATTTTAATTTTTAACAAAATGCATTGCTTTGTTGAAATGTTCTACTTTTTTTAACCGACTTCAAAAAGGAGGAGGTTCGCAAGTTCGTCGGTTTCTCTGTTTTTTATTTTTTTTTTTTTGAAGCGAAGCTTTTTACTCCTCGTTCTGTGATTTGCTTGAAGTGAAATCTGAAAAAAATTCGACAGATTTTTTCTTGGAAATTTGATGATGGTTTCTTTGTTGCTAGTGCTTATTACAACAAGAAAATTTAATATTTTATATTAAATACTAAAAACATTTTTTGGCCCTCCCGTGGGGATCGAACCCACGTTCTCTTAAACGACAGTCCAATGCACTATCCACTAGGCCACAAATACCTGTTAGAAACAGTTGTTAATTCAATCCTAATTATAACAGAAGCTATGCTGCAGTAGATCGTCACCATCTATCAATAGATAGAGGATTGTATATTTGCTATGCTACAACTATCAAAAATTTGCTTTTATTTGCCACAAGGTGTCTCCAGCAACGGTTTGTTTGTATTGTGAATGAGTTTGTGGTGCTGTTGGCATAGAGTATAAATTATTAGCTAGAGATTGCATCAACTCTGCTTAATCTCTGGCATATGTTAACAGAGTTACTTTACTTAAAAACGTGAAGGAAAAGAAGTCTGTTAACCTCTGCTAACACATGCCAGAGATTTAGCAGAGTTGATGAAGTCTGTAGATAATAATTTACACTCTATGCTAACAAACGCATGCATGAGTCAGTGCAGCCAAGTTCACAACCATGTGTGGAGAGTTAAAATGGAGAGTCGCTGGCATTATATGCCCGTATATGTAATTAGCATAGAAAATTGACATTCAACAATAAAAAAATAAGCAGTAAATATGTTTTCTGTATATATGTAATTTATTTTATGTTCTTTTAAATTTTTGAGTTTAAAAGTTAATTTATTAAAAAGAAAAAATTATTAAGCTATCAAATCTATGTAACTGCGAAAAAGCTTCGCTTCTCTCGTGTGTTCAACGACGCACCTGTGCTTTTTTTTTAAATGTATGTACATCGATAACTCCTAAACCATATGCCTGATTGCCATAATTTTTGGGGAACAGATAGATATCATAAGCGTGGAGGTGCCCGTAAAAAAGTGGGCGGTATTCGAGAACTGGGCGTGGCCATAATAGATCTCGCAATGCTAAATACTACTGTATCTCGAATAATATTGACACTAGGATACTGCAATTTAGTGTACAGGTAGGCACAATTATTACAAATTACGGGCAATAAAATGGGCGTAATTCGACAAATGGGCGTGGCAATATTAGAAAAACAGTGTATCTTGAATAATTTTGAGACTAGAGTACTGAAATTTAGTATAGGGGTAGGCATTACTAGTACAAATTATGGTCAATAAAGTGGGCGTTATTTGACAAATGGGCGTGGCAATATTATAAAAACACTGCATCTCGAATAATATGAACACTAGGGTACTGAAACTTAGAGTAGGGGTAGACACAGTTAATACAAATTACGGTCAAGAAAATGGGAGTTATTTGGCAAATGGGCGTGGCAATATTAGAAAAAGAGTATATCTCGAATAATATTGATACTATGGTACTGCAATTTGGTGTAGGGGTAGGCATTATTAGTAAAAATTACGGTGAAGAAAGTGGGCGGCTTTCGACTAATGGGCGTGGAAATATTAGAAAAACAGTAGTAGTAGTAGTAGCAGTAGTAGTATCTTGAATAATATTGACACTAGGGCACTGAAATTTATTGTAGTACAGGGGTAGGCAGAATTACTAAAAATTATGGTGAATAAAGTATGCGTTATTCGATAAATGGGCGTGGCAATACTAGATAAACACTATCGCAGTTAATATTGACGCTGGGGTACTGAAATAAAGTACAGAGGTAGGCAAAATTATTGGAAATATCGCTCAAGAAAGTGGGCGCTTATTTAACAAAGGGGCGTGGAAATATTAGAAAAACACTATATGTCGAATAATATTGACACTAGGGTAATAAAACTCGTTACAAGAATGGGTATAATAATTTCAAAACATGTGACATCTAATTTAAATTTAAGAGGCAGATATTTGAAATAACCAACAAACTTTCAGAATTTAATAGAACAAATTTTTTCGGAACAATTGTACTAATGTTGTTTATACTCTTTTTTCGAAAATTTGTCGTATTCTCTAAAAAGGAAGAATTAAAAATTTTTTTAAAAAACAAAATAACCGACTACAAAATCACTACAAAGTAAAAAATACTTTTCCTTTTAATTTCATGGTCATAGTTGATAATTTATTTAAACATATTATTATATATGAAATCTTATTATATTAATTTTTTTTCTTATTTGTTTTATTATCATAAATATATAAATTTCAAGATGAATACAAATGCTTTGAAGTTGGCGCTTCTGATTAAAAGTCTGATTAAGATAATAAGAAAAAAAATTAAGATAATAAGATTTCATATATACTAATATGTTTAAATAAATTATTAAATATGACCATGAAATTAAATGGAAAAGTATTTTTATATTATTTTTTACTTGGTAGTGATTTTGTAGTCGATTGTTTTTTTTTTTTAAAAAATTTGTATTGAATTATAAAGAAAAGACATGGACGTTATTGATGAAGCATAATATTGGTCAAATGGCTACACGACCTTGCTTGCGCATGCGAGCCCTTTTCATGAAATTTTCTATAACATTCCGTCATAATTCTGGATCAATTGCTGCAAGGGCCAGTTGGATTTCCTGTTTCAGCTCTGGAATCGTTCGGGGCTTATTGGCATAGACCCTTTTCTTTGGGCTAACGTAAAAGGAAGAAGTTCAACAATGTCAAATTGCATGATCTCGGTGGCCACTTGATATTGCCTCTGCGCGAGATAGTTTTCCCTAAGAATTTCATTTGCAATATGTACATTGTATTATTGGCTATGTGGCAAATGGCACCGTTCCGTTGAAACCACATGTCAACAAGATACATTTCAGCAATTTCAAGCAGAAGAAGTTGGTCAGCATGTCAAGATTTTGAGCACCATTCACAGCAACAGCATTTGCAAATGCATTTTCGAAGAAGTTTGGTCCGATGATACCACCAGACCGAATTCCACACCAAACAGCCCACCATTGTGGGTGCATGGAGAGCTCTTGGAGTAAAAAAAACGAAAAAAAAAAATCGCCATTTTAGCTCTTGAAAGGACTTTGATCGAGCTTTTAATGATCAATTGTGTTGTGCGTGTTGTGAAATGTTTGGGCACAAATGATCGAGAACTGGATTTTCGCATACAAGACACGCACCTCAACTAGTATGCCACGGCCGCTCTTGGAGTGCTCTTGGATTTTCCGTGCCCCAACAGCGGTAGTTCTGCTTCTTGACGTATTCATTCAGATTAAAATGGGTTTTTTTCACTGAAAATGATTTTTTTCGCTCAACTCAAGCCACCTTTCAGGCCCAAAAAAACTTAATAAGCTATCGCTTTACTATCAAAGTGTAAGGAGATTACGTTAAAAGACGCGAGTCCTATTTTTGTCAACTCAGAACTTCTCTGAGGATATTATCGCGTTCCCAAAAACTTGGCTGAATGGAAGCATTACTGACTTAGAACTGTTTGATAGTAGTTTTCAAATTTATAGAAAGGACAGGCACGCTGACAATACTTCTGCTGTCGGTGGTTTAGTCCTATTAGCTTTAAGGAACTCTTCCGTAAGTTCCTTTATTAATATTTCATGCTCTGTTGCTGTTATTAAAGTTATATATTGTAGTTCTAATGTATCTATCTTCCATATTAATAAAAATCATTTTCTGTTTGTTTATTTGTTTGCTTGTTTAATTTTTATACAAATCGAAATGGCGGAACGGATTTCGCTGAAACTTAAAACGTGTATTACTCACGTCCTAAATTAGGTTTTTGAATACTTAGTTTTAACCACGCCCCATTTTACCGCCCATTAATCAATAAAAATGCAATATTTCAGACTGTTTCGATTGTTTAAGATTAAAATTTTGTAATTTAGTTTGTATAGTTACTTTCGACATTTGTACCAAAACTGGGCTTCTACGCCCTCTTTTACCGCCCAAAAATCAATGAAAATTATATATTTCAGACGATTTTGGTTGTACAAGACTGAAATTTGGTAATTAAGTTTGTATGCTCACCGTCGGCAACTGCATTAAAAATGGGCGTGGTGGTACTCTAATACCACTTTTAAGAAATCATTAAGACTCCAAAACTTCTGGGCCGATTGCTCTGAAAATTTGGCAGTAGATTATTTTCGAGTACACAATGGCTTACGGGGGAAAATGTTTGCCACACCCCCTTTCACCGCCCACAAATAAAAATAGTATGGTTGCTAGATCGTCCGTGGCGTAGCCGCGGACAACTGGGTCCTGCTAGTATGTTATAAATGCTTATGTTCCTCTTTAGAGTCTTGAAAGACTTCTTGACCTGTTCTTAACTACAGACAATAACAATGTTGTTGTTAAGAGGGCCTTTCATGATCTAACTACTGTTAATGAATACCATCCACCATTGTGTATTTGATACAAATCCGACAGAGAAAATATAATCAATTCAAATTCAGTAGATAAACTTTATGAATTTAATTTTGAACTAGTTAGGAATGGAGCTTCGAAAGAGTACCGAATCTAAAATACCTCCCCCCGCGACCGTATTGAAGTATATTCGTAGTCCTAAGCTGCCATACGCTTAATTTTATTCTACACACAGAGAATTATATCCACTGTCGCTACCGAATTGGTGCCCTACCGACTTAGTCGATTGTTGATACCTTTTATAAAGTAATCACCACAACTACGTAGTTTCCCATAGCCTTGACTGTGGCACTCCGTTGTATACACTGCGCTCACGGTTTTCTGAACGAACCCCTTTCTCCTTTCAACTTCCATTCAGTTAAATGAACGATCTTGTTAATTGTTTTAACCTAAACTCAATTGTGTGAACGGAGAAGTAAGTAATTTTAACCTACATTCGATTGTATGAATGGACCTGTTATCCGTTTTGACTCCCACTCGGCTGTATGAACCGACCTGCCAATTATTTTGACTAAAATTTGGTTATTTTGCCTAACCCATTGATTGTTTCGACCTACACATGGTTATTGACTATAGGTCACTTTGTAGGTTAAACAATCTACACACAGTGTTTCACAGTAATCGTTTTTATAAGCTTTTATTTAACTTGCTTTGTTCGTATATATGTATATATGTAAATCTGTATGTCCGCAAATCTTGCAAACAATTTTTCGACAGCTTGTGGGTCTCCGATTAAATTTAGCAAACATGTGTAAGCCCGGTGACAATGCAATATTATGAAAATTGTTTTTGCCACACCCCATTTTACCGCCCGTAAATCAATAAAAATGCTAATCTCGAAAACTACTAGGCCGATTCAGGTGAAATTTTGGTAGTAAATTTTCTTCAAGTAGAAAATGGGGTTTGAGGAAAAAATTTGACCACACCTCCTTTTACCGCCCTCAAATTAATATATCTCCAAAACTACCGGGCTGTTTCAGCTGAAATATTGACAGTAAATGTCGTTCAAGTATTGCATGGGTTAGAAAAAAAATGTTGCCACACCCCCTTTTACCGCCCACAAATCAATAAAATGCTATATCTCCAAAACTACTAGGCCGATTCAGATGAAATTTTGGTAGTTCCCCTTTTGCCGCCCACAAATTCATATATCTCCAAAACTGCCGGGCTGCTTCGGCTAAAATTTTGGCAGTAAATGTCCTTCAAGTATTGCATGGGCTAGAAAAAAAATGTTGCCACACCCTCTTTTACCGCCCACAAATCAATAAAAATGATATATCTCCAAAAGTACTAGGCCGATTCAGCATAAAATTTGTTAGCACATTTACATCAAGTAGGAGATAGGGGTTTAATTTTCACCACACCTCCTATTCCTTCCCACAAATCAATAATAGTGCTATTTCATAATAAAGTAAATAATGCAATAAGTAATGTAAATGGTATAAATAATGTTAATATGTACTGTTAAGGATAATGGTGTAAAAAATTAAAATGCTATATGTAAGGCTTTCAAAATAAAATATGTTCATAATAAACCTTTAAGACTAAAAAGTAAAAAATAAAAAAATAGATAAACAATTTTTAAAAAATAAGCTTTTATTTAAAACCAAAACGTGAACTAAAAAGAAAAAAATAAATTTCTGTGACATTTGTCATATATGTATATAGTAGGTATATTTTAGGTTCAGAAGAACCTCTCTCTTGGTTACCCATCATCATAATAAAAGCGTACGTAAATAGGTAAGTTCTAGGGACGTATATAAATTTAGAAATTTTCGAAACTATGAATGTATTACCATTAAAACATAAGGATATATTTGAAGTGTGAAAATAGTTAATAGTTTCCACACTAAGAACTAAAAAGGCATCAACTTTTTTTATTTGATAAGCAAAAAAATGAGTATCGAAGAATGAAGTCTGCAGTAATTGATAACAAAATAAATACTGGGCGCCAGAAGTTACTATATGTTGTACTTAACCAAACATCGGTTCGTCATTGTCATATAAAGCAACCATAAAATCCATGCATTACTTTTGAAGATATAACTGTTTTTCAACTCACAACGTGCAAATTGTTTATACAAATTTTTCATGTTTCAGTTGTTGGTAAGAGGGTGGACCATCAAGTGTACGTAAAATACGTAAAATGCATAGTATGTAAAATAAAAATCGCGAGGTTTTTTATAAAAATTTTTCGTGTTTTGGTTATTTTGTAAAAGGGTGAACAGTCAAGTGTGCCTAATATGTAATATGTATTATCTTCAAAAGTAATGCACAGAATTTTATGGTTAATAACACTTTTTATGGTTAATAAAACAAGCACTTTCAAATCGCGGTGCCCAGGAAATTGTAATCGTGCCGATATCCTGAATGCATTTATGCAAAGCATCAGTGACCTTTTCTTTTGAATTCATGCTAAGCAGATCCACCGAAACTGCAAAACTAAAACGTGCTTAAAAATAATAACCTAGTTTCGCAGTTTTTGTGAATCAACTAAGCACAAATTAATAGAAAGTCACTGATGCTTTGCATAAATGCATTTAGGAACTCAGCCTTTCTTTATGCATATATAGATAGAAAGAATTTTAACTTACCTAATGATTGTTCCTCTTACAAGTTATTGAAAAAAAAACGACACTACAAAAATTCCATCCGGACACGTTAACAACTTTGAGAAATGATATGCAAGCGTCTTGCGATTAAGGTCGGCTTACACAAATTCGTGTTTGTGAACGTATGTCTGTTTCACTCGATAAGTCGGATGGTTTGACAAAGTTGCAGTTGCAAGGTTGGGTGTTGAGATTGACGCAACTAAAGGGTGCGATTGATTTAATAAAATTCAAAACTCGATTGCAGCGTAAAAATAATGCTATTGACATAACTTACAATCTGGTTGTTACAATGACTAGTATTGTTCGCTTGTCTGCAATAGCTTCAGTTAGTTATTTCAGACACATTACGTTCCTTGTAGTGGCAACGGGAGTTGAAATAAATACATTTAAGCGGTTCAAGCAACTAACATGTCATATTTTCATTTCAACTGAACAAACATTTGGAAATGAGCGGGTTGCGAAGGAACGATCATTCGCGCCAAATAACAATCAATTGTGCTTATTTCATTAGAGTTACATTAACCAAATATCAATTGTAGCAATGTTCTTCCGATTACCGCAAATAATATTCAATTCCCACTACCTTATGCCTATAAATGAATTTTCTGAGTGTACCCTTAGCTGCCACATAGAGTAATTTGTTAACTGCTTATTATGCCAAAGAATATATGTGCAAAAATTTGACTGGTATGTCCAAATTCATGCAAACGATGTAAAATAATTTTATTTAAAATTAAAGTGCCACGCCCACCGTTCAATTCCACCCAATTTCTGCACTACTGACTGCTCATTATTCCAAAGAATATGGAAAATTTGGAAGAAGTTGGACAAACGGTATAGGAAGAATTCGATTTAAATTAAAGTGGAACGCCTCTGTCTGATTTTGCCCACTTTTTTAAACTAATCACTGCTCATTATTCCAAAGAATATATTTGCAAAATTTGGTTGAAGTCACGAAAACGTTGTAGAAGAAGTTTGATTAGAATTAAATTGACACGCCCCTTGTCCAATTCCATCCACTTTTATAGGCTTAAATCTTCTTATTATACTAAATAATGTACCATGTGTGAATTTGGTTGAAATCGGAGAAATGGTGTAGATGGAAATAGAATAAAAATAAAGTGTCCCGCCTCCTGCCTAGTTCCGCCCACTTTTATAAACTACATATTGATCCCTATGCCAAATAATTTGGGTACAAAATTTGGTTGAAGTCGGACAAACGGTGTATAGGGAGTTCGATAAGAATTAAACTCAAACGCCCCTTGTCCAATCCCACCCACTTTTGTAGGCTTTAAACTTCTCATTATACTAAAGTATATGTGTAAGAAATTTGGTTGAAGTCGGACAAACGGTGTAGATAGAGCTAGTTTAAAAATTAAGTGCCACGCCCCCTGTCTAGTACTACCCAATTTTATAAATTGAAGATTGTTTAAATTACCAAGGATTATGTGTGCAAAATTTGGTTGAAGTCAGACACACGGTGTAAAAGAAGTTCAATTAAAAGTAAAATGCCACACCCACTTTTCTAGTCTAAACACTTCACATTTTACCGAAGAATATATGCATGTGTTGGATAAACGATGTGGGCGGAATTTGGGTACATACAGACACGATGTCATTCAGCTTTATATAGTTTAGATAGTTTTTATATTTTGATGACATCACTTTGTATGGGAGGTATCCAATTTTCCAAATATTATAGAGATGGTTTATGTTGAATATCAAAGCTTATGTGCAATATTTCAAGACATTTCTATAATTTTTTGCGGATTTTTAAGCGACTCTACGTTTTAAATAAAGCCACTTTGTATGGGAGATAGGCGCGGTTTTCATCCGATTTTGCAAAAATCATAGTGATGATCTTTATTATATGTCAAAGCCTAGGTGCGAAATATCAAGACATTTCCGTAATTTGAGCAGATTTTTAAGGGATTTTACGGTTAATATAAAGCCACTTTGTGTGGGAGGTAGGCGTGGTTTTCATCAGATTTTTTAAAATTTTATAGCCAGGATTTAAAATTTCATGGGATTTTATTAATTTTCTTGATTTTTAAGAGATTTTCCGGTTAAAATTAAGTCACTTTGTATGGCAGGTAGACGTAGTTTTCATCCGATCTTGCTCATTCTCGAACTTGATTCTCCATTTTTATTTTCATATAGAAGCTTATATTTTGAATTTAATTTGAAAGTTGCAATGTGCATATTAGTCGAATAGAAAGAATCCAAAAATGTTCTGTTTGATTTGCTCTGAGGGGCTTAAGTGGAACGGACATACTAGACCTTCCTCCCTATGAGGATCTTTTGAAACTTTTAAAAATGCAGTTTTTAAGTGAGCGAAGGATATCTGCAGATATCGTATATGTACACGAACTCATAGTAGTTGTATTCGATTCTCCAGAACTTCTTTCTCAATTTTTTTCTTTCTCATTGAAAAGAAAATTGAAGATTTTACAAAATTGATCCAAAAAAGAAAAATTAATTTTTTACGCGAAATTCTGAGAAATTTGCACTCAAAATTGAAATATGGTAGTTTCAATCGATTGATGCCATTTTCACACGAGCACAGCTCGGTAACTGTTAAGTTGGGGGGGTTTGTTGATATGCCGTTAGAAAGGTGTTTTTATTGCCCTTATAATGAGCTATCAAAATAAGTTTTATGTAAGTTAGTTTTCTGCTAGAAACAATAACGTTAGCCAAAGTCGTGAAATATTAATTAACCCTGTAGCTCCTAAGAATGTGAAAATAGACCCCCCCCCCCTCCCCCTACCATACCATTTTGTGCTCAGCTTGACAAAACCCTTTCAGCTCCGTAAATAGTTGCACTCAATTGCGGGACACCCTGTATATGGCGGCAGTATGTTCGAAATTTTATTTTCCTAAAAATGGTACAAGAAAGAAGTACCATAAACCATAAAGTACCAGAAGTACCATAAACACGCGTAAAGTGTCATGTAGATATGACAACTTATATGTACAGCTGTTCAAAGTAGACGTGTCACAGTGTTTTTAATATGGAAAAAACCAAGTATCGTGTAGTAATTGAATTTTTATTTTTGAAAGGTGTACAACCAAAAGAAATTCATGAACAACTATTTCGAGCGTGTGAGGACTCTTCACCTTCACTTGCAATAGTATACAACTAGGTTGCTGAGCTTGAAAGTGGTCGTACAAGTCTTGAAGGCGATCCACGGTCAAGTGCGTCCAAAAAATGCAGCAACACAAGAAATCATAGCAAAAATACAGCATATTATTTTGAAAGATCGTCAATTGACTGAGAGAGCTTTAGTAGAAGCCATATGCATCTCATTAGGCAGTGTGAGCCATATTTTATGTGAAGTTTTGGGTTTCAAAAAGTTGTGTGCACAGTGAGTGCCGCACCCGCTAACAATGGAACAAAAACACCTTCGAATGAGACTTTCTCAGCAACATTTGCAGCGTTTTAAAAATAATTAAAAGGATTTTATATAACTATTCATCACTTTGGATGAGGCTTGGGTCTACCACCATGATCATGAATCAAAACAAAAAGCTAAAGAGTGGTGTGAGCTAGTTATTTCGGCTCCTAAGCGAGTGAGTTTTCAAAAATCTGCAAATAAGGTTATGGCATCAGTTTTTTGGGATGCAGGAGGGATTTCGTTGGTAGATTATCTCCAAACTGAAAAAACCATTAATTCTGAATATTATTGCAATATTGAGCAGCTCTTTTGGATCAGCTTGACGCAAAGATTCATGAAGAAAGACCCAGTTTGCAGAAGAAAAAAAGTCGTTTTTTATCAAGACTGCTTACAAAACTCAAAAAACCATCGCTAAAGTCAGTGAATGAAAGTACGGATTGTTGAAATATTCAGCCTATTTGCCTGATATTTCCTTGTTACTTCTGGCTGTTCTCACATTTCAAAAAATGCATGCGTCGAAAGCGATTTTCATCGAAAAGGTGTTAACAGCGACAGAAGAGTATTTTGGCGATCTTCCGAAAGGCCACTGCAGCGATGGGGTCCATAAATTAGAGAACCGAATGTACTGAATAATAAAAAGCATTTTAAGCCAAAAAATTATGTTTGGTATATTTTTATACCCCAACGCGTATTGCGTAAGGGGGGTATATTAACTTTGTCATTCCGTGTGTAACTCCAATAAGGAGGCGTGGCAGGTATAGAAAAAAATATATATTTTTGATTAGCATCTCCATCTGAATCGATTTCCGTTTGTCCGTCTGTCTGTTCGTCTGTACTTCTGTACGCTTTTGATCACGATTACAGCCGTAGTTTTAAAGTTATCGCGATGAAATTTAAAATAAAGGCTTCTTTCTAAAAAACAAAGATCAAGTTTGAAAAAAAGCCAAATCGGATGAATACCACGTGTATCTCCCATACAAAGTGACTTTACCTTAACCGCAAAATCTCTTCAAAACCCACAAATATTAATGAACTGCCTTGAAATTTTGCACGCAAGCTTCGATCTTCAATATAAATACTATTAATTATGGAAAAATTGGATGACAACTACGCCTACCTACCATACAAATACAAAGGATCTTTATATAAACCGTAAAATCCTTTAAAACTCTGCTAAAATTACAGAAATGTCTTGGAATTTTTCATATAGAATTTGTTATATAATATCACTATGATATTTGGCAAAATCGGTTGAAAACCACTTCAACCTCCCATACAAAGTGACGTCTTCAAAATAGAAAAACTTTCGTAAATATATAAAACTGACAAACTGACTAAAATGACATCGTTTATCCAACCCATAAATATATTCTTCGGTAAAATGTGGAGTCTTAAGGCTAGAAAAGTGGGTGTGACATTTTACTTTTAATCGAACTTCTGTTACACCGTGCATCTGACTTCAACCAAATTTAGCACACATAATCCTTTGTAACTTGAGCAGTCTTAAGACAGAGGGCGTGGCACTTTATTTTTAAACTAGCTCCATCTACACCATTTGTATGATTTCAACCAAATTTCTTACATATATTCTTTAGTATAGTAAGAAGTTTTAAGCCTACAAAAGAAGGTGGGATTGGACAATTGGGCGTGTCAGTTTAATTTTAATTGAACTCCCTCTACACCGTTTGTTCGACTTAAACCAAATTTTGCACACATATTATTTGGCATCAAGATAAATTTGTAGTTTATAAAAGTGGGCGGTGCAAGACAGGGGGCGTGCCACTTTATTTTTATTCTATTTCCATCCACACCGTTTCTCAGATTTCAACCAAATTTCGCACATATATTCTTTGGTGTAATGGGAATTTTGTAAGCCTACAAAAATATGTGGGATTGAACAAGGGGCGTGTCAATTTAATTCTAATCGAACTTTTTCTATACCGTTTTTCTGACTTCAAACTAATTTTACAAGTATATTCTTTAGAATAATGAGCAGAAATTAGTCTAAGAAATTGGGCGGAATCAGACTTTAATTGAAATCGAACTCTTTCTATAGCGTTTGTCCGACTTCTTCCAAATTTTTCATATTAGTTGGAATAACGAACATTCATTAGTATAGAAAATTGGGCGGAATTTAACGGGAGGCGTGGCACTTTAGTTTTAAATTAAATTATCTTAGACCGTAGCAAGAATTTGAACATACCAAGAACATTTTGCATATATATTCTTTAGCATAATTAGCAGCACAAATATTTTTGCAGATTATACATAAACATTTAATAGGCAGCTGAAGACAGCCGCGGGAGGTTTATTTTAACTTCGGTGCCCTGCTGAAGCTCTATTCCTTACCAGTTTTATATTCAACTTGACTTTTTTATACAGTGAGTGTCGACTCATGTTAAGTATTTCTGAAATTTCTGCGAAACTTTTTCCTATTTTATGATGACAAATCGCCAATTTATGTTCTTCAATAGGTGTTTGCTTTTTGTTTTAAGTTGTAGCAAGAAAATTTCGGAAAAGTCTTTGGAAATCTTAGAAAACAATCTGCATAACAGTATCTATCCCACGTTATGACGAAAATCTAGATTTTCGCCGAAATGGAAACAAACTTATCAGCTGTACGATTTTAAGTGACACCACTTTTTCGCGCGAGTCAAGTTGCTGCTATTATTAAAAAAAAACCCCATAAAGCATTTTGTAAATTTTTTAACATATAAAAAAAATATATTGCATTAACATACTTTTCCATAAAATTTTGCATAGAAACAATTTTTTGTTAAGGAATAATTAAATAAATTGTCAGCCTACACTTGCTGTACGATTTTAAGTGACACTGTTTTATACAGGGTGTCCCGCAATTGAGTGCAACTATTTACGGAGCTGAAAGGTTATGTCGAGCTGAGCAAAAAAGTGTATGGGTGGTGGGGGGGGCGTCTATTTTCACATTCTTGGGAGCTACAAGGTTAATTTATATTTCACGACTTTGATTCACGTTATTGTTTCTAGCAGAAAAACTAACTTACATAAAACTTGTTTTGACAGCTCATTACAAAGGCATAAAACCACCTTTCTAACGGCATATCAACAAACCTCACCAACTTAACCGTTACCGAGCTGTGCTCGTGTGAAGATGAAATCAATCGATTGAATCTACCAAATTTCAATATTGAGTGTAAATTTCTCAGAATTTCGCGTAATAAATGAAATTTTTTTTAGGATAAATTTTGTAATTTATTCAATTTTCTTTTCCATGGCACTAAACACATAAACATATCTTAAAAAATAAAACAGTTTGCTCTTCTAAAAAAATTATACTTATTAGCAAACAATGATATTATCTACTGCATAACTAATTGTAATGTCATTATTTACTATTATTTTCAAATCGGTATAATTTTTTTAGTACAGCCAACTTTTTTATTTTTTAAGATAAATTTATATTTTTGGTGTCATTGAAAAGAAAATTAAATAAGTTACAAAATTAATTCTAAAAAAAAAAATTAATTTATTACGCGAAATTCTGAGAAATCTGCACTCAAAGTTGAAGTTTGGTAGTTTCAACCGATTGATTTCATCTTTACACGATCACAGCTCGGTAACGGTTAAGTTGGTGGGGTTTGTTGATATACCGTTGGAAAGGTGATTTTATTGCCTTTAAAATAAGCTATCAAAATATGCTATCAAAATATGTTTTATGTATATTAGTTTTTATGCTAGAAACAATAACGTGAATCAAAGTCGTGAAATATTAATTAACCCTGTAGCTCCAAAGAACTTGAAAATAGACCCCTCCACTCCAGTACGATTTTTTGCTCAGCTCGACATAACCTCTCAAATCCGTAAATAGTTGCACTCAATTGCGGGACACCCTGTATATGATACTGGGCATTAAGGGTGTTTTTAATGTATGGAAAAAATAGTGCCCCGTCCCCTGTCTAATACCGCCCACTTTTGTAGACCTTAAACTGCTCATTATATCGAAGAATATATGTGCAAAATTTGGTTGGAGTCAAACAAACGGTGTAGCAGAAGTTTGATTCGAATTAAATTGACACGCCCCCTTACCTAATTCTGCCCACTTTTCTATTCTAAAAACTGCTCATTATAACAAAGAATATATGTGCAAAATTTTGGTTGAGGTGTTGACATGATTATATTCAGATGGGCGGAAAAGTTAGGCGTGACAACATTTTTATATATAGTGACCGCCACTTGGTCACATAGCACCTACACAGTCTAAATATCAAAAAATGTACAACTCAGGAATTATATTGATTCTGAAAAGTGGGCGTAGTTATTGTTATACCAAGCCCATTTTTAGTGGAGTTGCCGAGTGTAGACATACGAACAATATTACAAAATTTTATTCCAATGCAACCACATTCGTCTGAAATATAACATTTTTATTGATTTGTTGGTGGTAATAGGGGGTGTGGTAATTTTTTTTATTTATTAATCGAGATATGAACCTTGATAGCAGATGTTGTAAATTTGGTACCCTTAGGTGTTGCCGTTCCTGATATCTTAACGGACACTAAAACTCACGAACGATTTTATATATATATATATATATAGAAGATAATACAATATGATTTCTATTTCAAAATTGTGAAAATTTCTTTTTTTTATGCCACTAAAGAAAAGATTTTTCTTCTTTATTTTAGCTCAACAGACGGTAGAAACATTTCTCCAACTTTAAACTTAAATGTTTTATTTCTTCGTTCTTCAACATCCCTGCTCCGATTTATTGGAAAGTTTAACAGTAACAGACTCAAACAGTTGATGCATGAGATCCACCCATTAGGAACAAATAACAAGGCAACAATTTTATGGCGATTAAAGACTGACAAAAACCATGCATTTAATCCGACAAAAACAACCAACAACACGTAGTCCGTAAAATAGCATCGAAATCACTTTGCAAGCAAAGAAGTTTCATCAACGAGACGCTGTTAATTGATGAACTTGCAACATGATGCAACATTGTACTAAGTGTTGTATGTGTGTGAGTGTAGAGTGTAAATTTTCCGTTGGATTGGGAATTTCCATACAATTTGTTGTTGCTCCGAGTGTGCATGTCTGTATGTGTGTGTGTGTGTGTGTTTAGACTTGTGTGTGATATTGTTTGGGTGATGAATACGTAAATAGAGTAGCATGCAGTTACAGCTGGCGCAGCTACTTCGAGAGGTAAAACGTGCTGGAGTCGAAGTGCATCAAGAAGTAGAATAACAAGCACATTCCTTTTTTTCTTGTTAAACTCTTTTTACCAAAAAAAACAGCTTCTCGGAACAGAGCGCAACAAATGTGACGTGGCTATGCAATAGTAAAATAGAGACCAACGCCATTGAGGACCAACCGCTATGAATGTTTGAATGTATGTTCTACGCCCACATTCGAAAAAGCGTATGTTCGCTTTTCCGAAGCTGTGTGTTGATTTTGCATGCGGACGTGCCAAACAGTGTTGCGCAATGTTTGCAAAAAGTACTAGTTAAGCATGCAGTATGGAGAAAAATTCGAAAGAGGAGCACATTCAGCAAGTAGGTGATGTTGTTGTTCTTGGATGTAATATTGGTAGAAGTATTGAATTCAAGAATGTATGTGAATGAAGTGGCAACCAGGTCAATTGGCATGAAAGTTAATAAAACAGCTCAGCGGAATTTTGTACCATTTTTGTGGCATTTGTGAAGTAGTTCGATTTTAAGACTGCCACCACCAATATTATATGTAAGAGAAGACTCTGTTCCATATTATGCACAATGAAAGTAGTTTATTTGACACATATGACTTCAACTTAAGACATTCAATTGAAACGTTTGAGTGTATAAATAAAGCAAATGCGGCATAACTGAAGATGCGATTACTTTATAGTAATGAAATACCTTGCTGTGCAAAATACCCAGGGGCGAAACTAGTGGAGACTTGACGCATCAAAGTCAGTCGTACAATTTTCTGCCATTACCCTCAATAGTCATATCAAAACCCAACTTTAGACGGCTATTTCACTTTAAGTAATTTTTCTTTTATTTATACCCAAAACCAACTTTAATCGGCCAATTCTTTGTCAGTCGCACTTTAAGCCAACCTCAGTCGGCTAAACTTGCATTAAGCCGTGAGCAGAACCCACTGCACTCAATACCAAAACCCAAATGCAGTAACATTTCCAGTCGTAGCATTCTTTAGTTTCGTCTAGCTTAGGGGTCTAAGCTTAAAAGAATTTTTATAATTTACTGCTTTCTTTCGGCACATTCATGTTGACTGTAAAATTTTTTTCCTGAGGAAGGCAGATTTTGAAAAAATCAATTAAAGGGTTTATTCTAAATAATCTTATATTAAAGGTGTCTTTATCTGTTGCTGTTAGCTCAAATGAAAATTTTTGTATATTGCTTTCAATACTTCTCGAGCGAATAGTACTGATCTTAATTGTTTCGCTAGAAAATGCTTTACTTATGTTTTTGGATATTTCCTTAAAACCCCAACTATGGATTAGGGAACAAAGAAAGGCGTAGAAATAGAGAGCTTTTTCGACTGCATGAAATAGGAAATCAGGACAGAAAAAACATGAATTAGGAAATTTGTTGGTGATCTGTGTCTGGTATGCTCAATCTCAAACTTGTTTTTCAAAGAGTCGAAAACCGTCTCAACAATCGATCTTTTCCCTCAGTAAAATCTTCTCTTTCAGCGAAATCAGTGCGTTTTTTATACCTTTTTTCACTTTAGTGACGAGTTTTAGGCCTCTATCGAAGAGTTTCTCAAAAGTCCGCTTAGTTTTTTGGTTAGAGTTGGCACAGATTTTTTGTCATCAACGTTACCTCTGGTTAGTGTAAGTGCTTGAATCGCTCCAATTTCGTTGATCACCAAGTGCAATTTGAAGACAAAAAACCCACCATACGTGCTCTTACTAATTTCTGCTAAGCCGTCAAAAACTTTTTTCCTAGAGATCCTTTTTTTGTGGCAAACGGCGATTGTAGAAGTGTCGATGTAGGAAATACCTGTCATTTTTGCTTGTACGCAGAACCATTGTGAAAGTAATGCTAAATACCATAAAATCCTTGATTTAAGAGCGATAAACGTAACGAAATGGAACGAGATGTTGATTGTTTATTTTCGTTCTCTGCTTCCAACAACTTGATGTAGCAAGCTTTCGTGATGTAGCAAGCTTTTCGTAGTAATATACAATGACAATAACTGGAGCAAATTTTAATAGTGTTTATTTAATTTTAATTTTTGTATACACATTTCTATCATAGTACGATACTAAATGTTTCGAATCCACCAAACGGCAAGCTGTATTTTAAAAAACTTCAGTTGTTTTTGAGTTAACCTTTTCTGACAATTCCATTAGGAAAAATAGTAGAAATCCTTTCTATCGTACTCTCGAAAGTTTTAGTCATTTTTGTCTAGTAAAAATTGAAATATTTTTAATTTTGTGATTTTTGTGTTTTTTTTTTTTTAAGTGAATCTTCTTAGGCGGTGATGTGACGATTTTTTTTTTTAAACATATATCAAAAAAGTGAAACGTTTTGTATCTAAGCTCTGCCTAAGAGAGACACCGTAGTTGGCAATTTTAAGGGATCGCTGGTTTTAAATCTGATGTCAGGATTTTACAATTCAAGATGGAGGTTAGGGTTATCCTATAGACGGTGGATCCTTGTAATTTTGAAATTCTGACAACGGATTAAATGTCGAATCTGATATCACAGTTTTAAAATTAAAGAGGGTGGATTGGGTTGTCACCTTAATTTTTACCACAGGAATGCCACCTTACATGTTTTTTACGAGTTTTAAACATTTTCTAAGAGTCTTAAGGGGACGCTGATTTCGAATCTGATGTCAGAATTTTAAAATTTAAGATAGCGGATAAGGTGGCCACTTAAATTTTTTTGATGTTTACGAATTCAGTGCTAGGGCGAACACTAGGTAAAAATGGGTCGCTGAATCCGAATCTGTTGTCAGAATTTCAAAATTGCAAGAATTCTTAAAAATCCGCCACCTATTATTTTTTTTATTCCATACATTATTATCTACTGATTTATAGTCAAGAGATTTTAACGTAAATTTAACATCAAATGGTTGATTACCGCTCACTAATTTTCTTCACGAAAAATTTGTTGTGAACGTAAATAACAATCCCAACGAACCAATAACAGAATCAGGAACTACTGAGTTATATCGTCAATTTTAAATATTAAATATCATAGCTTTTGTGGAAATTTCAAAACATTTCATTATTTTTTGTGGATAGGAGTGGTTGTCATCCAATTTTGTCAAATATCATAGTAAGGTTTATCAGTGGCGGATCTAGGATTCGCCAGAGGGGTGGGCTAAGATAGCAAAAAAAAAAAAAAACAAAATGAAAGAAATTACAAAAGTAAATATATCGGTGATTCCATGTCAGATCGCACGTTTTCCACATATTTGTAAAAATTTTGTACTTTCAACATCGATAGTATTTAAAAAAAAATTTGCATATATTTTGTTTCATGTTTTTTTTTTGCAATTTTTTAAAAATTGCCAACACAATTTTTACACACAAAATACTTTTTTTTTTTAAAAATTTATGTAAAATATATTTTAATTTATTGTTTTTAATATTTTTTTTTTACTTACGATATTTTATTATTTTTCAGCTGGTAATATACCTAGAAATATAAAAACAAAGATTTTTCATGTAAAAACAAAGATGTTTAGAATCAATCTCCTAAGAGAATGTGTTTGACTACAAGGTTCAAAAGCCAACTTGAAAGTGAACGAGTTTCAGACCCAAGCGGAACTATTCAACAAATACTGTTTTGTTCTTTTGCCTTAGAAATGAGCACCGAAAAAAAAATAAAATTCGCTGCGATTTATAATAAAATTGTTTAATGAATTGTTGATATCATAAAGAATGAGCGCCGCAGGCGAACGTTTTTTATTAAAAATCACCGCAACTTATGAATGTAAGAATTTTGTCATAATTTAACTACAACCTTTGAGAGTTAAAGCCGATGTATTTTTAGCGATCATTTTAAACTGTTTTTCCTTATAAATGTCGAAATTTTGTGAAATATAAGAATTAGGTTCTTATAAATTTGCACTGAATTTTCAAACTCTCACACTTTTTATCTCCTAAACCATTCGATACCAACAAAATGTTATTGCACCAATAGGTTTATGAATAAAACATATAAATTAAAGTAAAGTTATAAATGAAAAAAGTATGCCTCCGTCTAAAGGTTTTTCATTTCCATTAGGCCTTAAAGCCTAACGAATTTTTTTTTAAGTTAATTTTAATTCAATCATTTAAATTCATATAAAGTTTTAATAATCTCATGCTTAAAAATCTATTAGAACATTTCGTACAAGGAAAAAATTACTTCAAAATATTGAAGGGATAATAAGAAAAACAAAAGAAGAATCGCTGCTTTTAAAGGGTGGTTAAATTTTAATGGCCGATGTTGATTTTGAATAAAAGACAAATTATTTAGGAAATTATTATCATTTCTTTTTATTATGATAATATTGGTATGGTTCAATTATGTATGGAACAAAATATTGGCCAAAAGGCCGCCGCGACCTCGGTGGTCGCGACCTCCGATGGTCCAAATTTTCGATGACGCTGAGGCATAAGTGAGGCCGTTAATGTGCCGAATTCCATCCTTTTGCTTTTGAATTGTTGCTGGCTTATCGACGTACATCTTTTCTTTCAAATAACCCCGAAAAAGGAAGTCTAATGGTGTCAAATCACATGATCTTGGCGGCCAATTGACATCGCCACCATGTGAGATAACACGGCCGTTTTTGTATTATTGACGTTGACGTATTATGTATTATTACACATATTGGAAACGAAAGATCACAAAAAAAAATAACAAGTTTGGGCGAAATTTTACCCAACAAATATACAAAATCGCCCAAGTTCGTATGGCAAAAATTGAGTGATTTTCGAACTTTCTTGCTAGTTTGTTCAAGTCACAAGCCATAATTCTATAAAGGTTCCTGCATATAGAAGGCATGCATGCATCAAAGCATCTGACGTTTCTGTTGAACATAAGTTAGTTGATGGAATAACTCACAAAAACACAAAAAAGTGTGGATCATGGACGCATTAATTATGATCCCATAACCTTACGTGTGCTTAACAGAAACGTCAGATGCTTTGATGCATGCTTTAACGGCTTATTTTCATTATTTTCTCATGCAAGAAATTCTCCAAGGGGGGGATGAAGCCCTTTTAGGCCGTATGAAGATCCGCCACTGACGTTTATATTAAATACCAAAGCTGATATGCAAAATATCAAGACATTTCTTTAATTTCTCTCGGAACTTTTAACTAAAAAGTCTAGTTTAAAAATGTTTAAACAAACGCAAGGATTGTTAAACTACGTATAATATTGTTATACTCACTTTCAACCTCTTTACAGTTAATTTGTTAAGATACGTTAATTTAATTCATAGCTTGAAGAAAAAGATTTAAGACTGTTGCTTAGCAAATTAAAAATTAGAGGCGAAACAATTGAAGGAAACAATAGCAGTTGTCATAAGTGTAACTTTTATGTGTTGGTCGGCTGTTAAAACTCACCTATTTTTACTGCTGAACCGCCTTACTTTTTTATTTTGTTTTTTATTTTATTGATTTGAAAACTTTTGAGTTTAACAGTGATGCAAATATATTTTTATTGAGTAGAAACACACAATTCTATTTTGTCACAAGCATATTAATGTAGACGTTAGTTTTTTAGTAAAGGCAATTATATTATTGTTGGGCACAACTAGTATCTTGTTTTATCGAAAAATAATGCTATTGAAGGAAAGTTCTTAATCATAAGGTGGTTCCCTCTGAATATTTTGTTTTTGAAACCAAATATATATAAACATATTTTTTCTCTGCGTGTAGTACCATTTCTACATAGCTCCATTTTCTCACTTCTTTGCTGGGAAAAAAAAAATCAAGAAATTTTCAATAAAGAAGCATCATTCGAAATATTAAAATTGTTTGGTAAAATTCAACAAAAGCCCATGTTTTAGTATTTTACCCCCATTTCATTGTCAATTTATAGCAGCAACACAAATGTACACTAAATTTTTGCTCTGATGCAAGTCATTGCGCTCTATACTCAACCAAGCGAATATTGTCAACTTTTAGCACGAATATTGTCATTTTGAAGCGCGAATATTGTCAAATTTTTGAATAAAATACTATGAATTTTCATCATATATCAGCTTTATATTACTATTACGAAAAAGTCATTTTGAATATGTACCTTGCAACTGCAAATGAAAGAACAAGGTACAATTTTCATGCAAAGGACATTCTATATTTTTACTGTTGGGATTTTAGTGCTGCTTTTGAGTTTTGATTGATTTCCAATAAATGTTTCAATTTTAATAAAATACATTCACTTTGTCAGAGCTCATTCTTATTTTTTAATAACAAATATGACAAATACGAATACAAAATAAAAGGACAAATTGTAAATTTCTGACATCCTTTCACTCAAAGCCATTTCGTTATAATTGCAGTCATTGCTCTTTTGCCCGCTGCTTGTTTGCTTGTTTTACTCTGTTAATATATTTCCGAATTTTAATTACTTTGAGTTTCAGTCCTTTTGTTTTTTTGATACTTCTTTGTTGCATATTGGTGAATATTTTTAAGATATTTTTAAGAAAATTAGAATCATCTTCAACATATGGTGAAAATTTTATTTCTATGCGAATTAATAACGACAAAAAATATATATGAGCCATTTTTAGTCAATCGAACTTCTTCTTAATCATTTCGGTTTTTGAGAAAAATTGCTGGATAAGGGTTTAACATTTTTGTAGAGGTATTTTTTTTTTTTTTTTTTTTTTTGAAAGCCTGTGTCACTATTTTAAATTCAAGATGCTGTTGCAATATGGCGGCTTTAAGGTTAAGGCTACCCAAACAAATTATTAAATTCCGATTATAATAGTTTATAAAATGAAATACTTTTGCGTAAAAAAGTCTACAGGGCTTAACATTTCCTAGTTTACTTTGAAATGCCGTATGTCACCCTTTTTCAATTTAAGATGACTACGCAATTTGGCGGCTAAGCTAATTAATCGCATACAAAACACTCAACATTATTTTTAATTCGAAAATAATCAACATTACAAGAATTTTATAAACAAAATATACCTAATTATAAATATCCAAAATTTACGTTTAATTTAAAAAAAAAAAAAAATATGATCACATTCGAACATGAGTAGGCGACACAAAAATTAATTTTTAATTTAAAAAGCATTAACTTTAAAAAAAAACACTTTGATGGAACACAAAATGCTTAGAATTACTCAAAGAAAGCGCGTGCTTTTTTAGAATCTTTCGAGACATTTTAGGTCTGTTTGCGTACTTTTATAGTAAAAACTTGCCAGTAACAATTTTTTGAGAGTAAGAAAAAATTCTCTCGTAATACAATGAAAATCTAAAAAAGTACCCGAACAGAAAATTTGTTAAAACTTGCAATGCATGTCGAACTGTCACAAAGCTGAAAAGAAAATAAAAAAATACGACTTTCAGCTTATAGCTAATTTTTAAAAATTGAAAAAAGGCGAACAAATTTTGCGCATGACAAATTCAACATATGTTCATGGTACATATGTTAAAAATATTTAAAAAAATATAATAATTTTATTTGTTTACCCATTTTTTTATTTATTTTGTACATTTAAAACATCTGTTTTAGACACTTGTTTTTTTTTTATTTCATGAATATTCTTGCAAGTAGAAAATCAGCCAGCAAAAACTTTTCAAAACTGGACTGAAGAGAAAAATCGTACTCTCTTATTTTCTTTCTCACTTGCAAGGTTTTTGGGTAAACGAACGGATTTCTTTTAACAATTTGTTAAATCTTTTGGGTACTCGAACAGACCTTTTATGTTTTCGATTTTAGCCATTTTCTAAAAGCCTCTTTCTAGCTCTAAAATATTGAGTAAAGTAAAATTTTTCAAATATGTTATTTGTTGAAGTAAAAAGATAATAGAAAAGTATTATTGACAGCTCAAAAAAATATAGCCATTTGCATTAAATGAAATAAAATAAATTTCAGAAATTTTTTTTTTTGGCAAATTTCTGGCTGTTCTTTAATATTTCGGTCAGGGTTGAAGGGGATAAAAGCTGTTGTGGTTAAGCAATAGGATTAATCGCAGGTAGAAGTGTCAGCTTGTAGGACATTTTCGATTCTTGATACGAAGCTTGGAATTGTGCTATCATGCTGTGCATCGGGTGAATTTCGGTCTGCCCATTAAAAAATTCAGTGTAAATGTTTACATAAAGAAATTTTCTTGCATTCTATAACCAGAGTTACCTATGAGCACACTATTTAGCCTTTGATTAAAAGGGAACTTTATTTACAAAGCAAACTATTAAGCAATGGATGTACAGAAAATATGGTGTCTTATAAATTTATAAGATTCTAGTTATATACACTTTCAGATTACACTAGTCTACAAGGTTTTTTATCCAGAGTCCTGAAATACTTTTCTAGAACAGCTTTTTACGCTGATTCTACGTTTTCTCGTAATAGGTCGAAATTTTAAGATACAGAGTGATTTGCATTTTTTAGACTTTGATCAAGCTTTTCTATTTTAGAAACTAAACTGCTTGATGTAAAGCAATCATTTCAATGTCATCAGAAAGGTAATTAAATAAACTATCCAATACTGTATTAATCATTTGTATGTCATGTTTATTCTCTGAGATATTTAAGTATAAAGTTCAAATTTTAAGTTATTGGTTTAAAATTGTGAGCTTTGACCGTCTTTTAAAGATGTTTTAATTTGATAATTTTTTTATTTAATTTCCTTCATTAATACGCAAATAACAATATGACATGTAAAACAAGTTTTAAAGCCAAGTTTCTCAATCAATTTATGTGGAACCCCAAAGTAGATTTTGTTTAGAAAATAAACAAATTTTTTAAGTAAATATTAAGAGATTGCCTTTTTTATAAACAAAATGTTCTTATAAATTGATTGAGCAAAATGACTTTGAAACCTTTTTAAATTTTTTTTTTTTTTTTTCCTAACTTCGTCATATTGGCATATTAATGAAATAAATTAAAATAACAAAATTATCAAGTTAAAACATCTTTGAAAAATAGTTTAAAACATTATGGAAAACAACGTCAAAGTTCAAAATTTTTTTATCCAAAAACTTAAAATTGGAACTTTACACTTAAATATCGCAGAGAAAAAACATGACATAAAAAATGGTGAATGCAGTATTTCATAGCTTATTTAATTATCGGTCAGATAACGTACAACTGATTGATTTATATAAAACAATTTAGTTTCTAGAATGGAAAAACTGGATCAAAGTCTAAAAATTGCAAATCACCCTGTATCTCAAAAATTTGACCTATTAGGGGGAAACTGAGTATAGACATAGAATCAGCGTAGAAAGCTCTTCTAGAAAAGTATTTCTGGTCTCTGGATAAAAAAATTTTCCTGAATTTGTAGACTAGTGTTATTTTTTAATATTCCGAATAAAGAACTATTCTCTCAATAAACTAATGCGTCGGGGTACAGAAAAAAAGTAAGTGTGTGGCCGCCACGCAGAAGTGAAACTTCTATTCAAATGGAATTCATTCAAATTCAAATTCCTTCCTGCAGTGTAACCAACAAGTTTAAAATCAGTCTGCCTTCATGCTAGTACTAAGTTGAAGATCTGTCTTTTTTAAACGACTTCATCCATATACTCAACTGGTATTTTTAACATGTCGATATCATTGGAAATATCAATTGTCATTTTTTGAACAAATGTTTATATGACAGTTATCCGATTAGTTAGTTTAATATTCACCAAGACACTTCGAATAATTCCGTGGCCCAGTTGGTTATTAAGAGATTTTTTTATTTAAATTTGATAATTTGAGTGTCTACTCACAACAGTACATATTACAGATAGTGCTGTTTTTTTTTTTTTTTTTTTTTTTTTTGTTTTATGTGTATTTTATTTACAAATATTTAAATGAAACAATTTTCCAGAATCAACTACCTCTTTCATTTTGTGCTCTCATTGGACCGCTTACCATCCAACAGCAAGTTCAACGTGCTACCATCGCACCATCACCTCTCTTGTATGGAGTCAAGCAAAATACGAAAAATCCCGAGAGCATATATTGTATACATTGTTTAATTAATTGCAAAGACTTGGTCACAAAATTTATTGTTTATCCAAAATAGTCATACATCCATTCTTACTCGGACCAATATATTTTTTAATTTTCTACAATTTTTTAACAAAAATAAAAAAAAAATAATCCAAAATTTCATTCACTCTACCCCTATATTGGGAAAAAACCCACGAAAATCAAATTGACACACATCATCTCTTTGTCGATTACAAAGCTGCGTTCGATAGCCCGAGAAGGGATTGCCTTTACGCAACAATGTCTGAGTTCGGTATACCTGCAAAGTTGATTAGATTTGCAACACATGCAGATCCGTAAAGGTAGGAAATGACCTCTCCGAAGCATTCAATACCGAAAGAGGTTTCAGACAAGGCGATCCACTGTCTTGCGATCTCTTCATCATCATCATGGAGGGGATCGTACGAAAGACCGGTGTGCTTCGTAATGGCACCATTTTCTACAAAGGTGTCCAGCTCCTTGCGTACGCTGATGATATTGATATTGTCGGCAGAACCAAGAGAGATGTTATCGCTGCTTTCACCGCTATCGAAAAGGAATCAGCCCAAGTGGGTTTGACGATAAATAAGGGTAAAACAAAGTATATGCTGTTTGAAAACAAGAGAGCGCGGCGTCTAGACTCCCACTTTTCATTCGGCAGCTATATTTTTGAAGTAGTCAAGGAGTTCATATACCTTGGCACCGCCATTAACAACAACAACGATGTGATAAGCCGAATAACAACAATTGCTAATAGGTACTACTACGGGCTCAGTAAGCAACTAAGTTCCAGAGCCCTCTCTCAATCGACAAAACTAGCACTCTACAAGACGCTCGTTCTACCTGTGCTTTGCAAGCTAACGCAGTTGCTCTGGGGGTGTTCGAAAGAGCACCAACAAAAAAGGTGCTCGAGGCGAGGGCCGTTGGACAACGACGACGAGGGAGACCATGCCTCCGATGGATGAATCAGGCCGAGGAAGCCCTAACCGCACTTGGTGTATCCGATTGGAGAAAGCGCAAAGCAGAGGTGCCTGGCGAGAGCTGATGAGGTCGGCCGAAACCCGAACATGGGTTGTTATGGCCACCTAAGCAAATACGTAAGTATTGATATTTAAACATGTCTCTAGCGACCTCTATATGAGTGCAAAGTTTTTTTTTTGACTTTTGAAAAACTCTTTTATTTTTTGTTTAATTGTTTACCTTTTCGTAGTTTAATTAAATATTTTCCTTACAAATTTACACATAAATTCAGTGTATATTAACTTTGCCACTTTATTTGTAACGCCCACAAGAGGGCGTGGTAGGTAAAGTATATATATTTTTGTTCAGCATTACCACCTGAGTCGATTTAGCCATGTCAATCTGACTTAATGTAAAAGCTATCGTGATGAAATTCGAAATATAAGCTTTTGTACATTATGCAAAGATCAACTTTGGAAATGTAAGTACCGGTTCGATTTCAATGGCATGTATTAAAAGAAGATGCACAATTATTTCTCTAAAGTTTCTGAAAAGTATTTCAAAATAGTCAAAAATTATTTATTTCCTTCGAAATGTATACCTTATATGAAATTTTTTTCACCAGCGGTGAAAAATGGCTCCGAAAAGGCTTTTTGAGTCCTTCCAAGTCAGCTGGAAGCATTGACTTTAAGACAGTCACACATTTTTATAAGAGCAAGCGAGCTAGACGAACAAAACTTCCATGGGACAAAGTGTTATCGGGATCGGACCTCAGCAATGGGTTGACCGATTTCAAAATTATTTTTCACTGGACAGTTCTTCGTTCCTAAAACTACTACATGATTAAGCCTGAATTTTGATTACTCAAAAATTTTTCTAAAATCAAATTCATAGGTTTAAATGCAAATATTACAACAACTTCAAACATATTTTGTTTGCAAGAAAATAGCTGGTCGAATTTAACATTTAATACAATCATTATTATTTATTTCCATTTTGCAGTATTTACAAAGTCTTAATTTCATGATGCTTTGATTATTTTGTAAAATATTAAGATTAGATTTATAGTTGAAGATTTATTTGCACTCAAACGAAATATACAATCATAGATTTCTGTTGGGATTTCTTCTTACCAAAGAGAATATTGCAAATGGCTGTTAATATTTTTATATTTTTGGAACTTCTCCGCTTAAATATTAAATCAAACACGATTGAATGCAAAATATTATTTGATTGATTTTAAGGAGCACTTAGATGGAACATAAACTGTTCGCTTTAATGCTTTGAGAGCATTTCAAGAGCTCCAATTCAAAAATGGTCTTGTGATTGCTTAACTTAACGATTTCAATTAAGTTATTAAAATTGATTTGTTTTGCAAAAAAATTTATGCGAGTCATTGAAACAGAATAATAAGTCCAGCACTTGAACTTCCTTGCCAACACCCACATCACACCATCGGCCCCAGATACAAAAAATACCCAGCTACACAAAAAGAAAAATAAATAAAAACTATTTTCTGAAAGTCATCTGTCAAGTCGGAAGCAATGTGGGCTAGAGAAAAAACAACAACAAGAAAAACGACAAAAACTTTGTATAATACTTTATTAGAACTTATTACAGTCGACACCCAGTGAGAACACCAACAGCAACAACAACTAGCACAAGAACAAGAAAAAATTTTCACATAAGAATGAAATTTCAAGAATTACACGTTACAGAATTAAATATTGCAATAAACAACAACAAAGCAAAAATATGACAGAACAAGAAAATGGTTTGGTTGGATCCCTAGAAGCTGATGGTGAGTTGGCTAAAAGGGTGTTAAGTCAGTTTGTCAAGGACAATAACGAACGCTGAAGCATCCGTTACATGCTCACACACACTCGTATATAGACAGACATTCTCAACGTACCCACACATTCATGAATTATTCAATTCGCGCTGAAATGTGATTCACGCATTGCACGTCTTCAGCTCTACGAACAACAACAACAAAAGTTTCTTGGTTCTTTTTTCACTACATATTCATTTTAATATTCGTATATATCTGCGTGCTCAAGTTCAACTAACTAACGTAGCAGCTAGATCAACACATTCATCCTCTACGATTACATCCCAGACACCTCTTGGCCATGTATCCAATTTCACCATTTGTCAGTCAGTTCCTTCGTGTGTTTCAGTTATTTGGTGTTGTGGCTGTTTGTTGTTGACACTGTCATCATTTCCGCATCCGCTTACTTACATCTGTTATGTAATGTGATCTCCTAGCACAATTTGCAACATTTTTGCGCCATGAACGCGCTCGGAATTAAAAAGTGCATCCTGTGAAAGAGACTAAAGAAACTACGTGCTTTTTATTGCACTGCTTTTTTACGCCATTCCGTTTCATTTTTTGTTTTCTATTAATAGTTATAGAATGGATTTTTAATAAATTGTGTTGTTTAAGAGTTTGATCGGAATGCAAATTTAAAGCACTGCATAAATTTTGTTAGAATTTAGCACATATAATTCTAACTCTTCAAAAGAGTCCTAGCATACTTTGCCTTGAACATGCAACTTTGACCGGTTTTGGTTAATATAATAATACGAGTAGAAAAATCCAAACAAAACTAGTAAGGAATTGAGTTTCGGCAGGGTACCGAAGCTAAAATACCCTCTCGCAGCCGTATTAATGTATATTCAAAGTCTTTAGCCGTCTTTAAATGTTTATGCATAGTCTGCAAAAATATTTGTCATACGCTTAATTTTATTTTTTTCTTAGCTGCCACATAGAGCAATTTGTAGACTGCTTATTATTGTAAAGAATATATGTGCAAAATTGTATTGGTAGTAAGTGCAAATTCATACCAATAGTGTAAAATAATTCGCTCCCCTCCCCCCCTTCCCTTCCGTTCAATTACGCCCAAATTTCTTGACTACTGACCGCTCAATATTCCAAAGAATATGGAGTATTTAGAAGAAGTCGGACAAGGGCAATAAAAGGAGTTCGATTTAAATTTAGGGGGCACGCCCTTGTCTTAATCCGCCCAATTTTTAAAACTAATCACTGCTCATTATTCCAAAGAATATATTTGCGAAGTTTGGCTGAAGTTACAAAAACGGTGTAGAAGGAGCTTTATTAAAATTAAAGTCCCATCCCATCCACTTTTGTAGGCTTAACTCTTCTCATTATACTAAAGAACATATGTGCGAAATTTGATTGAAATCGAAGTAGATGAAAATCGGTTCAAAATAAAGTTCCACGCCCCCAGTCTAGTTCCGCCCACTTTTATAAACTACAGACTGATCCCTATGCCAAATAATATGTGTGAAAAATTTGGTTTAAGGCGGACAAACGGTGTAGAGGGAGTTCGATAAGAATTAAATTGACACGCCCCTTGTCCCATTCCACCTACTTTTGTAAGCTTGAAACTTCTCGCTATACTAAAGAATATATGTGAGAAATTTGGTTAAAATCGGAGAAACGGTGAAAATGGAAATTTATTAAAAATAAAGTGCCACTCCCCTGTCTAGTTCACCCACTTTTATGAACTACAGATTGATCCTTATGCCAAATAATATGTGAGCAAAATTTGGCTTATGTCGAAC
Organism: Coremacera marginata; assembly: GCA_914767935.1. Classification (NCBI taxonomy): domain Eukaryota; kingdom Metazoa; phylum Arthropoda; class Insecta; order Diptera; family Sciomyzidae; genus Coremacera; species Coremacera marginata. The sequence continues at coordinate 169,752,789 of OU612043.1, read as the reverse complement.
AAACAGTGTAGAGGGAATTCGATTATAATTAAATTGGCACGCCCCTTGTATAATCCCAACCACTTTTGTAAGGTTAAAACTTCTTACTATACTAAAGAATATATGTAATTATTTTGGTTGAAATCAGACAAACGGTGTAGATGGAGCTAGTTTAAAAATAAAGCACCACGCCCCCCGTCTTAAGACTACTCAAATTACCAAGGATTATGTGTGAAAAATATGGTTGAAGTCATTCACACGGTGTAACAGAAGTTCGATCAAAAGTAAAATGCCACACCCACTTTTCTAGTCTTAAGACTCCACATTTTACCGAAGAATATATATATATAATACAGACGGACAGACGGACAGACGGACACTCGGAAATCGAGTCAGGAAGTGACGCCGATCAAAATTATTTATACTTTTCTATATCTGCCACGCCTACTTATTGGCGTTACAAACGGAATGACAAAGTTAATATACCCCTTACGCAGTACGCGTTGGGGTATAAAGATAGGTAACATCGCCATATTTAAGAAATTCCTTATCCTCAAGGCTTTTATTTAATGAGCCGCATATACACAATTCTTAGCGTGTTTCTGCACCACGCCTATTTATATCCAGTATCCACTGACTCTTTTCAAAGAATTAATTTCAAGCTTGGTGTCTCTTCTTCATACTATGAAAAGCTAATGAAACCATCGCTGTGGCGAGTTGGGGTTAATGTACGTGATTTTCTTAATTTTTTCAAAAATACCGGAAATATCGGAAGTAATTGTTTAGCTGCTCAGAACGCACTTGTAGACAAATCAAATGCAATAAATATTTATTATCAGAATATGTCCGGTATTAAAACTAAAGCTAACCTAATATTACAGCATAATTTTCTTGCTGAATTTGATGTTGTTGTTCTCACTAACGCGTGGCTAAATTCGCACTTTTTTTATGATGAGTTTTTTGATTCAAATTTGTATCATACGTTTCGAAAAGATAGTGATTCGTTAAAAACTGGATGTAGTAGAGGTGGTGGTGTGCCGATTGCTGTTAATCGTAAATTCAAAGCCTCAGTCGTCATGCTTCAAAATTCAGATTCTATTTTAGATCAGCTGTGTGTTAAACTCCTGGGTGCTTCGGGAGCGGTAATTATTTGCGTATCTTACATTCCTCCGAACTCCACAGATAATCTTTAAGCAAATTGAACAAGTCGTATATTGATGATGAAATTATTCTTACTCCATCTAATGTAAATAGTTGCAATGAAATTTTTCTTGTTCATAATTTTTTGAGTTGTGATTTAGTTAAAGTTAATAACATTGCTAATTTGCTTAATAGAATTCTCGATTTAGTTTTTATAAGCAATAATATCAATTTAAAGACCGCTGAAAGTCCAGATTATTTTTCAAAACCCATAGTTCGAAAACTGGTCTTTGCATGGAACCAATATCTTATAGCCAATATTTTTTTTTGCATTATCACATTAAAAGAAGACTTTTGTTTGAAAACCATTACTCAGCTGGATAAATATTTTTTTTTTGATATTTACGAATTTGTTCAGTCGTGGATTTACATTTAAATTACTTGCAAAATGGAAAATTATGAAGAATTAAAAATAAAATTTTTTCAACTTCTAAATTGTTCTTAAAAATGCCGAAGTTTACACAAATGTAATTGTTAGTTTTATTTATGAAAATTTGGTAACATGTTTAAAAAAATCATCAAATCCCCGTAGAATTGGACTCCAAAAAAATGTTTTCGAATTATTTATTTTTTGAGAATTTTTTCCGAAAAAAACGCATATTCACTTCGCACAGGCCTAAATTGTTGTGACAAGTTGAACATTTAAAATGTCTTATATACCCAGAAAGCAACAAAAGAGAATAGGAAAATTGTTTTTGTCATCCGCTTTGCGTGTTAAATTTTGTGGTTCATGTATTTTTTGCATTATACAGCTTTTCAAATATTGAAAAAAAAAATCCATTCCAAAGAATGCTTTCTAAAAGGTTTTGTTTCCAATAAGCTTAGATATTGCATAAAAAATGTCAACCTAATTTTCTACAAATTATAAATTATATTCGTTCTAGATATAATTTCAAATATATATTTCTCTAGATATCAGGGAATTTTTGAGCATCAAAATCCATAATTGAAAATGGTTCTTTAATATACAAACTTCTTGCAGTTGAATTTAAATATGATGATTACGACTTTTGTAAGCAAAGTTAATGTTTCATTTGGCCAAAAAATTGTTCATTGATTAAGTGAAGTTTCTTTAATTTGCGTTGAAAATGTTGAAACTTTTGCATCTTAAAGTAAATTTACAACATCATTTCAGATTAACTTAAAGACAGATCATATTTTGAATTTAATAATTTCATATGTGTTATTTTTGAAGCGAAGCTTCTTACTCCTCGGTCTGTGATTTGCTTGGAGTGAAATCTGAAAAATTTTCGACAGATTTTTTCGTGGAAGTTTGATGGGTTCATTTGTTGCTAGTGTTTATTACAACAAGAAAATTTAATACTTTAATATTAAATACTAAAAATATTTTTCGGTCTGCCCGTGGGAATCGAACCCACGTCCTCCTAAATGAGAGTACAATACACTATCCACTAGGCCAAAAAGACTTGTTAGAACATGTTGTTAATTCAATCTTAATTATAACAGAAGCTATGCTGCAGTAGATCGTCACCATCTATCAATAGATAGAGGGTTGTGTATTTGCTATGCTACAACTATAAAAAATTTGCTTTTATTTGCCACAAGGTGTCTCCAGCATCGGTTTGTGTGTATTGTGAATGCGTTTGTGGTGCTGTTGACATAGCGTGTAAATAATTATCTAGAGATTGCATCAACTCTGCTAAATCTCTGGTATAAGTTAACAGAGTTTTTTCTCTTCATGTTTTTAAGTGATATAACTCTGAAATAATAATTCACACTCTATAACAAGTGCGTTGACAAGTGCGTTTTTAAGTGTCAAAAAAATAGATATCAATAAATATGGAATCAACAAACGCATGCATGAGTCAGTGCTGCCCAGTTCACAACCATGTCTGGAGAGTTAAAATAGTCGCTGGCATTATATGCCCGTATATGTACTTGGCGTTGAAATTTGACATTCAACAATAAAAAAATAAGCAGTAAATATGTTTTCTGTATATATGTAATTTATTTTATGTTATTTTAAATTTTTGAATTTAAAAGTCTATTTATTAAAAAGAAAAAATTATTAAGCCATCAAATCTATGTAACTGCGAAAAAGCTTCGCTTCTCTCGTGTGTCCAACGACGCACCTGTGTTTTTTTCATACTTTCTCGACCTTAAGGGGGACAGGGGGGTTGACCACCCTAAATTTCCTCCTTGGCTATGGGCCTGGTTTATCTGCTTTTTTGTTAAAAAATTGTTTATGATTAGTTGAACCCATTAAAGCTATTTTATATAAATCTTAAAGGTAAATCTAACGGGTAATTTTCTTGATGACTGGAAGGTTGCGTTAATAACACCAATTTTTAAAAACGTTAAAAAAACGATATATCTAACTTTTGGCCAATTTCCAAACTATCTACATTCTCGAAACTCTTTGAAGGCATAATTTAAGACAAGCTTTACTTTGCAGTTAAACGCTTGATCTGTCCTTATCAACATGGATTTGTTACTGGACGTTCAACTGTAAATAGTTTGGATATTTTTTTTTTATTTCTGGTGTTTTTAAGAGCTGCTGCATAAGTCAATTAAAATGAGCTGCATTTTTCTTAAATAGTTTTGTTTACTCTAAAAAGCTCCAATTCATTATTAACAGCAAAATATATCAAAGTAAATATTTAATCGAAACTTAACGACGAACGAATTGATAGAAATGTCAAAAACAATGCATTGAAAATGCAGTCCGTCCCAAGGTTAATTAATATAGGTTAAGTCACTTAGCAGAATCTCGATCGAACTGTCAGAATGAATGAAAGGAAATCAAGAAAAAAAAACATTTATCTGTACAATTTTAAGCTAACAGCTACTTTGACAGTTCGAGCAAAGGCGTAAAAGAGTGCTTTTCTCTCAAGTGACTTAACCTATATTAATTAACCTTGGTCCGTCCCACATTTTTTTCTCCAATTCGTACTATATGCGCACTCACTCACACCAATTGAATCTATGTATTCGTACTATTTGAACTGCGTTAGCTTTATTTTCAATGACAAACAAATGAACAATTTAATGAAGCATCATACAGGCTTTAGGTGTAACAATTACAAACGACTTAGCTGGAATGAATACATTGCTAACTAGAAGAACTATTTACTTTTGTCCCTTCGTAATTTTTATCGACTGAGAAAATTTGTGTCTAATAATACACTAAGAACAATTTATTATGCTATCTTTTACTCCAAATTGGTATATGGGATAAGCTGTTTGGGAGGCGCATACTTCAACAAATTACAGCAATTTATTTTGTTGCAAAAGTGTGCTATAAGAATGATTTGCAATGCTTCACGTTTAGCCTGTTCTATGCTACTATTTAGGAAGTAAAAAATACTTCCAGTTCGGCACTTGTTTTATTTGAAAGTATTAAAAATATTTTTTATTAGAGGGGGCTACTTGCAGAGTCCAATACACAACTCGTTTACCCTACGAAGCAATGTAAGCTCTGTCGTTTTAGTGCCTGATTTTCGCACTATTTTGTATAGAAATAGTCAATATTTCTATATAGAAAATATAGAAATAATATATAAAATCATTACCAGTGTTTAAAAAAAAAAATAAACTGTGGCTTCTTGATTTCAGTGCCAACCAATTTGAAAATTTGATGCAATACGTTATTTGAGAATAATAAAGAAAAATAAATATATTCACAACATTTACAACGAACATGATTTTATTCAACAAAGTTTGTATACTTATATCTTTTATTATCCGATACCAAATATATTCTGTGCTTTTTAGTTTTGTTTTTTGTTTTTATGCAATGTATATGTTTTGTTTTTATACATTAACACTCGATTAATATCTCTCCCCACCTTATTAGTTTATGTATATTTTCTTTTAAGAAAAAACCTGAAATCAATTTAACACTATTTTTGTTATAGAAATAAAAACGCCACTAACTATTCGCATTATTACGTGCTCATTATTAAAACAATTTTGTAATTTGTATTTACATTACATTATTAAAACAATTTTGGAAATTAAATTTGTAATAAAGAATAAAGAATAAAGAATAATAATAATAATAAATAATAGACCTTGTACTGCTGTTATTGATTATGGTAAATCTGCCCCTAACCTTGCTTCATGAGAGGTGCCTCAAGGTAGTATTTTGGGACCGCTGTTTTTTTTATTGCTAATAAATGATATTAGTTCTTCTTTTTCAAAAGCTAATTATCTTTTATACGCAGATGATCTTAAAACATACGCTGCAGTTAGAAATCAATCTGGCTCTGATTACACTGTGTACTTTTTTATAACCTTTTTTCTCTGTATTTGATAATTTCAAAGTTTTTCACTTAATTTTGGTATGAGGAATCTCGTGGTGTCATTCGGCTTGCCACTGTACCGAACACTTTAGAACAAACATTTTTTTTTGAAGATATATGTTTTTTTTTTGTATATGAATATTTTGCATTTTTATTTGGTTGCAAAATTCTATAGCAAAAATAACAATTGAAGTATTTGTGTTGAATACCAAAAGCAAAAACATTAAAATTTTAAGTGTTTTTACTATATTTTATAAATAAAAATTTAATTGCCAGCTATTGCCATCATACATGGCGTATGAGTAATATTTAATTCAGCTGCCATTTGAGAAGAAAGTGTAGAGTAACGACTTTTTGTAAGACTCACTCGATAAAACCCAATGGATAAAATTTTTTCATATTTATTTGTTCAGCAAAGTTGTGGGATAGAATAATTGGAAGAACTTTGCTGAAGAAACCAAAATGAAAATCCTAAATGGGTCACGACGTACATATCTTGATTAATTTTTTATTCTGTGCAATATACCTTAAAAAAAAAATTTGTTCTAAAGTGTAGGGTAAAGTTGCAAAACGAATGACACTACGAGATTTTTCATACCGAAATGAGGTGAAAAACATTGAAATTATCAAACACAGATTTGCGTGTCGCACAGTGTTATCAACAGTTCGAAATGTCTAATGTTTATGCCTGGTGCCACAAAAATCGTCTTTCGCTAAATATTAATAAATGCTTTCAATTAACATTTACCAAGCCCCAAAATATGATCAATACGTCTTATGACATCGGTACCTCTGTTTTGAAATAAGTTGATAAAATTATTCCAAATTAACTTTCTCGAATTATTTTGATTTTATACTCTCCAAAGCTTATGCTAAGATGGCTTTCGTTCGCCGTAATAGTACCGCCATTTTGAACCCATCTCTGGTTAGGTCTAGACTTGAGTATGCCTCATTAATTTGGAATCCATATTATGCTGTCCATATTAATCGCCTCGAACGTCTACAAAAAGTCTTTACCCGTTATGCTTTACAATCTCGGTATCCTAGTCAACCCCTTCCCTCATATAATGTTCGATGTTTACTCATAGATTTAAAAACATTACAAAGTAGAAAAACTATGCTCTCCCTATTGTTCATCTTTGATTTAATTAGTGGTGCTATTGATTGTCCGCGTCTTTTAGGGGAGATTCATTTTAATATGCCTATCAGAAATCTTCGCTTCTATTATTTATTTTACGACGAAATGATAAGAACTTACTACGCAATAAATGCTTCTTTAAATCGTGCCTTAATTGAATTTAACAGGCTTATCTCAAGATATTGAAAATGATTTATTATGCACAAAATTGGTTTTAAAAAATTTGCTAAGCTGGTTTTATCGTTAATTTGTTTAAATTGTATGTATTTGCTTATGATATTATTTATCTATATTTAATTTAATTAAATTTATTTATCTTGTTACATTAATTGTAGTCAGTAAGAAAACTATTCCACTGATGAAAAATATAAATAAATAAATAATTAAATATACATATATAAGAAGAATTCAACTTTTTCATATGAATTTATTTATTTATTGGCACATATGTACAATCAAATGAAAATATTCTTAACTGACTTTGATATTAGGTAGATAGGTTGTAGAATAGGTCAATAAGGCTCATCGTGGTACCATGGGCTTATTTTCCTTTCTCTTCAAACCAGTTTGAGCTGTTGACAAGGCTAGGGATTCGGTAGACCGAATATTAGGAGAGACCGTCTAGGTCAGTGTAGAACCAGTTACCTAAACGAAGGTGACGATTTTTAGCTAGCGCTGGGCAAGTGCAGAGAATATGTGTTGTGGATTCCTCCTCCTCTTCATCTCTGCAGAATTTCTGTAGAAGTTGTTGTGGAGGATGTTCAATATTCGTGCGCGATTAAACGTTAAGCAGTGTCCTGTTAAGACACCTATCATAGTACTGTTTTGATCCCTTCTCAGGGAGATCAGTTCTTTTGAGGAATTTAGGATGTTTTTTTCTAAACCTGACGCGCTGTATGGCATATGTTTCCCGTTGACCACCTATTGTTGGATTTATTTCGGGATAGCTCATTTGTGGATAGCTTACATGTGGTGAGGGTTATACCAATACTTTCTTTCTCAATCGAAAGCTGTTTGGTTGTTCCAGTGCAAGCGAGTTCATCTGCTTTGCTTTTTCTTGAAAGTATCTATGTCCATGAATCCAGCATAAGAATATTTAAAGCTGCTCTGCCATCTCATTTAGGGATCTCGCTGCAGCAATGATATTAACTAAAAAAACAGTTTTTAATATTCATTGGTGAGTTCAGAGAAAAATTCGTTCGGCAATTGCTTGGATAAAATAATTTCGAGCGTCTAAGTGTTCTTTACGAAACACTAAATGTAGTTAACTGTAGTAGCGCTGGACAGTCCACAGTTGATCACATAAAACGGTTTCAAAATAAACGCTGCATATTGCTGTTTCGATTTGACGAAGGAAGTGTATAAGTATTTAAAATTTTCCTGGGGGTCCCAAAAATTTCGAAAATTTTATCGTACTCGTATAATACTAACATAGCATAAACTTTGGGTATTATAATATCCAGATGGGCCGCAAATATAAATTTCAAATCCAAATCACACCCAGGACTTAATTTCATTAACCTGAATAAGGGACTGTTAATAAATCATCACAAGGTCTTGAAACTTCACGGAGTCTTCAATGCTTGAACAAATTTTTAAAGCTCTTTTCGTATTTGGTACAATTTAAAAAAAGCCTTGTTCTCATGGCTAAAATTTTCAAAAAATTGTTGGTCAAACACAATAGAACGACGCGAAAACTTCATGGAAATTAAATGGAAACTACATGGAAATTTTACGTTGTTCTATTCTGTTTGACCGACAATTTGATGAAAAATTTGACCATGTGAACAGAGCTAAACACAAATGACTTACGTTTATAAGAACGCGAATCAGTGTCTATACGTTATCACTTTGATGTTCGACAATTGTAAAAATTGTTATGTTTGTTTTAGTTTTTGACCGATTTCTAAAAGGTGGAGGTTCTCAAGTTCATTGGTTTCTGTTTTTTTTTTTTTTTTTTTCTTGAAATGTATGTACATCGATAACTCCTAAGCCACTTGCCCGATTGCCATGAATAGTTAGATACAACGCACACGGAGTTGCCCATCTAAAAAAATGGGCAGTACTCGGGAAATGAGCATGGCAATATAATAAAAACTCTGTATCTCGAATAATATTGACACTAGTATACTGAAATTTATTACGGGAGTAGGCACAATTAAAAAAAAAATTACGGTCAAGAAAGTGGGAGATATTTGACAAAAGGGCGTGGCAATATTCTAAAAACACTGTATATCAGTTAATATTGACACTAGAGTACTGAAATTTAGAACAGAAGTAGGCACAGTTAATTCAAATAACGCTCCAGAAAGTGGGCGTTATTAGAAAAAGGGAGTGGCAGTATTAAAAGCATTGTATTTTGAATAATATTGACACTATTGTACTGAAATTTTATAGAGAGGTATGCACAATTATTACAAAATACTGTAAAAAAGTGGGCGTTATTTGACAAATGGGCGTGGAAATATTAGAAAAACATTGTATCTCAGTTAATATTGACATTAGGGTACTGAAATTCGATACAAGAGTAGGTACAATTATAGTAAAACACGGCCAAGATAGGTTATATTAGGGCAGGTTACAAAGGGCACGTCCCAATAAGAAAAACACTAATCTCGAATAATATTGATACTAGGGTACAAAACCTTGTTACAAGAATGAGTGGAATTATTACAAAAAAATGATCAATAAAGTGAGCTTTATTCGACAAAGAGGCATGTCAGTATTAGAAAAACTCGGTTCATCAGTTAATATTGACACTACAACGAGAAAAAAGCAATAGGTAAATCACCTAAGTCGGCTTGGGTAAAGAGAATTGTATTGGAATTATAAACTTATGCTTATTCACCTAAGCTATTTATTGTTTAATACATTGCTTTGAAAGCACATACTTCGATACCTTGCCAAAAAAAAAAAAATATTTGATTCACCTAAGCCCAAAATCCAAAAATATAAGATTAAAAAACAACTCACATGGATGGCTTAAGCATAGTTTTGTGCTATTTTCTAAAAAAAACAGCTACGTCATTATACACACGAGAGAAGGAAAGATTTAATAATTTAATGGTTTTTTTTTTTTGGATTAAAACCACTTGTAAATTCAAAAATAACTTAAAGCAAATTAAAAAAACACACGTTAATATCATGGTGGAATAATTATAAGGTGTTCTCATCCCATGACATTTTTCAATATATTTTTTGACATGCTGCCTTATTTTGACAAGTTTCGTATATGGTTTGATGTTTGATTCTATGAAAATGTAAAAATAAGGCAGCCTATTTTTTTCTGATTTTCCGGATGAGAACACCTTATGTTTATTCCACCATGATTAATATTCACACCAGTAAATTTTATTAAATTTCATCAACAAAAAGAAAAGAAAAAAAATTTCTTTGCCCGCCATGCGGAATCGAACCTGGAACTTTTGGTGCCAGTCTATTGCTCTACCCACTGATCCAGTCAGTCTTGTTACTACTTGCAGACATAACTGCAGCTATGTCAACAGATGCTGTATTACCAGATATACTGTATCTGTTAAGTCGCAGTATTCTGTTGATAGCCATACAACAAAAATTTTTTAATAGATTATTGTGTTATGCTGAAGCATAGCTTCAGTTGTAATTAATATTGAATAAATCACTCCGCGTAACGAAGGAGTTTGACTCAATGCGTATCGGTTGGTTGTGGATTCGATTCTCAATGGCATGCGGATGTAAAATTTTTGTACTTGATATTTAATTTAATTTAATTTAATTTAATGTATTTGTTATAATAGACGTCAAGCAGCAAGAAAAGCCAAGAAGTCTTTAATTTCTAAGAAAACAACGGTGTTGATAAAAGAAAAATTAGTGTTATTGCCGATTTCAGTCAAGCAAATCACGGAACGAGAGGTGGTAGCTTCAAAAAAAAAAGGAAAATAAAAAAAACCAAAACCAAAACCCGAAAAAAAGATATATTATTGAAATTCAATTTTTTTTTTTAAAAGTAGTATATAAAAAATTACCAAATACTTGGTTAATTTATTACCCAAATAAAAATTGGCAAGTCAACATGTAAAACTTAGGCTTCTTGATGAAGTACTTGGAGCTGAAAACTGCCAAAGCCATCTTATAAATTACACTAGTTTTTTTTTTCAATTTAATATAAGCTCTTTTCTCGGTGTAGTGTACTAATATTTCTTACGTGGATAGGTGGATAGTTAGAATCATCACAAAAGTCGACGGGATTATACATAGGGTGTGGCATTTTAACCTTTATGTGCTCGGTAGTCTACATTTATAGCATTTTTGCTGAAAAAAGTTTAAATGAAAAAAAATTACACATCAGAAGGATCCGAGATTTTCAGTAGATTCCTAAAAATTAATTCTAAGCAGATTTGGTCACTATCGTCAAAAGAAAAAAAAAGTTGTCACCCCATGACCTTACTTTTCAACATGACCATCTCCTGGCTGGTTGTCTACAAATGAATACACCATATAAAATGTATGGAGAGTTACATCACTTTTTTACTCAACTCAAAATTTTTTTTTACTCAACTCAAAGAAGGCAAACAAGTGGCTTAACCAATTTGTGAGTGGCCAAGACGAAGTAGAGGCGACCCTCGTACCGGGCGGCCATCGTGTTTGACTAACGAAGAAAACGTTGAAAAAATCAAGGAAATGTTGGTCAAAATTCGCAAATTGACGATTAGAGAGGACGTCGGCATTTCAATTGGATCCGTTCAAAACATTTTGAAGAATTCATAGGGCAAAAAGAGACCGAGTTGCTATCGCGAAGGACTTGCTGGAATGGTCGAAAACGATCATTCATTGAATCCATCATTACTGGTGACGAGACATGGGTATACGAGTATGACACGCAAACCAGGCATCAGTCGAGTGAATCAGGCTCAATTTTTTCTTCCATCGTAAAAATCGAAGACACGAAAAACGTTGTTGTAAACAAAACACTGTCACTTTACCAAATGTCAACGAGAGACGCTGATATTTGGCAGCCTTCTCATATACACATGTGGCAACCTACTAAAAAAATAAATAAGGGATGTTGATATGGTTTTTCATACAAATAAAGAGTGTTATTTTAGAGGAAGAATAGAATTTTCAACAATGATATCTGCCAGAGCAGTGTCAGAATTGGCACGTATATTTGACATTTAAGTGCAATTACTTTGGAAAATTAGTCCAATCATCTAGAAGACAAATTCTTCCAGCAGGACGACGCAACATACTGTAGATAGGGTGAAACCATCACTTTATTGGGATAAACATTTGGTGATCAAATCATCTGAAGAAATGGCGCAGTGAATTGGTTACCTACGTCAATAAATTGGACGCCATGGGACTTTTTTTTAGGGATACGTTAAGTCACTCATCTATGCTAATAAATCAGTTACAGTTGACGACTTAGAAGCCAATTTTTCATGCTTGCTACAAATGTAGACATCCGACCGGCTACGTAAGTTTACAATACCGAGCACATGAAGGTTATGCAAACTACTGGTTATCGGTTGATATTGATGCCTGTGATCTGAAATTTGGTACAGGGCTAATTAGAATCATTATAAAGTACGATCAATAAATTGGCAGGGGTTTGAACAAGGGCGTGACACTTTTTTCTTTTAGGGGATGTTATCATCAGGCTCAAGAAATCTACAGAGAAATAACTAACAACTTTTCCTCAACAATCGTTAGTTGTGTTTAAGTAATTTATAAACTTTTTTCGAAAATTTATCATATTCTCTAAAAAGGAAGAAATAAGAACTTTTTAACAAAAAAAAAAAAAACAAAAGAAAAAACACCCACTTCAAAACCACTACAAAATAAAAAATAATCTTAAATTATTTGATTTTCCGTTTGATTTCTTAATAAAATTAGATAATTTATTTATTTATATTATTATACTAGAAATCATATATTTTTAATTTGTTTTATTACCATATATATATTAATATCCTCATGATTGTAAGAGAAGTAAAAGCTTTGAAGTAAGATGTTATTAAGGTTTTTGTGATTTATAGTATGTTACAATTCAACATTTCCCAAGATTTAAATATGTCGATTTTTAATACTTACTTACTTACTTACTTAGGTGGTCGTAACAACCCGTGTCCGGGTTTCAACCAACCTCATCAGCTCTCGCCAGGCGCCTCTGCTTTGCGCGCGCCTTCTCCAATCGGATACACCAAGTGCGGTTAGGGCTTCCTCAGCCTGGTCCATCCATCGGAGGCATGGTCTCCTTTGTCGTCGTTGACCAGCGACCCTCGCCTCGAGCACCTTTTTCGCTGGAGCTTCGTCGTTCATACGATGGACATGACCCAGCCAGCGTAGTCGCTGCACAGTTATACGCCGAACTACGTCAATGTCATCGTAGAGCTCATACAGCTCGTGGTTCATTCGGATGCGATAGTCATCGCCGACTCGAACAGGACCGAAGATTTTGCGAAGAAATTTTCTCTCGAACACCCCCAGAGCGGCTGCGTCAGTTTGCGAAACTACCCATGCCTCAGCGCCATAAAGCAGCACAGGTAGAACGAGCGTCTTGTAGAGTGTTAGTTTTGTCGATCGAGAGAGGGCTCTGGAACTTAGTTGCTTACTGAGCCCGTAGTAGCACCTATTAGCATTTATTGTTCTTCGCTTTATCGCCAGGCTGATTTCGTTGTTGGTATTAATGAAGGTGCCAAGGTATACGAACTCCTTGACTACTTCAAAGTTATAGCTGCTGGATGAAACGTGGAAGTCTAAGCTCCGCGCTCCCTTGTTTGTAGACAGCATATACTTTGGTGTACCCTCATTTATCGTCAAACCCACTTTGGCTGATTCCTTTTCGATAGCGGCGAAAGCAGCGGTAACATCTCTCTTGGTTCTGCCGACAATATCAATATCATCAGCGTACGCAAGGAGCTGGACGCCTATACACCACTCACCACTTTTTAATACTCCCCTCATTAATTGAATTTATGTATATTCTTGTAGTAGATAAGAAACTAAATAACTTGTAAATCTCTTGAAAATTTTGAAGTCATCTGGAAACCAAAGACAATTTGAATGTTTAATTGAATAAGTCATATGAATTATAAAAAACAAAAAGAGAATCAACCCAAGGCACTCCAAAAGATGCTATAAATACAGTAGATTTAACATTTTTGAGTCTTACATAACACAATCTGTTTTTAAGATAAGATCTATACTTATTTAAGATACTAGAGTGGAAAACCTTGTATGCATAATTAATATATAGTTATAAATATAATTAATATTCATATATTCTTATATATCCATAAAATATATATGGATATGTATCTATATATATCCATTAAAATAATCTTTAGTTAACTGATGAGAACAAATTTCTAAAATCGACTTAACTGTTTATATCTGCCAACCCAGTATATGTGACGGGAATAAATAGGCTACCCAACGTTTGCATATTCTACAGATTTCATACTTTCGATTGGTATATAGTTTCTTTCGTAAAGGAATTAGTGCAAATTAAAAAACAAAAATTAATTTTTGAATTTCTGATTAATCATAGTCTGGACAAAAATTTTTATTTGAAAAACTTTTCATCGTGTTAACGGATTTGTGAAAAACGTTTCTTATTCGGTTTTTAGGCTATTTATATGTGAAAGGTTTTTTTTCAAATCAATAAATATCGTAAAAGTGCTTCGAACTTTTTCCTTTCAATTCAATAATAAACTCTTTAACATCCAACAATTCTTCCGAATCAACACAATGCTTTCGCATTTATAGGGGGCATCCCCTGAGTGCTGGTTAAGTCTAAAAAAAAAAAAAAAACTTCCATAGGTATGCTTTAACAGTGAAATTTAACGGTCCTTCTCCCAAAAAGGCTTATTAAGTCGTTTCAAAATCAATTCCATCCATGGCTTAACAAATACTAACAATTCAATAAAATATTTTATATGCCATACAGAGGAAACGATTTCGCTCAAAGTGTCGCCATAAAATTCGCTTTCGAATCGATTGTTGATGTTTTTATTGCTTTGCTGGCGACACGCTGATGATTTTTTTTTTATGTTCACGCTGTCACAATGTTTTCATGAAATACTTTTGATTGACAAAAGCTAAACGCTGTCATCACCAACCCCACTACTACTGGCACGCCCACACTTCTGGCTGTTGCATTATTCATGTTTGGTGTTGTTTGTGTTGGCGAATGCTGCTGTTTTAAGTGAATTTTTAAGTGATTCTGGCAACGACTGCACCGCCTTACTCTCCAAGCCAAGTGTTTTTTAAATGAACCGACTGGTCATAAAAATTGTTGCCATTAAGTGACTCACAACCCTAATAGTCAGCAAAACGACTTCATCTGCAGATTGCATTCTTATTTGCAGCGTATATGAAGAATATGTGTGACTGAATTTATGTTCAATGCGACTTTTGTTGGTGTAAAAACAAGAATTCATATTTTTCTAGAGTAGAACACGTTTTATCTGCTAATCATAACAACATATTCGCTATTGAATTGAATAAATTTGACTGAATTCGTTATAATTACAAGAATATCTTGTCTGTGTTTGAGTGTTCAACCAGCGGTGATGTAATTAACCAAATTCTTAATTTTTTTTATTATAATTTCACGCAGCATATATCTCATTCACATCAAAAGTTCGTTTTCGTTTTATCAAAGAAAAATATCGTATTTTTCCAAAATGGCTAAACCGCTTTAGTTATACTAAAAGTAAGACAAAAAGTTCCAAAAAATATATCCGAAAATATTCTCCTTACAGTGAAAAAGTAAAAAATATTATTTTTCCTTCGCGTTTGTTTTAAGTTATTAATCGAAACATAAGCGGACCTTTGTTTACGAAGTAATCATTACGCCCGTCTTACGTATCTTTTTCGAATCATAATCGTTATCGAATTCGATAGTGACCTTCTCAAATTATTCGTAAATTATTCAATTTTTGATATCAAAGTCGGATTTTGTGGCGGATGAGTTGGAGCTTGCAACAACGGGTAGTTTTTAATATGGATTAAACAATCATGAATTTATGGCAATCTTAAAAACGTAATCTTGCTTTTTATAAGTCCAATTTTCACGTGAACACGGGTAGCTCTTTCTAACGTGTATTTAAGAATTTAAAAAAAAAAACACGAACCCGAAGTACACGTGAATATTAAACACGAACTACACGTGAAGTAATAAATAAAGACTCTTTGGACATAAATTAATGGTTCTATCGCCAATTGAATGCAATGGAATGTTCAGAGGTACCATGATAATGAGAGTTAATTTAAGATCCAATAAACATTTGAACTAAATGTATGATTCTGTTGCCAATAAGGTACGCTGAGATCTTCTTAGGTCAGATGTGTGTCATTGATACTTTTATGGGTATCATGAATACCTTGGATAAAAATTAATAATTCCATATCAAATCGGATGCGCTGAAACAATCCCGTTACTATGACTATTAATGCAGATTTGAAGGTTGGCTCTTGGCCATTCATTTGGTACCTAAAAGTGATAAGTGTCTGAGAAAAAAACGCATACATTGGCGACAAATCAAAATTTGTAATTTTTTTTTTTTTTGCCAACCCTGAATTTTGACAATATTTTCAAGAATACAGATATGAAGGTTGGCAGATTTATTCTGTGATATGTGGCTTAGATAAAAATGCACATACATACAAATGCTCGCGGGTATGCTTTTCTGCTGACCCTGATTGTATATGACAATAATCCATTATTGACCCTATGACCCACCTGAAACCTAATATAATTCTTATGCATCCAATTTGCCTTATAATCATCTCTTTCTATTCAAAGAGTTCACTGAACCCTAAAAGTTTCAATGAATCACCTAGGAGCTGAGACAGTCCCTGTAACGCAATCTGGAGCTGGCCGAATTATTTTAAATTGTTTTGTCCAAATAATCTAAGAGGATTTTTACATGCATATGGAATCTACAAAGTTTAGACAGTTCCTATTATAAATTCAAGAATTGAATGATTCTATGACTGGAATTATCGCAAGTCATTGAGTGTCTTTTATGGCTTAATGGATCTTTTGTATAAAAGTATTTAATTCAATGGACAATCAAATTTACTGCAACTGTCCCTGCACTATAGCTAAGACTAATATCATTGATGTTTCTGTTTTTGTCCAAGGGTTCCATTGAAGTCATTATTGATGTGTCCAATCCTTGACATGAGATAATATGTATGTGATAGTGTGAATAAATGGATGATAAAACAGAAAACCATTTATTGGTGACAAGAGATTCCGAAGAACGCACAGAAGTTATGGTCCACAAAACCTTGGAAGGAGGATAAGTCCAACCTATAGCAAGCCATTCTAGATCCAACAAGTTCCAATATTGATCAAACATTTTGTAATATAATCTCTTGTCTAATGACAATAAAAATCATTTGGAACTGTGCTGACAAAGCACAGAGTGTTATCGGCGATTTCAACAGACATATAGAATATACTAGCTTAGTGAAGTAAAGTGTTGTACTCTTACACTTATATATACACTTAGAAAAACCTTATGTTAAATTGAAAAAAAAACTAGTATAATTTATAAGATGGCTTTGGCAGCTTTCAGTCTCCCAAGTACTTGATCAAAACGCCTAAGTTTTATATGCTGACTTGACAATTTGGGTGAGAAACTATCCAAGTATTTGTGTAATTTTTAATACACTACTTTTAAAAAATAATTTGAATTTCAAATATATAACTTTTTTTCGGGGTTTTGGTTTTTTTTATGTTCCTTTTCTTTTTAAGCTGCCGCCGCCTCTCTCGTTCTGTGATTTGCTTGACTGAAATCGGCAGGCAGGAACACAAATTTTTCTTTTATCAACAACCGTTTTTATAACAACGTCTATTATAACAAGAACATTAAATTAAATTTAATTTCAAATATAAAAATTTCACCCCCGCACGCCGTTGAGATTCGAACCCACAACCAACCGATACCACTGTGTATAAAATCACTACACTACGCATTGAGCCAAATTTCTTCGTTAAGCGGAGTGATTTATTCAATATTAATGACATCTGAAGCTATGCTGCAGAATACACAATAATCTATTAAAAGATTTTTGTTGTATGGCTATCAACAGAATACTGCGACATACGGCATATGTTAAAACAGCAGCTGTTAACATAGCTGCAGTTATGTCTGCAAGTAGTAGCAAGGCTGTTTGGATCAGTGGGTAGAGCGATGGACTAGTATCAAAAGTTCCAGGTTCGATTCCGCACGGCAGGCAAAGCAGTGTTTTTTTCTTTTTTTTTTTTTTGTTGATGAAATGTAATAAAATTTATTGGTGTGAATATTAACGTGTGTTTTTTAATTTACTTTATGTTATTTTTGAATTTAAAAACGGTTTCATTACAACAAAAAAAACCATTAAATTATCAAATCTATCCTTCTCTCGTGTGTGTAATAGCGCAGCTGTGTTGTTTTTTTTTTTGCAGAAATATCTCAAAGCTATGCTTAAGCCATCTATGCTAGTTGCTTTTTAATTTTATATTTTTGGATTTTGGGCTTAAGTGAATGAAATATATTTTTTTTTTTTGCAAGGTATCGAAGTATGTGCTTCCAAAGCAATGCATTAAACAATAAATTGCTTAGGTGAATAAGCATAAGTTTATAATTCCCATACAATTTTCTTTACTCAAGCTGACTTAGGTGATTTACCTATTGCTATTTTTCTCGTTGTAGTAAAAACTAAAACTAAAATGCAAAACAAAAACTAAATTAAAAAATATCTTGAGAAATTTTCTAATACAAATACTTTTAATATTTCATCATTATCAATCAGACAAAATGTTCTGTTGAAATTATTGGGACTATGAGTATATTTAAGTAAGCGATACATTGTTAAATAAGAGGTTTAGAAAATTCTGGCCTGAACTATACATTTTAATTTTCAAAATATGCAACATCTTATTAACTCTTAAAATGCTGTTTTAGAAAATTAAAATTGCTTGTTGTCATAAAAGCTTTATATTAAACATATTTATAACAACTGAACATCATTTGTGGCTATTCTTAATATTCTAAATATTTTAGATTTATTGCTAGCATTATTTTGAACTGCTTATCGAATGTATATTTCGAACTTTATTTGAGTGCGGTACGTAACGAAACGAGGGACTTGGGATTATATATGATATGTGTGTGTGTATGCGTGATGATATTAATGTGAATGAGTGTGCACTTGTATTTATCATTATAAAATTCATGACAAAATTTTAATTAAAATTGCAATAATTCAGCACAGCAACGCAATAAAAACAGCAAAACTTCAAAATAGCAAATGCAACAATAACTGTATATTCTCTACATACAGAATGTAAAAGGGGGACCTATAACAAGGGATGGTAACATAAAACAGGGTCCAAAGAGCTCTACTGCGGCTTTATGTGGAAAATATAGTGTAAACAAAGTTTAGAAGACTTTAACTTATTTTTTAACTTAACGCGCTTGAAATGTTAATCATTAAATAATTTATTTTATTTCCTGCCACAATAAAACAAAATTATTTTTATAATAATAATTATAATTACTGTCCAATGGATACTGGCTAACATCTACAGTAACAACAGAAACAATGCGTTTTACATCTCTACGCACACATGCTACTTCGAAAAAGTTAGCGGTTGCATTTGACCCTACTTGAACAAAAACAATAACAACAACAAACCAGCGCATTGCAACAAATGTATGCATTTCATTAATGTTTAACAAGGACATTTACAGTAAGCATGCAAGGCTATACATTCGCCAGTGACAGCTGGGTGGACATGTGTTGGATTGAAAACTTACACACACACTCACACTAGCTCTCACTTATGTTGCCACATGAAAAAGTCGTGCAAACAAAATGTTGCCGACTCACGTCAACTACCCACCCATTAGCCGCCCACCCACTCACTCATTCACTCAAATCGTTGAACGCATCAAAAGCTTGCTGAGCACAGACGACTGCTAAAAAATAGTTTTTGTAGAGTATTGTAGCGTTCTGTTTTGAAATGTGTGTTTATGTGTGAGTAAATTTGTTGAGTTCAAATGTTTTCGTATTTGTTTGTTTTTTTTTTTAACAAAACAATACAAAGCCAAGTAAAACAAAATTTTTGTTTCTGTGTGACTTTTTTTATAATAAAATAAATGATGTTGTTTGCAGTAGCAGCAACTTTTTTATATTGTTATATTGTCCTTTTCCTGTCATTTGGTTTTCATTTTATTTTATTGTGTTTGCATAAAAGGATTAAATTGTCAAGTTGTGTGCTTGTGTGTGTATTTGTACGTTTGCTTTGCGTTATTTTTTTTTTCCTCTATATTTTTGATAAAGCAATTTCTCCAATATTAATTCATGAAAAGAATGGATTTCATTTGAGCCTTCGAATTGGTGCTGCTCAAATTATTTTATATTAAGGTTCCGCGTATTCTTTTTTAAATGACTCAAATATAAGCTATAAACATAAACCGATTCGGTTGCCAGAAACAAAGCTTTCGATAACAATAACATTTCGACAATTCTGGTGAATTGATTAAAAATGTGTTTCGGTTGAATTTTTATAATCATAAACAAAAGGAAATGACTGTTCATATGACTCTAGGTAAGAGCCGTCCTTGTGATTAATTAATATTTGTAAATATACAAGCGAATATGTTTCAATAGTAAATCTCAAAATAAATTACCTTTTGAAATTCTGCTTAACAGCAAACGATGTTTTTATTATCAAGAAAAAAAAAAAACATATTTCAGAAGGTAGCTTGATTAAAAAAAATTGTATTAAAATTGTCATGTTACTCTTTGTTAGATAATTCCAACAAATAATAATTTCTATTACTTAATTTTGAAAATAATTCTTCATTAAAATATTTGTGATGGAAACATGGTTTCAGAAATATTTTTCGTTAGTTAAAATAATATCTTTCATACTCTCCATGTTGTTTTTTTTTTTTTTATTCTTTATATTAATAATCTCTTTAGACAATCGCAAACTACAGTTGTGTGCCAACATTGTTGTGTGCAAACTTTTAAGGGGGGGATATACCTTTAGACAGGTGAAAATTTGTCATATTTACTGATTTTTTTGTCAAGTTGATAACATAATTGGTTAATTTTTACCATTTTCCTATCTTTTTAGTACATTTTTGAACTGTAAAAAACATGCTATTTTTCTTTTACAAAATATCGGCTCTGCAGAGTATCTCCTCGGTCGTCTGTTGCGAGGCTTTTAAAATTGCTGCAGTTTTCAAAATTTTTCCACTTATCTGAAACAAAAGAGTTTATTTTCATCGATTACTAATATGTTAAGGGAAGAATAAACCTGTAAAATAATAAAAAAATTAAGAAATAAAATATATTTCGGCTATTTAATCGATGGTTCAGATTTTCGACAATTTTTTCAACAGTTTTGACCGCAAAAAAATGATTTATTTACACGATATCTTTGAACTTGTAGATACATCCTTCCGGTACTAATATAGAGAGGAAGTTTGCGAAATTTCAGCCTGATCGGTCAACAACTTTTTGAGCTACAGCATGACCATTTTTTGAAAAGTAGTTTCGAGATAATCACGTTTAAGGTTTCGATGGGCATAACTATAAGTTTAAGTGACTTGCGGGTCAATCTGCTATTCCGGGTCCATACGACAGCCCTTCGGTCTCCTCAAAAAGCTGATTATCTTGGAGCTGCTCGTTGTTTTCGAGCTGCTTTTGAGTCTTTTTGGATCGGTGCTTTCGGTGAAAACTTTGCAATAGGTGCCAATATTTATGTTAGGTCGTTCATAAGCCACTTGCACTCGGCCAGATATTCTTCCCATCCTTATTGGTAATTGATTACCCTGATAATGTCTTCTTAAAGAAATTTTTCGAGCTATATTACCTCGCGTTTCTTTAAGATTGTTTGGCATTTTTCTTTAGAAAATTCAACTGCACACGAGAAAGTTTGTAGCTAAGCTGATGCAACTGCTAAGCTGCTTGAACAACGTTCTATTCGTATATCTGCTGTTTCACACTTTACAGATATATAAATACGAATGTAATTTTTCCTTATGTATTACAGATATATAAATTCATATTTCATTAAAAAGTAAGAAGATAAGTGAACAATTTTGATAGTTGATGGAGGTAATCACTACGAATAGTTTAACATTAAAAAGTAAAAATTTGAAATTGTGATTTGTGCCTGTTTTGTAGATAAGTAGAGTGCAATATATATAATAAGCCTTTCCAGAATTCCGGAATTCCAGTTTCTACTGCTTCTACGGCTAGTGTTAAAATTTATATGAGAAACAAGTTCTGGAGAATCGAATACACCTGTTATGAGTTGCTGTCAATGTACGATATCTGCAGACTTCCTTCGCTCACTTGAAGACTGCATTTTTAACTGTTTTAAGAAATCCTCAAAAGGAGGAAGGTCTAATATGTCAGTTCAAAACGTTTTTGGATTCTTTCTATTCGATCAACATGCACATTGTAACTTGGGGACCAAACTTGACTTGCGTACTCCAAGTGAGGACGCACAATTGCATAATATAACGTAGTAGTCTTCCTTATAACGTACAATATTGCTATTGCAATAGCTAAGCAATATTGTAGAAATGCATAAAGAAATAGATTTCTGCGCCTATGCGGATGACTTCATCATAATAAAACGGTTAAATAAAAATCATAGCTCGGACATATATTTAAATAATCTCTTTAGTGATTTATCATCCTGGTGTCAATATTCAGGAGCAATTCTCTCACTGGATAAAAGTAAACATTTGCACATTTGTCGAAAGCACAAATGTAATTGCACAGTCCACTCTAACAACATAGCGATCACAAAAGTAGACTCCCTCAAAATTCTAGGGATATTTATCACTAAAAGGTACCAGTGGAATGTACACATTGAAAATCTTATCGTTTCCCTTTCAAACCGTCTCAATATTATCAAATGCCTATCAAGCTACAAGTTCAACTGCAATCCTCTTACATTAATATCAGTTACCAACGCTTTAATTACCAGCAAAATTGATGATGGTTTATTCTTGTACGGCTATGCTCCAAAATCAGTGTTAAACAAAATAAAAAGCCTTTACAACTCAGCAATGAGAAAATCTCTTAGTGCTTATCGGACCACTCCCATAAGTAATTTACTTTTTGAGGCAAATATGAACACAATAGAGGATCGAAGAGAGTTTTTCACAACATAACTATTTAAATCTACATTATTCAGTAAGGATACCCCAATTGCACAACTCATAACAAACGTAGCTAAGAGAAAAAAGCCCCAAAAAATACCGTCTGCCTTATTGCGTAGCATAGAACTAACCAAATATCTTAACGTTCCATACATACCGATAAAGCTCCCACCATTGGAAGTTCCTTCTTGGCAATTCAATCCCTCAGTCGTTGACACTTCACTCCGCATTCATCTTAAACCATCCACACCCCCGAAATATTTCGCACAAAATTTTTAGAAATAAAAGAAAAACTCAAAGATCACATATTTTTGTATACGGATGGTTCTAAATTTAATAATAATGTTAGCTATAGCGTTACAGATTCTAATAGAGTAATTAAAGTATCAATTCTTCCAATTTATACCTCCATATGCTCCGCTGAAATAATTGCAATTTTACAAGCCCTCTACTACATTCAAAACTCTAAGAAAAAACATACAATTTGTTCCGATTCCCTTTCCGCCATAGATTCAATATCTAACTTCAACAACACGAAATATTACCCAACAATCATACGAAGTATTTTATCAAAGCACTACCCCTAAATCAGGCTTCTATGGGTACCAGGACATGTACAAATCCCAGGGAACGAACATGCGGAAAGCACAATCAGATAAGTAATTTCCTTCTTGTTCTTAAAAGTATTCTTATAAATATTTATTAAGTGTATAAATAAATATTATTATATATCATTATTATATATATTACGTTAAATATATTCAAGATAAACATGCATAAATTTTCATAAATTTGAATGAGCTGAAGGCCATCGATGCTTTTGCTCAAAAATAAATGTAGCTTATAATTTTATAAATATAAGGTAATATTATAATAAATAAATAAATTAATAAATAACGTAGTAGTTGTAATCATGCTATTAAATTCTTTGGCCCAGCGTTTTATAAATCCTAGCATTGAAGATGCCTTTTACAAATATAATCAATATCAATATTAAAGGACAGCTTAGAATCCATGCATATACCTAGGTCTTTGTCGGTATTTACACGACTTAAAGCAATATCTTTTATGTTATAATCAGAAATTAAGTAATTCCTTCTACGCGAAAAGGTCATAGTTTGACATTTATCTGGATTAAGAAACATATTATTTTTAGAACACCAAATTTCAAAAAATTTCAGATTAGACTGGAGTAATTCTTAATTGTCCTTAGAATTTACCGTTCTGTATATTTTCATATCATTGGCATAAATAAGCAGATGAGAGTGTTCTATGAGGTGAGTTACATCATTAATTGCTAAAATAAACAGAAGGTCCAAGGTGGCTACCTTGAGAAACACCTGATTCAGCAATAAATTCAAAAAACAATAGGCTTCGGAAATTTATTTGATAAGATCGCACCACCAAATACGATTTAATCCAGTTCACAAAATATTGCTTAAATAAAATTAGATTGTGTGGTAACTTAGCAAAAGCTTTACTAAAGTCAGTGTAAACGCTGTAGACCTGGTTACCAGAGTCAATAGAATTTAAGCAGAATGTTGTAAAATTGAGAAGATTAGACACAGTGGATCTGCCATTAACAAAACCATGGTGACAAGTTGTTATGACTTTACCACAATGAATTTTTACTCGATTCGCTCAAAGTTTAGGAATCGATGATAAGGCATTACTGACATTATTCCTGCAACCTTTTTTATAAATATTTCTTATAAATGATTTTTTCCAAAAAAGTGGAAAATAACTTTCGTTAATTGATTTATTGAATAATACAGAAAGTGGTTGACTCAAAATGGGACCGCATTGTGTTAATACTGCGGCAGGAACTCCGTCGGGTCCAGCGCCAAAGTCTTTCTCGATCGATCATTAAAATATCCTCTGAAGTGAAGGATATAAATTCTAAGGAAACTCTTGGTACGGAATTCATATATTCAAAGTACTCTCCATCAGGATTAAAAGAATCTGAGCAGAATGATTCTTTAAGAGGTTGGCAAATAGCTGAGTGATTTTCAAATTCCAGAAACAAACACTTGTCAGTCTCTAGGTCATTTGAGTATAGACTACAGACGTATTTCTTCCATGCCTCATTCCTGTTGTTGCAAAGGGATTCTAAGGCCTTTGTGTACCAGGAGAACGCAGATTTTTTCGTAAAGTTGAGGTATTTGAAAGTATCAAATACTCTATGGTGGATGGAATTCATCAACAGTAGTTAGAGCATGAAAGGCCCTCTTAACAACAACATTGTTATTGTCCGTAGTTAAGACCAGGTCAAGAAATCATGCAATACTATTATAAATACAACTCACTTGTTGTAAGTCAGAACATGAAAAAAAAACGAAGTGGCCATTTTAGCCCTTGAAAGAACTTTGACCGAGCTTCTTTTGATCGAGAATCAAATGATCGAGAACTGGACTTACATGTTTTCTGTCGACTCCGAACGGCTTATTTTATCAAAAAGCTTTTCATGGCAGTTTTTATTCCCTGAGGTTTGCCATTGTCTGCAGAGAGGTGACTGCCTAACAGAAAATAATTCAATTGAAAAAACGTTCTGTTTGAGGTGGGATTCGAACAAGGGTTCTCTGGCGTATGGGCCACACACTCTACCTACTGCGCCAAGGCCGCCACATATCACAACATATATTGTTAACAAATATATGTTCTTGTCGTGTCTTCGAATTAGATACACAAAAATATGTACCATCGTCTGTAGGATACCATTTTAAGTCAGGCAGATTGAAATCGCCCAACAATAAAATGTTATCATTTACGTAAAGTAAATTTTTAATATATTCTATGCAATCAACAAGGTGTGCATAGACCTCTGTACTACTTTTTGGCGAAAAATATGCATAAATAACATATACATTAGAACTACAATATATAACTATAACGCATATGAGTTCGATATTAGCAGAGCAGGGAATATCAATAAAGGAACCTACAAAAGAGTTCCTTACAGCTAAAAGCAATCCACCACCGACAGCAGAAGTATTGTCTACGTGCCTGTCCTTTCTGTAAACTTGGAAACTATTATCACACAGTTCAGTAGTCAGTAATGCTTACACTCAGACAAGTTTCTGTCAACGCTATAATATGCTCAGAGAAGTTCTGAGTTGACAAAAATATGTCTCGCGTCTTTGAACGTAATCCCCTTACATTTTGATAGTAAAGGGATAACTTATGTAGTTTTTTTGGGCCTGAAAGGTGGCTTGAGTTGTCCCTTGAAACGTGTTCTTAGGCTTAAACTCAGCAACGAAAATATTATCGGACTACAATTTAGAGTTAATAACAGTTGCAAGCTCATCATCTGCAACTGAGAGCATAAAGGAGGCGTGGAAAGGTTTTTTGCCCAATTTTTTTGCATGAACAGAATGCATTTCGACTTAATAGATTATTTTGTTTGGCAAATATCAATACATTTTCAATTGTTGTGTTGTGCTGAAGACGTGAAATGAAAATATTTTGTCTTCTCGACACTGCCCTTAAATTGAATTGATTAGTGGGCTCAGTTGAAATTGGATTCGGTGTGCGAGTATTTGACAATTGAGGAATAGTAGATGGTAGTTGTAGAAATGATGGTCTGATTATGCAAACTTGACTTAACACAGTTTAACATGACGCAACGTACTATGCCTTTTTGTTGATTATGCTACCAACGTGTCAACCACAGCAAGTGTCAAATAATTCACTAAATCAATTAGTTTTTCGTCGTCTACCATCCTAAAACATATCTCAATTATTAATATAAAATCAATTTAAATTAAAATACTTACATTTTGCTTCAATAAATAAAAGCAAAGAAGAAAAGATTACTCATAAATGAAAGTGTAATGCTAGCAACCTTACTAAAAGCACACTGTATGCAGAAATGTCAGCCGACGTAAAAATCAAAATTCAACAGACTTCTACGTCGCGTTACGTTTCGGCTAATTAGATACACAAATAACGCATTTGGAAGTTTTCTATGTGACAAAATAAACAGCTGTGTTGCGTTTATCTATGTTTGCCTAATTAGGCCATAACACAATTATTTTCTAAGGTTGGCATAGCAGAGGGCTGCTTAGCCGGAGAAAAGCTTGAAGACGCCTTGCGACGTTTATTTTTCTTATTCTTATTTTTCCTCTTTAAATTAGAATTTCTCTGGTCATCCTGAGATGGAACTGTTTGAGTGCGCCGATAGTCTTAGTAGAAGTAGCCTCAGATAATGGAAGCGAAATATTTTCCTTTAAATTAATTTTGTGAGAGACGCTAGTACTAGATGCAGCGCTAACCTCGCAAAAGAAGGTAACAATTTCTCTAAAATTATTATTTAGCGAGTTAAGACTTTCCCCGAAAAGCTTAATATTTGAATAGAGTTCATCTGGGGAAAAAGCTCTGCACGAAGCACAATACCAGCAGAGACCAGATCATACAGACGTTAAATTACCAAGGCACGACTAAGAAATACCGGCACAGGATGCATGGAACATCTGCTCGCATGGGCCAGAACAACTGAACATAGGTTTCAAAATGTTTTGGCTTTTACATAGCTCGTTCAACGAACAAGCAGTAATATTTTCAGCTGAAAAATAGTCCAGGTCTTATAATTTTTAATTTGGGCAAGTTATTAAATAACTTGAATGTGCTCTCAGGGCTTAAACCTATTAACTCTAATCTATATATATAATGCATAAAATCAATTGTTGTGCGTCCCGCTATAACTCAAAAATGGCTCGACCGATTTGGTTTGTTAGGAACAAAGGGATTTGTTCCGGGGATTGTTTAAACAAAGAGAAAAATTTGGAAATCACGATAACCAAAATAGGCATTTTTGCATTTGAATTTTGTATTTTAAATGAAAAATGTCACACATCTCCGAAAGTTCTTCACCGATTTCTTTAAAATTTGGCAGGGAAGTATACTGTCACTCAGGTCAGGTTTGAAAATATATTTTGCTTTCCGCGCCCATTCAGACCGCCTACTAAAGGCGTTGCACCATATTCACTATATATTGAAAACGTATTTGAGTTTATAACTCAGAATTAAAATTCGAAAACGACTTTTTGAAATATGTTTCGTGTTCGAAATGGCTTAAGAATAATTAAAATTAGTGTAAGAAAATGGGACGTGGAACCTCCCATGCAAACCAAACACCTCAAACGTGATATCTTGGCCGATATCTGGCTTATTTGCGTAAACTTTTGTATATAGTAGTTTTAGGATACGGTAAGTGTTAAAGAGCTATATATTATGCTCTATCTCGAACACCAGATGGCGCTGTAGTACAAAATGTGTTGAAATACGCTAAAATCTACTGAACCGCTCATCCGATTAGCATAAAAAATTTTATACAGTGGTTTTAGGGTACGGTGAGTATTATGGCGCTATTTCTTTTACTTTACCTTGAACATCAGTGGGCGCTGTAGCACAAATATTTTTAAAATACGTGGAAAACTCCTAGGGCGTAAGGCCGAGTTCTGTGGACATGTTAAACTTTATTTCAATGCGTTTGGCAACGCGTGCACTGTGTGAGCTGCCAATCGAAGAACGAACAAACCTGGCAAACGAAAAAAAAAAAAAAATAAATTTCAGGTTTCTGGAAAAAATGAATTTTAGCAACAACCACTAATTTAAAACGTGTTAAAAGGTAACTAAAACAGAAAATAAGTAATATTTTCAATTCCTCTACGCCGTTTGTTCGACTTCAACCAAATTTTGTACATATAGGCTGTGTTCTTAAATGCATTTATGCTAAGGATGAGTGACTTTTTCTTTGAATTTGTGCTTATTTGATTCACCAAAAATGCGCAATTAGATTATTATTTTTAAGCACTTTTTAGTTGCGCAGGTTTGCTGAATCTCCTAAGCACCAATTCAAAGAAAAATTCACTGATACTTTGCATAAATGCATTTAGGAACTTAATCATATTTTTGGTACAAAGAGCAGTCCTTGATCTAGAGTGGGCGAGATTAGACAAAGGGGACGGGTCCTTTGCTTTTAAATACTTTATCTCAGTAAATATCTGCATCATGGTATTAAAATTTGGCATAGGGATAGGAAAAGTGGGCGTGTGCCCAAATTATATCAGATTTAAAGTTCATAGTACGACTATGCTTAAATATTTTAAACAGTAATTGCATCTTGCTGTATAACGAAACGTATGAAGAACGAAGAAACGTGCGACAATGTACTTTGGCATAAAAAAATGTAGTTCTTACCGTGTCACGCACGATCGAAAGTGTTAGTTTCGTTACACAGCAAGATGCAGTAAATCTAATAAAATTCAAATTGCAGACAATTTGGCCTATGAAATTGATATCTAAGTTTATCACTTGAAAGGTTTATTTGAAAATTTGGTTAATATGATTAAAATCCTCTTTTTTATAAAGACTGAAGCTTTAGTCCTTAGATTAAAAATTTTATTACTGCAAAAAAATGTATGGTTGTGAATGGTCCATTGATCGTTGTGCATGTTGCTTGTATCACGTTCCACACGTTTTACATACCCTGAATGCTACACACCCCCGGGCGGCATTCGTGTCAAGGTGTTTGCTGCCGAACTCCTCCGAAACGGCTCGACCATTTCATGTTTAATGATTTTTTTTTTTATATTTCGTAGATAGGAGAATAGATCATAAAGTATTTTTCACCCTCCAATGCAAAACAGGCGTGGCTTCGCCCATACAAGCCATATTTCGATACAAAATAGCAATGGCAGTAGAAGTGACTGAACATTGAAATTCAGAACGGAGTTACCACTTAATGATGTCTTTCTAAAAGAAAACTTGGACGGGTATTGAACATCGAATAGCTTTGAAAGTAAAAATCACAGAACATTGAAACTCAGAATGGAGTTACTATTTGGTGATGTCCTGTTATTGGTTGGTGATGAAACTGGGATGGGCATTTAACAGTGAGCGTGGTGTCAAACAAAGGGTCAAATAAAAGTTCTGAATATATTAATTAATTTCCAATATAACAGGTCATTCAATAAGTCCGTAGGATAGGTAAGAAAAAAACAAAATTTTGATACAACTCGATTATATTATTCAATATAGTTGCCTTCGAGAGCGATACAACGAGTATAGCGATTTTGCAACTTTTCGATACCACTTTTATAGTACGATTTTTCTTTCTCGTCAAAATAGGCCTCAGTTTCAGCGATTATTTTATCATTGGACTTGAATTTCTTTCCAGCAAGCATTCTCTTGAGATCTGAAAACAGGAAAAAGTCGCTGGTCGTTTGCCATCGTTTTCATCGATCTGTGACACGGTGCATTGTCTTGGTGAAACAACACATTTTTTCTTTTGCACAGTAATAGTCGCTGTTGAAGGTGGTTCCTTTTTGGAGATAGTCGATGAATAATATTCCTTTCGCATCCCAAAATACAGACGCCATCGCCTTACAAGCCGACTGTTGGGTCTTTGCTCGCTTTGGATTCGGTTCGTCGACTGCTGTCCACTCAGCTGACTGTCTTTTGGATTCTGGAGTATAATAGTCAAGCCATTTAAAACATATAGACGATAGAATTCGATTTTATTGCGGTTTAACAGCGCCAAACACTCCTCTGAAGCATCAATTCGTTGTTGTTTTTGGTCGACTGTGAGCTCACGCGGCACCCAGTTTGCACAGAGATTTCGCATACCCAAATGTTCGTGTAAAATTGTAAAAATAGTACCATCTTATATCTTTACAATGTCAGATCGTTCATGACCAATTTGTGGATTTTTTTGATGTTTTGTGGAATAACAGTCTGATTTGGGCGTCCACTGCGCTCTGCATCATTTGTGCTGGTACGACCACGTTTAAATTCACCAATACACTTTTCTACCATTTGTCTCGCTGGAGCAGAGTCCGGATAATGTTTATCAAGCCATTGTTTGGTTTCCACTGTATTTTTTTTTTATCAAAAAGCAATGCTTTATCAAAACTCGAAATTCACTTTTTTCCATTTTTTTTTCAAGAAAAATAGTTGCACACAAAATGCTATAACTCACGAATCAATTATCAGATTGTTGTCAAATTTTTATACGTATCGTTTGAAAGTTGGCACTAAATAAAAATTGTATGAGAAAAAATCTATTAACGCCATCTATGTGTCATCCTATGGACTTTTTGAACGTACTGTTAGTTGCCGGGTGTAGCAGCGCACACCGAATATAAGCTAGTATCTAAATATTATTCTTGGCAATTTGATTACACTATAGAATGATTTAGCTGACGGCCATTGCCGCTATTATTGTTTTCTCATAATAATTAGCGTAAAAATTCCAAATGTATGCTTACAAATAAATAATATTAATAAATTTGCTTTTATATAAAAGTGCCATTAAATCCATGTAGCTAATAAATTCTAATAAATATAAAGTGACAGCACTTTGCAGAATTGTGACTACTTCTGGCAAATTTAAAAATTCCTAGATTTTCTTTGTGCATATTAATAGGAAGAAAGCTGAATTGTATAGAAAAGCTTCTAATTACACAGTTTGTGCCAATTCTGAGGTTAACTTCTTGAAAGAGATCTCGATATGTTTAAATCGAAGTGGTTTTCTATAGCTAATGATGAATCGAGAGGATATAAAAACCAATTGGGTGTTAAATTCAAAAACAGATCTAAACAACACTCTATATGTAAGTAGAAAGCTGTATCATTTATTTTAATATGATTTTGGAATATGTTAGATTTTAATCTTAGCACACATACAAACACATCTAATGGAATTCCTTGAAATATAATGAAATAACATAGCGAATTGAATTAAATGTATCTATAAAATGCGATGTCGTTTTTATTTTGTACTTAATTTTTTTTCCTTTTTTTTAATTTTGCTTTTATATTATTTCAAGCATCGTTTCCCAATTGAATGAGCGTTACGCATACGTCCCTTGATACATTGAAATATATTCGAAACTTCAAGTGTCTGCTGTTGCTCTGAGCCGGCACTTTATTATTACTGAAGATCTGTTATTTTCAAATTTAAATTGTTTCTTATCTGTATATGAGTGAAAACTGAGCATGAGTTTGTGTGAATGTACGAGAGTGTGTGAATATGTGTGTGATGCGGAGGACCCTTGGGCCGAAGTGTCATTCATGTCTTACTCTTATGCCACACTCACACATCTTATCTGGCTTTCTGCATAAGCTTCCAAGCACGCCTAATGACCACCTCTCCACTCCTGTGCATGTGCTGAAAGTTTTCTCTTTAGGCTGCTTTCAATTTTGGATTTAAACATTCTGCTTTCTGCTTTTTGCTTGCGCTGTGTTGCTATGCTTTCTTGTTTGATCCTTGACGTTTGTCGTTACCTCAATGGCTTCTTTGGCTTAGTCACAATTGCCGTTTATCTTGCTGGTTGTGCGACTAGCGCTCGTCTGTGCTTTCGTTTGTCTGTCTTTTGCTTATGCGATTTGATTTCAGTTTGTTTTTTCCCCGTTTTCTTCTCGACATTTTTTCGTTGCCTGTGGATTTGATATCCTTTTTACCGACAATAAACACCCTGCCAGTATTGCATATGGTAGCAATTTTTGTCTGACTTTATCTTCTTTTTTATTTTCATATTATTTCTGTGTGTGTACGTTTATTATTCTTTATTTTCGAGTTTTATGTGCCTCTCATATCTGTAGAAGTGACGGCGTGAGTAGATCTTTCGGCACAGATTATGTGTGGATTATTCTAATTTTTTGTTATATCACAGGATTTATATTTAAGTAGCTTGTTGTTTTTGTTTTTTTTTTTTATATTCTTGTTCGTTTTCATTTGAATAAAATGTGAAAAATTGCTTCCTGCTTTAATAACTGCTTTGCTTGTATGGTATACTTCATCAACAACACCTTCTTTGTCAACATAACCGAAATATTATACATCATTAGTAATGTTATGATGATAACCTTTATGTTAGTAATGAGCTAAATACTTGCATCGTTTCATCCACGTCTACTGTAGCTGTGGAATTTGATGTCACTTGTCACTGACAACGCTTCTCTATGACAAACAGTTTCTATTCATTCCGCGCGGTTGAGCGAAGAAATAAATTAAATTACTACAATTTTGCGGTTTACCGGGTGTTTCCACTGAATGGAAAAAGTCTTGATATATATTTATGCTCTGTTTAATATAATATTAAAGCTTCTTCAAGCACTTCCCAACTTACAATTCTGTTAAAGAGATCGGACTAAGGTCTATCTATTGTTTATTTAAGTAATGAAAACCTTTTGCAAACAATACCTTCAAAAACACTTATCTTCATCCAGTCTATCTATCTAACTATCTTCAGTCAGGTGAATCAGAAATTCATCGTAAGATATCTCAATTTTTAGAGCTGTGAATCAAATATGTAGATAACCAATTTTTAAAAGTAAAATAAGGAAAACAATTTTTTAATTCGTAATTAGACAGTGCGCGGTCATCTATGTTAGTAAGTATAATACCTTTTTTAATATATAACATGTGTTTATGCATATGTATTAAGTAAATCAACAATATTGTAATGTTGTGAATTTTAAATGACACATTACAAGTAATCAGAGCTGTGATTTTAAATCATGTGATTTATATTCAAATTTTTTCAAATCATTAATTGTGATTGAAATTTAAAAAAAAATTGATTGCATACATTTTTTCGAATCATTGATTGGGATTTGAATGATTTTAAATCACAAATGATTGCATTCTTTTACAGCTCTGCAACTAATATACCTTTTATGAAGCACAAGTGTGAATTTGCACCAATAATTTTTATTCCTTATAGCAACAACAAGATGCAAAATAATCTTTTCGTAAAGAAATCCACTGATGGATTTGATTTTTTAATGAAAATACTTTTCCTTCTTAAAATTCGCCTTAAAAATAAAATAAAAAAATAAAATATAAAAATATATACAGAAACTTTTTTATTTTGCATGTTAAAAATATAAAAAAAAAAATTGATTATTTCGAAGAAATTGTGAGTGTCCTTTAAAGGGCTGGAGGGGGGGGGGGTAAGGTTTGGGGGAATTAGATAAGTGATAAAAAGAAATAATTTTTTTCCGGCTAGCTAGGTTAAGTGATTTTTTAGCCGAGCTTAATTTTTGAGTGCTCGCACCTCAACTCTTTTTTAACACGGTAACAGTACGTTCAAAAAGTCCATAGGATGACACATAGATGGCTTTACTAGATTTTTTTCCATATGATTTTTATTTAGTACCAACCTCAAACGATACGTATAAAAACTTGACAATAATCTGACAATTGATTCGTGTGTTATAGCATTTCATGTGCAACTATTGATCTTGTAAAAAAAAATTGAAATGGCTTTTTGATAAAAAAAAAAAAAAAAATACAGTGGAAACCAAACAATGGCTTGATAAACATTATCCAGACTCTGCTCTATCGAGACAAATGGTAGAAAAGTGTATTGGGGAATTTAAACGTGGTCGTACCAGCACAAATGATGCAGAGCGCAGTGGACGCCCAAATCAGACTGTTATTCCACAAAACATCAAAAAAATCCACAAATTGGCTATGGACGATCGCAAATTGAAGGTGCAAGAGCTAGCTGACATTGCAAAGATATCAGATGGTAGTGCTTTTACCATTTTACACGAACATTTGGGTATGCGAAAGCTCTGTGCCAAAGTGGGTGCCGCGAGAGCTCACAGTCGACTAAAAACAACAACGAATTGATGCTTCAGAGGAGTGTTTGGCGCTGTTAAACCGCAATAAAATCGAATTCTATCGTCGGTATGTAACAATGGATGAAACATGGCCTCACTATTACACACCAGAATCCAAAAGTGAACAGCAAGTGAACAGCAACAGTGAACAGCAGTCGACGAACCGAAACCAAAGCGAGCAAAGACCCAACAGTCGGCTTGTAAGCTGATGGCGTCTGTATTTTGGGATGCAAAAGGAATAATATTCATCGACTATCTCCAAAACGGAACCACCATCAACAGCGACTATTACTCTGCACTTTTGGATCGATTTAAGGCTGAAATCGCCAAGAAACGGCCACATTTTCAAAAGAAAAAGTATTGTTTCACCAAGACAATGCACCGTGTCACAAATCGATGATTAATTCCCCGATTAAGCCCCCAGCGACTTTTTCCTGTTTTCAGATCTCAAGAGAATGCTTGCTGGAAAGAAATTCAAGTCCAATAATGAAGTAATCGCTAAAATTAAGGCCTATTTTGACGAGAAGGAAAGTTGGAAAATCGCTATACTCGTTGTATCGCTCTCGAAGGCAACTATGTTGAATAATTTTTCAAAAAAGTTTATAAAAGTTTATGAAAGTTTTATCAAAATTTTGTTTTTTTCTTACTTATCCTACGGACTTATTGAATGACCTGTTAGATACGTAAGTAAAACGTGTAAAATAAAATTTGTGTAAAAAGTACAAGCGACATTTGGTAAATTTAGGGATGTGCTTCAAAGCTTTCGGAAATCGTTGAAAAACTTTTTTATTTTTTTCCCCCAAAACCGTACAAAAAAGTAAGGATTTCAATATGACATTAAACAAAAACAATTTATTTTTATTAACACAACCAAAAGAATAATAAAGTAAGAGTACAAAGTGAAAAATGAAGTAAGTGTACAACGAAAATCTTAATTTAAATGAGGAAAACAATTTAATTTCACAAATTTCCATAAGCGTCCACGTTTGCTACAAATAACATATGATCAAAAATGTTATCATCAGTAGACAGTCGAGCTGGATCTAAAAGAGAAGGCTTCTTCAATAATTAAGGACTCTTTTGATTTTTTTGTTGTAAAACAGTCAAAAATACAATATGAAAATTGTTGGTAAAAAAAATTTTTAACAGTGCAAAACCGGAAAAATCTTTTAAAAAAATTTGTTGGTAAATCAATCAAATTATTTCAAAGAGAGTTGAGAGCATTTCATAGACAACATTCGTTAAAGAAGCAACTTCAACGACAATCTATAGTTTGATATATGAGCTGCCTAGAGCACAAACGGCGTAAGTCCACTTTTGTTTATTTTGAGTCAGTCGCTAAGCAGATCTCAATGTTATTATGCATAAGCAGAAAGTTAAAATCAAATTGTACACAACAGTGCTAGTCATTCAAAACAAAATCGAAAAATATTGATCCCGTTAACTGACTTTTATTTACTAAAGCAAATAAAAGAAGCAAGATCAAGTGATAAACAAGAGATACTGTTGCATTACTGCAACATGCCTGTGTCTGTTAAGTGCCTGTTAAGTGACTCACATGAGGAGAACGAGGTGAAATGGCAGCAAGTTAGTTCACGAACTAATAAGCGCAATCATTCAGTATCACCAAGTTGTTTTCATAAACGCAGAGCAACAAACATAATTGAATCAAATAACATAAACAATGTAAGCCGGTGTAAGCCATTGCAAAACAACAATGATGAAGATGAAATTTGTTTCAATTCTGAACAAAATGATAACGAGAATTTTTCTCCTATGCCACCACCAATATTTATACCGGGAGTAGTAAATACTTACTTACTTACCTAGGTGGCCGTAACAACCCGTGTCCGGGTTTCGGCCGACCTCATCAGCTCTCGCCATGCATCTCTGCTTTGCGCGAGCCTTCTCCAATCGGATACACCAAGTGCGGTTAGGGCTTCCTCAGCCTGATCCATCCATCGGAGGCATGGTCTCCCTCGTCGTCGTTGACCAGCGACCCTCGCCTCGAGCACCTCTTTCGCTGGAGCTTCGTCGTCCATACGATGGACATGACCCAGAAAGCGTAATCGCTTCACAGTTATACGCCGAACTACGTCAATGTCTTCGTAGAGCTCATACAGCTCGTGGTTTATTCGGATGCGATAGTCATCGCCGACTCGAACAGGACCGAAAATTTTGCGAAGAGCTTTTCTCTCGAACACCCCCAGAGCGGCTGCGTCATTTTGTGAAACTACCCATGTCTCAGCGCCATAAAGCAGCACAGGTAGAACGAGCGTCTTGTAGAGTGTTAGTTTTGTCGATCGAGAGAGGCCTCTGGAACTTAGTTGCTTACTGAGCCCGTAGTAGCACCTATTAGCAATTATTGTTCGGGGAACAGGGCGAACCTTCACATGGCAACGTGTCTGACCGCCTCAACCTGGCGAGGCCAGCATTATCCATGTCGAAATCGTCTCAAGTCGACTCAAACCTCCACGTGGAGTTTCCTGGGCAACGGCAAACTGGCATCCGTCAGTTTGACGGCTAATTTGAGCGGCGGGTTCTTAAACATGGAATGTGCGCAGGGTGGGACCCAAACCCTCATTACTACTACCCAATGAAAACTAAACCAGCCTCGGGAGTAGTAAATATTGCCATCATAATCAGTGACTTAAAAATGGTATTAACTGATAATGAATTTACATACAGAACTCTCAGATATAGTCAAATAAAAATAATGGTAAAACAAGTTGAGTCCTACAGAAAACTTATAACTTATTGCAATAATAAAAAAATTAACTATCATACCTTTCAGAATAAAACTGAAAGGGCCTTTCGAGTTGTAATAAAAAATTTGCACTACTCGACACCAATTGTAGACATGAAAACAACAATTGGAAGTAATGGTCATATTAGTAGAAACATTATGAATGTTAGGAGTAGAGTTACAAAAACCCCTCAAATATGTTTTTTGTGGATCTAGAACCAAATAGTGACAACAAGTTAGTATATGAAATCAAACATATAATTAATGCAATTGTTAAAATTGAACCGCCACGCGGAGATAAAAATTTGGTCCAATGTCTCAGATGTCAAAAATTTGGGCATACCAAAAGGTACTGCGCCATGACATACAAGTGTGTTAAATGCGGAGCTAATCATCCCACGTCACTATGTGTTAAAGTAGACGAAATTTAAAATAAGTAAAATAAATAAATAAAAGGCAACAACACACCTACCACTTGATACAATTGTCATGAATCTCACCCAGCGAGTTATATGCAGAGTTTATAAAGAAACTATAGGCCGTTAAAAAAATAGTAATTTTGCTGGTCAAACTTATCGAAGAAATAACGCTCAACACAATTACAATGAAAATGAATTTCCACATCTATGCAATGTGCAGTCAAATTTTACGAATACAAATAACGCTAGATATTCTGACGTTATTCAACAGCAACGTCCAAGTTGTAATAATAATAATCAATTAATAAGAATGAAAACTCTCATTAACAAACAGATAGAACTTTCAAACAACCTTATTAACATGATAACTCTTTTGGTAACGAAAATATGCAACAAATAGATCTCAGAATAGCAATTTGGCCATAAAGCAGCACAGGTAGCACGAGCGTCTTGTAGAGTGTTAGTTTTGTCGATCGAGAGAGGCCTCTGGAACTTAGTTGCTTACTGAGCCCGTAGTAGCACCAATTAGCAATTATTGTTCGGGGAACAGGGGGCGAACCTTCACATGGCAACGTGTCTGACCGCCTCAACCTGGCGTGGCCAGCATTATCCATGTCGAAATCGTCTCAAGTCGACTCAAACCTCCACGTGGTGTTCCCTGGGCAACGGCAAACTGGCATCCGTCAGTTTGACGGCTAATTTGAGCGGCGGGTCACTCCATAGACCTTAAACATGGAATGTGCGCAGGGTTTGGGTCCCGCCACATTACTACTGCCCAATGAAAACTAAACCAGCCTCGGATAAGAACCCCAATTACGTTGACGACCACCGCAAACGAAAAACGGACAATGATTTACGGATATGCACCTGGAATGTCCGAACCCTTTATAGGGAAGGTGCCATTATCGAACTGGCGGAAGCCCTCAAAACGATAAAGGCTGACATCACCGCCATCCAGGAAATGCGATGGAAAGGGCAAGGCTGCTCTAAACAAGCACACTGTGATATCTACTACAGCTGCCATGCGGAGAGGCGCGAGTTTGGATGTGGATTCGTTGTTAGCCGGAAACTACGCCACCTTGTTTCCCGGTTCACACCTGTCAACGAAAGATTGGCCACGATCCGCATCAAGGCAAAATTTTTCTCCATCAGCCTTATTTGCGCGCACTCCCCGACGGAGGAAAAGGACGAAGCCGTCAAAGACGCTTTCTACGCTAGCCTTGAGGACGTATCCGACCACCTTCCGGTCCATGACGTGAAAATAGTCCTCGGCGATTTTAATGCGAAAGTCGGAAGGGAAGGCATCTTTGGCCCCACTGTCGGTCAGTTCAGTCTTCATGAGACCTCCACGAACAACGGTCTAAGATTGATTGACTTCGCCGCGGCGCGAAACATGGTAGTTAGTAGCACCAGATTTAAGCACCTCGACATCCACAAGGCCACCTGGCTGTCCCCGGATCAAAAAACGCGAAACCAAATTGATCATGTTGTAACCGACGGAAGGCATGCCTCTAGTGTTCTAGATGTGCGTACATTTCGGGGGGTCAACATTGACTCCGACCATTATCTTGTTGCAGCCAAGATCCGCATGCGATTATGCAATGCGAAGAACATACGCACAGGAATGCAACGAAAGCTAGATGTCGCTAAGCTGCAATTACAACGGACTGCCGAAGCCTACTCCGCTCAACTCTTGGTTAAGCTCAACCAACCAACCTCTGGACCCGACGACGCCGGCGGACTTTGGGCGCATATATCCCACTCCATGCGCGCTGCCGCTGAAGAAGTCATTGGTGTCCGGCGCCCGCAACCTCGGAACTAATGGTATGATCAGGAGTGTCGCATTGCGACTGCAGTAAAAAACGCCGCTTATAGAAAAACGCTGCAGTCAGCTGCAACGCGAGCCGTGCGAGAAAACTACCGCGAAAAGAGGAAGGAAGAGAGGCGCCTTTTTAGACGCAAGAAAAGAGAGCAGGAAAAGCGTGAGCGTGAGGAACTAGAGGTATACCAGGGCAAGAAGGATGCACGAAAATTCTATCAACAGGTTAAGTGTCTAACCCAAGATTTCAAGCCCGGAGCATCCACTTGTAGAGACGAAAATGGAGATCTGAATACGGATACGCAGTGTGTGCTGAGATTGTGGAGACGGCACTTCTCCAACTTACTTACTGGCGACGATTCCATCAATGCCGCCCATGGAGAGCGCAGTTCAGAGCTACCAATCAACAATGACGGAGTGGAAGTACCACCACCTAGCCATGATGAGGTTCGAGTTGCTATCCAACGACTCAAAAACAACAAAGCAGGGGGTGCTGACGGCCTGTCAGCTGAATTGTTTAAAACTGGCGGCGATGAATTGATAAGGCGCATGCATCAGCTCATCAGCAAAATATGGCTAGAAGAAAGCATGCCCGACGATAGGAACCTCAGCGTACTGTGCCCTATACTTAAGAAAGGAGACCCAACAATCTGCGCAAGTTATAGAGGTATCAGTCTTATTTCTATCGCATATAAGGTTCTCTCAAGATTAAAGCCGATTACAAAAACACTGATTGGACCTTATCAGTGTGGCTTTCGACCTGGTAAGTCCACCATAGACCAGATTTTCACGCTACGACAAATCCTGGAGAAAACCCACGAAAATCAAATTGACACACACCATCTCTTTGTCGATTTTAAAGCTGCGTTCGATAGCCCGATAAGGGATTGCCTATACGCAACAATGTCTGAGTTCGGTATACCTGCAAAGTTGATCAGACTTTGCAGAATGACGTTGAGCAACACACGCAGCTCCGTCAAGGTAGGAAATGACCTCTCCGAAACCTTCAATACCGAAAGAGGTTTCAGGCAAGGCGATCCACTGTCTTGCGATCTCTTTAACATCATCATGGAGGGGATCGTACGAAAGGCCGTTGTGCATCGTAATGGCACCATTTTCTACAAAGGCGTCCAGCTCCTTGCGTACGCTGATGATATTGATATTGTCGGCAGAACCAAGAGAGATGTTACCGCTGCTTTCGCCGCTATCGAAAAGGAATCAGCCAAAGTGGGTTTGACGATAAATGAGGGTAAAACAAAGTATATGCTGTCTACAAAGAAGGGAGCGCGGCGTTTAGACTCCCACGTTTCATCCGGCAGCTATAACTTTGAAGTAGTCAAGGAGTTTGTTTACCTTGGCACCGCCATTAATTCCAACAACGAAATCAGCCTGGAGATAAAGCGAAGAACAATAATTGCTAATAGGTGCTACTACGGGCTCAGTAAGCAACTAAGTTCCAGAGCCCTCTCTCGATCGACAAAACTAACACTCTACAAGACGCTCGTTCTACCTGTGCTGCTTTATGGCGCTGAAGCATGGGTAGTTTCGCAAACTGACGCAGCCGCTCTGGGGGTGTTCGAGAGAAAAGTTCTTCGCAAAATCTTCGGTCCTGTTCGAGTCGGCGATGACTATCGCATCCGAATGAACCACGAGCTGTATGAGCTCTACGATGACATTGACGTAGTCCGGCGTATAACTGTGCAGCGACTACGCTGGCTGGGTTATGTCCATCGTATGAACGACGAAGCTCCAGCGAAAAAGGTGCTCGAGGCGAGGGTCGCTGGTCAACGACGACGAGGGAGACCATGCCTCCGATGGATGGACCAGGCTGAGGAAGCCCTAACCGCACTTGGTGTATCCGATTGGAGAAGGCGCGCGCAAAGCAGAGGCGCCTGGCGAGAGCTGATGAGGTCGGTTGAAACCCGGACACGGGTTGTTACGACCAACTAAGTAAGTAAGTAATAGCAATTTGAAACGCTAACGGCTTGTCCAATCATAGGCAAGAGTTTGATTTATTTTTAAAGAAAAACAATCTTGATATACTACTTGTATCAAAGACGCATTTTACAAGCAGAACTTATTTTAGAATAAGAAATTATAAACTCATACAAACTAACCATCCCTACGATAGAGCTCGCTATACTTATAAAATCATTACTTCCTTTTAAAACTTTGAACGGGATATGCTCTAGATCGATTCAAGCCTCTAATCGATTAAGATCGCATTAAGATCAAATCTAACAACCATGTTATTATAATAAGCTCTTTTTAACATACTTTCCACCTCGTTATAATCTAAAATCTGACGATTTTAAAAATTTATTCAATGAACTAGAACCTCGACTTATCGTTGGAGGCGACTTTAATGCAAAGCTTCCTTGGTGGGGCTCACGCCTTGTCAATCCGAAAGGCCGATAGCTATATAAATGCATAAGTGAAAAAAAAATTATTCTGCGATCTCAACAGTGAAGCTAACGTATTGGCCTACTAACATTAAAAAAATTCCTGGCATAATTGATTTCGTCGTTTTCTTTGTCATTCCTAGCCATTTCCTGGATATTTTAGAAAATTTTGATCTGTGCTCAGATCATTTACCGTGTCTACTTAACAATGCTACTTTACCGTGATGCACTTAACAATATCAGTAAAGATCACTTCTTTGCATCAAAAACTGATGTTCAATTTCTCCAATTATAGCACGAAAATAATATCAACCGACACGATTGAAAATTTTAATCTATTGATTAATGAAGCTGACTACTTATTAACTTCTTCAAATAATTCTAATCCACCTAACAAGGTGGTAATCTCTTCTGACATACGTAATCTTATAAGATATAAACGTTTCCTCCGTGCACGCTAGCATAGATACAGAAGCCCATCAGACAAGACCAATTTGAACAAAATTACTAAAGTCTTAATGCAAAAGTTAAGAGCATTTAAGAATGAGTCTTTACAGCTTTTTTTAAAACATTTGGGAACTTCAAACAACGATGAATATTGTCTTTGGAAAGCAACGAAGTACATAAAAAGGCCAGCAAAAAGGGATCCTCCAATAAGAGACTCTAACAACATCTGGTACAAGTCTGATAAAGAAAAAGCTGAAGTATTTGCCTCCTACTTAGAAAGTGTGTGTAAGCCGTTCCACTTTATTTATGGTACTGATGATGAAATCTCAATTGCACAATATTTAGATGTAGCATGCCAAATGGATCTTCCAGTAAAGCATATAACACCTGCTGAAGTAGAGTGCGAAATAAACATTTTTAACAAAACCAAGTCTCCAGGATACGATGAGATCAGTACTAAGCTTATTAAAATAATTCTAAAAAAAGGCATACTACTTTTAACCTATATATACAATGCAATAATCAGAATGAATCATTTTCCAACTCAGTGGAAATGTGAAAAAATGATTATGGTTCCTAAACCTCTCAAGCCCGAGAATGAAATAGCTTCATATCGCCCGATTAGTTTACTGGCCGTTTTTTCAAAAATATTTGATAGATTATTTTTGAAAAGAATGCTACCAATAATTGAGAGTAAGCACATCATACCTGAACATCAATTTGGTTTCAGACACAATCATGGTACACCAGAACATTGTCATAGAATCGTTCAATTCATAAGAGATAATTTGGAGAACAAGAAATACTGTTCTGCAGTGTTTTTAGATGTTCAGCAAGCATTTGATCGAGTATGGCACACCGGACTATCATAAAAATTAAAGGTACTCTTACCCACTCCATACTATTTAACAATTAAGTCGTATCTATCAAACCGCACGTACTTTGTTAGTTATGGTCAACAGTACGTAAAAAAATATAAAATTTGCTCAGGAGTTCCACAAGGAGGCGTCCTAGGACCTTTTTTATATACATTATTCACTTCAGACATGCCTTTCTGTAATAACGTATTAGTTGCAACATATGCCGACAACACTGCAATACTAGCCGCATCTGAGTCTCCAATTGAAGCATCTCAGTTGGTCCAACAAGAAATTGATTCAGAAGATGGAACATACAAATTAATTCGAACAAGTCAAACCATATAACTTTCGCTCTTCGAAAAGTCGACTGTACACCTATCAACATCAATGGAAATATAATCCCATCCAGCAATTCTGTTAACTATCTAGGATTGCATTTGGATAGACGACTCACCTGGAAAGAACATATTAAGAAAAAGCGTCAATAATAACAATAAAAAGCTTTACTGGCTGTTAGGACATAAATCCCAATTAAGTGTGGATAACAAAATAAGAATCTATAAATCCATTATTAAGCCAACGTGGACTTATGGAATTGAGCTGTGGGGTACAGCCTCTAAATCAAATATTGCAGTACTTCAAAGATTCCAATCAAAAACCTGAAGGATGATACTAGATGCTCCCTGGTTTGTGTCAAATTAAACAATTCAAAAATTTACCGAGAGGTATATAAATAGGCTTAGCAATCACCCAAATATTAATGCGATTCACCTGCTGAACGACTCTGAAGAAACAATTAGGCTAAAAAGGATTCATATTCTGTGTCTGCCATTCAGAAAATAAATAATAACTATTTCTTAAATCTAAAATGTTATCTTCAGAGTTAATTGTTAGCTAATGAATTTTATAGTGATTCTACTCAATGGAGTTTAACTTGTGATATTATATTATTATAACATTTGCTTATTATCCTATGGATAGATTGTAAATATAAATTTCATATTAAAAAAAATAAATAAAATTTATTTTGAGAAATTTAGATGTTTGCTATTTAGATAGAATTAATTTAGATAGAAATTTTGTTTGGAATGTTTATAATAAGCAAAACAAGCTATTCATGCATATAAACAAAATAAATTTATTTCCAAAATGGCAAGATAAAGGCTTGAACGTACGTAGTTTGTGCTCCGAAAAATTTTTTAAAAAATTTTGGTTTTTAGATTATTTAAGATCACGGAAACTTTTTTCATAAATTTTTTATTTAAAGTTTTTTTTTTATTTGCTTATAAAAGTCGAAAAGTTCTCCCTTTGGCGATTTCTTTAAAATATCACAACTTTTTAAAAAATTTTGGTTTTTAGCCAACTTTAGATTATGGAAACCTTTTTACGTATATTTTCTTATTATCATTTTTTTATTTGCATATAAGAGCCGAACAAATTCTTCTTATAGCGATTTCTTTAAGAAATGTCCTGTCTGTAGTAATTGTGGACTTGCCTTGTTTGTGCTTCGAAGAATCAGTCAAAAGCAAAGCAACAGCAAAGTATTGCATATTGTTCATAGATTATGAAACCTAGTAGTTTCAAACCGGGGGTCCTAAAGAGTTTTTCTTTGCTCTTGATTTTTATGCTTATAAGAAAAAATTGAACTTACGCCACTTGTGCTCTGCACGGCTCATATATATCATTAAAAATACAACTATTTAATCTCGCCTAGTAGCCGGGCTTGGAAGGAAAATTTTTTAAGTTCTCTTTAAGTATGCTAGATATATATCTACATTATTCAA
This sequence comes from Coremacera marginata, assembly GCA_914767935.1. Taxonomy (NCBI): domain Eukaryota; kingdom Metazoa; phylum Arthropoda; class Insecta; order Diptera; family Sciomyzidae; genus Coremacera; species Coremacera marginata. Next base: position 169,707,930 of record OU612043.1, on the reverse strand, counting down.
TTTTTTTTTTTTTACGAATACGTTCTACATGAACAATCTTGCTGAAAATAATAAATAGTTTTAAATTTTGCTCAATTCAGTTTATCATTATCATTAATATAACTTGTAGCTTGACGATGTAATAAAAAGCATATGTTAGAAATATAAATCTTTAAGAGAAATTGTTTGAGTATTTTGTATGATTTGAGTAAAGATAGAGTAAGGATAGATATAGGGAGATATCCTTATTAATTGTGTTTATGTTATTATCTTTTACCGTTAATATATGTATTCATTTGGGTCCGCAGGACTTTTCCCTAGGGGGGCCAAAGGCTTACGTGGAACTTGAACCTGAATTTGGTAATTATTCAGTTATGCTCCTTAGAAAACATGACCATTGAAATTCTGTCTTCAATATTTAATCATAATATTTTTAAATGTTCAACCATGGAACTCAAAATTTTATTTTAAAATCGTGAGGTATTGCCATTTTGTAGGATTTCGTAGAGTTTTTAACAAATAAAGGTATATTTAAATCAATAGTTGCAGCTTAATGTATGTTTTATCAACGGGACTCAAACTTGGTAAAAAATGTAATTTAATTGCGTACATATGTGGTAAAAGTTGTTGGCATTCTAACAATTTGTAAGCTTTTTTTCGTTTTATTTTTTTCTTTTAACTCCAATAGATCGTTTTAATATAAATTTGGTTTACTAAGCTACTTATAATATTGAATATTTAAGACAAAAACTGCTTACTTGAGGCTGAGAAATAATTTAAAAATACACAAAAAAACAGTTTTTCGACTGCCTTTTTAAACATTTTTAAAGAAATTTTTGGTATGTTTATATGCTGTATTTTAGAGAAATTAAAATATATTTTTTTTTTGCAATTTTTTTTTTTATTTTGTCCAGCTAGAATGAGATCACACTGTGCATTCAACACATGCTTGCTGATATAGTAAAATTCAGTATATTTTGAAAGATGGGCTCAAGAAAAATTCATCCCAGTTCTATTGTATCAGTTCAGAAATATTTTTGAACTTCATTGTGATTTTTTGTTTTGTAATGCATTTTCATAATTTTTGGCAAAAGAAAATATCACTTTTTGGATATGTATTAACAGACTTATTCTAGACAATTTACCATAGTTATCCAGTATTTTTCATATTTCTATGTATTTGTTATAAGTTTTTGATGTCAAAATAATATTTTAAGCTCAAAAAAGAAAAAAAATTGTCAATGATCAATACATGAAAAACAGCTGGCAATTTTTATCAGAATTTATTATTTTTGAGATTCAAATTTTGTTTAAAATTCAAAAAATTACAATAAACACAGAAATATGACCAGTATAAAATACTGGGTTATTGTTGTAAATTTTCAAGAATATGTATGAATGTAAAATTGTATAAATAACTATCAAGCCACCAAATTCTGAAAACTGTTGAAAAAAATTAAACAATTTTCCGTTTTTAAGCAATATAGAATTTATGATTTCAAACATATAATATGGGATTCAGACCTGTATAAGCTCATCTTTAATAATGACGTAAATCACCTACTTTAATGAACTCAGTTTAAGCTATTTGTCAGGATGCTCGATTTATTTAAGAAAGCATTTGTGTGATTGGAATATTCTAGAATGCTCAGGTACGGAAAGAACCAACAGATATGAGGCGAATAGGCTTGATAGTGCAACCCTAAAAAGTAAAATAGTCATGACTTGCATATTAAAATTAATATTTCACATATAATGACACATAAAATATTAAGGGTATTCATGCAAAGTGGCAAACTTATATATTGGGCAATTAGTTATTTTTATCAGGTAGGTTGAATGAACGTATCCTTAAATCGATTGTGCATTTGCAACATATATGTCAGCTGTTAGGAAAAATTTTCACAAACATTAAAAACCTTTCAGCTTGCCCAGACAAAGCGAAAAAATTAAATTTGTGAGATTATATCAACAAAATGCAATATCTGAATTGCTTTCAGTAAAGCTATTGAATTTTTTATTAATAAGAAACAATTTCACAAAATAAAATCAGCTGATTGCTGGTATAAGTTTGCCAGATCGATTGCTTACCTAAATCGTAGAGCAAATATATTTGGTTTGTGTAAAAGCTACTCCATATATTTCATTTATAAGGCTGAGAAACTTATACAGCTTATGCCACTTATAAGTGTATTGACCATTTGTATGAATACCCTTATTAAAAATGTCATATATATTTAAGAGAATTGAAGCTATTATGCTTTTATGCTATCTAAGTAAAAATTGTTCACATAAAGGGTATCTTAGCATTAATCAGTTTTATTTTTAAATTAGTAAATTATTTTGTTTTAAAATATTTTCTTGATTTAGTCAAATGCTTAAGAAAGTGTAAAATCGCAATGCAATTTCAAAATTTTTCTGACCTGATACAAAAAATTGAAAGTGCACGGGTACAATATTTAAATTAATTATATCACACTTAAGTGGGATTTCTCTTGTGTGCAATGCATTATATAAATGCTGTTAAATTCTCCATATGTTGAGAATAAGCAGTTGCTTGGTGATGCAAATTTTAAAATAAGGATATTATTTTATTAATAAAAAGGGTTGAAAAGGGTTGAAAGTTTAAAGAAAAAGAAAGGAAAAGATACCGAACAAAATTGTATGTGTTAAGCTTGAGGGGATGGAACTGTTTTTGAGACATTTTTTTATATTTTTTTCTAAATGTACAACATTTCAAGAGTATTTTGTAAAAAATTCAAGTAAATCGTGCTAAGACTAACGAAAACAACATTTTTGAAGTCGGTGAACACGATGTCGCAAAATCTATTTGACCGATCGTTTTCAAATTTTGTACACTATTTCTACGCAGAAATCAACAGGTAATGCAGTAGCGTTTGTTTTTTTTTTCAGCGAAAATCGCGTTTTTGACTTCAAAACGATACCAAAGAAAAAAAAAATAAACACAGGTGCGTCGTTGGACACACGAGAGAAGCAAAGTTTTTTTGCAGTTTCATAGATTTAAGGCATTATTTTGTATTCCTATCCGATCAATCGTTTCGTTTAAAACAGTGTTCATTGGTGTTTTTGAAATTTGTATTTCGAACAGAATAAAACAACGATAACAGCTGATCAGCCAGCGAACGATGCCGTAGTACAGCTACATATTTGCTATATGTATTTTTAACGAGCACTAAAACCACAAATCCGAACGTCAAAATCAAACGAAAACTTGTATGCTATATTTGTGGTTGCAGTTGTTAATAGAATGGTTAAAAAATGAAAAATTCTGAACCTAAAAGTAAATAAATTATGAAGTATATAAATATGTACAGTGTCTGAAGGCTGTGAAGCACTTTAAATACATAAAATAAGAATAAAAACTGCAATAGCTGCATACATTTTTATTTTTTTATGTCAAAAGCAAGCATTCAATCACTGAAAACAATAATAATGGAAAACAAATCCGCAAACCTCTTTATTGCTCAAAGTTTATTTATCGAATACACAAACCGAACAAAAGCAAAAAGCACTGAAAACATACAAGAAACAAAGCACCATATTTAAAAAATCTTTGAAGTATGTAGACAAAATACAGAAAACTTACCTAGTGCTTGATATGGCAGCGTCTTATTTGACAACTGCTTGTGTATTACAGTTTGAGTGTACGTATAAAACAAAAGCTTGTCAAATGAACTAACGATAAGCTTCGTTCGAAATATATATTTCCGCTGAATTTCAATATCGTTCGCCGATGCTGAGACATCTCGTAGCAATTAGAAGCACTTTTTTTGTAGAATGTATTAATAATATGTTGTGGAATGTATTTATGGCAAATACACAATCCAATATCTATTAACTGATTATTGTGATCTACTGCAACATAGCTTTAGTAATACATACTGTTGATATTGAAATAACAACTCTGCTTAACAGAGGCTTTTGGATCAGTGTATAGCGTAGTGAACTCCTATTCTCAACGGTGCGAGTTTAATTTCCCACTGAGGATAGAAGGAATATTTTTAATTTAATGAAACTTTATTTTCTTGTTGTAATAGATGCAAGGAACAAAGAAACATCAATTTCTAAGAAAAATAAAAGTGTCTTTTTTAAGATTTCACTCAAGCAAATCACAGAACGAGTCGTAAAAAGATTCGCTTAAAAAAAAACATTTAAAAAATAACTCTTCGGTATTACCTCGGGAGACATATTACCTTTTAAACTAATTTTGATTTTTTTTTCAAATAATCCGCTAACATCTAATCGTGTTCACCGCAAAACAACTTTCATTCGAGGCGCCTCCGGAAAATCACTGCCACGGAATTATTTATCTTTAATTTTTAATTTTTTTTCCCAAATATACATAAACAGTCAAACTTGCATATGAAATAAATACACCAACATTATTCATATCTCAAAAAAAAAAAAAAATCTAGAATATATGCATTCTTTTCGGCTTTAAAACAGTACCATGCTCTTAATTCATGGTACTTAGTAACTTATAAAAATAGTTACTAAGCAAATGATTTTATTCAGATTATTCTTTTTTATAATCTTTAAGCAAAGTCATTAAGGCGGTCTTCTCATTCAAAACCCGTTTTTTGGACCCTTTTTAAAAAAATTCTTATTTGAAAACGCAAAGAATAATTGAAAACTTTTTTTATTTATTGTATTACAAAAGGTTCAAAGTAAATAAAAAATTTTTTTTGGCCTCGATACGTGGGCTGTTCAAAAAGTAATGAGACTTCAAAGTTGGTGGTGAAAAAAAAAGGTGTTGCACGGCGGCCACGATTCCGGGTCTCCGGAGCGTCTGAAATGAAAAAAAAAAACGGGGTTATAATCAGTATATATGTAATTCTCGGGTGAACCTCAAGCTTAATTTTGTGATTTTTTTTGACAAAATGGCGGCCATTCAAAAAAAAAATTTCAATTTCGGGTTTTTTTTTTTGTAGTTTAGTGTAAAAAAAAAAATAGTAAAAAATTTTTTAAAATTATGGTCGAGGTTCACCCGAGAATGGTTACCATTCTGCGTCGATTCCATTTTGTTTCATGAAAATCGGTTCAGTTGAACTGGAGATATCATGGCCGCCAGTTCGGAAAACGTGGGTTCGAGATAAACGCGTTTAAAGTTTGAAGTAATTTTTTTGGGAAAAAAAAAATCAAGAATGTTTAAATGCAGTTTTAAAGAGCTGACAATTTTTACTTACAAATATTAGTCGGCGATGCCAGCTCCATACAGGCCACCTTCCTCTTTTCCGTAGAAACTGCTTTCTGCTGCCCTCTCTGCTCTGCGAGCCGTTCTGCCAGCTTTTGATGATGCCGCAGCTCGAGTCTCTTATCGGTTCAATCTGTCTTCATTGCGAGATAGTGCGTATTCGTATGCGTTTTTGCCAATCGCAATACCCATCAAACCCATAATTTTATGTATGGGTATAAAACCGTCGTTGAAGAGGCACGTTGCAATGAAATTGGCCACTTCGATGGTGCGTGCGCCTGAGTTGATGTGTTTGGGCGAAAGTGACCAAAGAACAGAATTGTAGGACTCATTGGAATTCTGAGTTTCAGATCCAAGGCATCTTTCAAGCAAATTATCTGCCGACAGCGCTTCGTAAGCTGGTTTTATTACCTCCATCACCTTCTTGTCCATCAGACCTTGCTTCACAAAAAAGGCTGTATCTTCTAAAGTATTTCGAATTTCTAAAAATCCTTTTAGGGGCTTATTCACAACTACCCAAGCTATAAATAAATGCAAAAGTTGAAAAAAAAAGTTGCTCAATGAGATGACCCCCTTAAGCTATAGAGTAGTTTTCCTATGAATGTCACTTAATACAGTTAAATCTGTTATTTGATTGTAATATTATTATATTTATAATAATAGAATAATATTAATCATTTTCCATTAAGAGAACTAAGCATACTTTTGCTCATACTTCCATTTTAAAATCCGGTTCATAAGTTTAGCTAATATGCATTTATATATCCCAATAATGTACAAGTAATGACTTCATACTTTTTTATAATTATGTTACATATTGAATGCAAAACATAAGAAAATAATTTTATTTATTTTTTACTCAACTCATTCTGGGGGAGGGCGTGGCAACTGACCATCAAAATCGTAAATATCTTCTGGGTTAATTTATATTTCTTTATGATTATGTGATAGGCCTAAACAATTGATCAAATTTGCAATGTTGTTGCTATATCCCACATAAGTCTGTGGGATACCATTCATCATCAGGAATATGTACGTATCACGTTTCAATGCAAGTCTCATTCTCCCAATACACATTAAGAATATTTTTGGGATCCCTTTAGTGGGATCCCTTAAGTTTATTCCAGGGACCGTAACTGTTATGATTTTTTTTGTAATAGTTTTTAATAATTTTTTCGAGTTTTATTTTTTATCATAGAAATACATTTTTTTTTTTTTGAGTTTTATGTTTAATTATTACTTATTTTTTAAGTTTTATTTTTTACTTTAAAACTTATTCTAAAGTTTTATTATTTCGATCAGAAATAAAACTTAATATTTTTATTTTAGTTTTTTATAAATAGCATTTATCTTTTAATTTTATTTTATTTGCTCATAAATATCTGTTATTTTTGAAAAACTTGCTTTTAACGTCAGTGGATTTTTCCTCACAATTTGATGTACAAAATAAACCACTTTATGGCAGTTCACGTGCCGATAAAAAGTGAGAATGAAACAATAATAGGCTCTTTCATAGAAGAAGCAGTTGATGATATAATTTTCAACGAAGGTATGTAGTAGTTTATATAAGATATGGTCTTGTATGAATATATTCATCAACTGAATATACCCTGATTCTCTGCTGTAGCAGTCATGGCAAGCTAGGCTGCAATCAAATAAATGTAAACAACAGGTCGTGTAGCAACAGGTCGTGTAGCGCAAGAGAATAACTTTTTATTTTTTCTCTGTTCTCTTTTCATACACTTTTGCACTGAGGTGAGCTTGCGATCTACGCTTTGCTTCAGTTATTTCTCTGATTACTTAATAAACTTTAGTGGTATTCGCTCTTTTGTGTATTTATGAATACACTAGTGTACTTCTGTCAAAAAATTACACTAAATACACATGCAACAACAAATACCATAGCTTTTGAAGTTACACTTTATGTGTTTCTTTACAACATCAAAAGATGATTGTAATGTAGTTGTATGAGTTAATTGTATCATTTTGACATTACTTGGCAGCATTCTTGGCACCATTTCATGTCCTTTGTTCTCCATAATTTTTCGCGCTAGCTCGTCACATCATATCGTTTTCTAATTAGAACTGTTTAAAATCCATCTGTAATGGAATCTGTAATGGAAAATGTTAAAATAAGGAAAAAACGTTCAATTGCCACCAGTGTAGAAAAAAGTAGATACACTGCTGTGGAAGAAGTCACTCACTCTTTCCCTTGTATTTATCGGTACAATTACAATCAGTACATCTAATACACGAAAGAGCGAATACCACTTATATGAATACTCAGGAATCTGCTGCAGTGACCTGAATAAGAATCAGGTATGTTGATTTTCCCCCGCTTTAAGCTTTAACATAAGCTTTATGTTATTCTTAATGCATATTTGCGTTATTTTTTGTTGCTTATTCGCTACCTTCGATACAAAAAACACAAAAGCTGTCGAAAATAGTTTATATCGGACATAGCTGAACTCCTAGAGTGGTCAAATATATGAGCTGGTCCTATTATTTTTTGTTCCTCTACATTTCTCCCGAACACACCTACCCCCTATCTACCACTCTTCTTTGGCTCCCCATACAATAAACACAAAAGCTTTCGAAAATAGTTTATATCGGCCGTAGCTGAACTCCTAGAGCGGTGAAATATATTAAATGGTCCTTTTATTTTTTGCCACTCAACATTTCCCCCGAACACACCTACTCCCTATCTACCACCCTTTTCTGGGTACCAAAACAAAAACATACTTTTCGTTCTACGAACGAACGAATAAAAAAATATTCGCTAAATATTCAGGTTATGAGCACTGATATTTTTGTTATTTTTTATTGCTTTATTTGCTACCTGATGTTGTTAGTAAAGCATCGTGCTCTTATTCTCTTTGTTTCTTATACCTGAATAAAACAAAGAGAGTGTAAGATCAGGTATAAGCAAAGCAGAAAAGGTATAGGGAAATTGTTTATTCTATAGGAAGAGAATATATTCAGGGAGGCGGAAAAGCATACTCATGCAGGGCTCTATTTGTATGCTACTGGTTTTGAGTGTTGCATTGTTGTAAGAACGTAGCAAGGACGTAGCTTGAATAACATGTAGTGCAAATATTGTCGGTATAGAAGAAAAATGACGTAATTGCATATGGAGATAAATTAAATGGTTAAAAGTAAGGCAATGAAATCCGAACTACTTGGGTCAAAACTATAAGTTAGACCCATATACATCTACCCATATCCATCATGCAATTATTCTCGGTCAAATACTTTGTTTTTAATAGAATTTTACGTAATTAAAATTTTTGCCTCTCCTGCACAATTACGATTTTTGCACTTACGTCATTGTTCTTCTATACTGACGATAAATGCAATAATATTTTACAAATGCACTCATGCAAGAGCATTTGCACTAGATCGTGAGCTCCACTATTTATTTCTAGAAAAATAAGTTTAGTTTCATTTTGCCTCAATTTGTTTAACCTTTTTATTTGAATAAGCATTATTTTTTTTTATAGAAATATTAAACCTTAAAATTAGTGTTATTTCGGAGCGAAAAAGTAAAAATCAAGAATGAGTTTTAATTTGTGAATCAGCAAATGAGACTTGAAAAATAAGTTTTATTTCTAAGCGAAAATAAAAACGAACAAAAAACTATATTTTGAACGAAAAAATACAACACAAAAGTAATTATTATATAGAGAGTAAAAAATTAAAACTCGAAAAGTAACTGTCACCGTTCAGCGATATAATAAAACTTAAATATAACAGTTATTTTATAATTTTTATAATATAACGCGAAAAAAATAGAAATCTTTATATATTTGAAGAGTGAATGATTACATTGAGGGGAAAAAACGAAATTTGGTTGCCCGATAAATAGTTCATTTTTTTATTAAAAGTTGTCCAATATATTTGAATCGCAGAACTGCTTTCAAAAAAATTTCTTCTCTTCTACTTTCTAAATGGCGGCAATATTTTCTTTGCGTTTGTGGTAACTTATATATATCAGCTTCTATTCTACATGGAATGATGAGTTAAAGTCCATAATAAAATCACTCTTTGGCCTTTAATTTGACATATAAAAAATTCTTATATAATAGTTCCTTTATATTAAAAAAATACAGGTGCGTCGTTGGGCACACGAGAGAAGCGAAGCTTTTTCACAGTTTCATACACACAGAGGAAACATTTGAAATTATAAAATTTTCGGGTATAATTTGCCTAAGACCTTCGGCCAGAATGGGTAATCTAAGTATTTTTTTAATACAACAAAGGGAATTTAGGCAGTCGCATTATTTTGCCATTTGGCAATTTATGCTAGAACTTGTGTGTTCTTTTGAAAGCCTTCTGCTAAAATGGATTGCTGTAGATTTAAGGCAATATTAAAAAAGAAACTTGGGTATGTTATACTTATACTACTAGTGAAGATTTCCTAAGCCCTTTGCAACAAGCGCTTGCGTTGTTCTCTTAGGATTTGTTTGTTTTTTTCATCTTTTCAGCTTTGTTTAAAACCTTTTTCAGTTTTTATTTTTCATTTTTTAATCAACTTAATTGTTACTTCATATCAACTCATCACTAGTCTTGCGTGGTTCCCGCTGTGGTACACTATTCAGCTTTTTTATCTACATGCTTCGTCAGTGCAAGGAATAAATTGCTGCGAAATATATGCTCGTTGGTACAAATGATAAGAAAAGGAAAGCAAATAATGACCGCGTATGACAGAAAGAGTAGCAATGAGAGAAAAGATTGTAAGAACCCCAATTTGCTTTTGCCCATTTATTACTTTTTGGCATTTAATACAATGTTGGCATGACCAAGTTGACAAAAAACTTATGAAATTTCCTCAAATTCTTAGGCTTCATACAAAAATAGTTACCCAAGTCGTTTTAGGCAAAACGCAGTAGGTATTTTTCTGTGTGTAGATTTGATAATTTAATGTTTTTTTTTAAAGAACTTAAATTCAAAAAATTTAAAAAAACACACGTTAATATTCACACCAGTAAATTTTATTGCATTTCATTATTATTTGATATACTATATATTTTTTATTTTATTTATTTTATTACATGTTACAGTCATTGTTAAAACAAAAGCATGTACCAACAACAGCACAAGCGCATTTACATAAAAAAAAAACATAATACTTCGCCCTTCGCGAGGATCGATCGCACGACCCTCTGATTACAAAATCTACTCTCTTTCCGCCAAGCCAAGCAACTCCGTTAAAAATCTGTGTTAATTTAATATAAAATATATAACTGCAGATATGTTAACAGTTGTTAACAGATGGCGTTATCAAATTGAGAACGATGACCAGTGTTGTCACTTGCAAATTTTAGATAGTAGGTTGAGTCTAAAATGAGTGGTGAATTTTAAAAAACGTTGGAATATATTTTTCTTCTTAAGGAAAAATTCGACTGAAATCCTACAGCAAAACAAATTATAAGAAGTATACCATAAAGCAAGTTTTTTCACGCTGAATCAGTTTTACTGCAAATAATTCTCTTATAATGTTCTTAAAACAGCACTAATATAAAAAATATTATATGCAATAATAAATTAAATATTATATCAAATATTATATGAAATAAAATTTCTAAAATTTTAATTATAATGCAGTAATTTTTATATAAATATATTAAGAAGTGATAGATTTTAAAAAAATTAAAATAGTGGTGGAAACCAAAAAAGTGGTAGATTTGCACAATTGTGGAAAAGTGGCAACACTGATGATTATTTTAGCAAGTGGTTTAGCAGTTACCCAAGCCATAAAAATCATTTAATCAACTCTTGTAGCAAGTGGCTTAGCAGCTACCCAAACCACACAAATACATTAATATATTATTGGATGTGCAGCAACATAGCTTCAATTGCACTTAATACTGAATCAATGCATTTGTATAAAGAGGGTGGTTGGCTCAGTGGATAGGGTATAGAACTCCAGTCTGAGGTTGATGGGTTCGAATCCTCACGGCAGGCGGAGAAATTTTTTTTTATATTTGATATATTAAATTGTCTTGTTGTAAAAAACGCAGCAACAAAAAAAAATCTTATAAAATTCTAAGAAAAAATCTGTCGAAAATTTTTCAGATTTCACTCTAAGCAAATCACAGAACGAGGAGTAAAAAGCTTCGCTTCAAAAAAATTAGTTAATTTTCGGTTCAAAACCTAATATTTGCAACTTTAAGAAGTTTTTTATAGGAAGCAGTTAGTTGCAGCCATACATTTTTTTCTAAAGTACATTTCAATTAAAGGGTGATTTTTTAAGAGCTTGATAACTTTTTTTTTTTAAAAAACGCATAAAATTTGCAAAATCTCATCGGTTCTTTATTTGAAACGTTAGATTGGTCCATGACATTTACTTTTTGAAGATAATTTCATTTAAATGTTGACCGCGGCTGCGTCTTAGGTGGTCCATTCGGAAAGTCCAATTTTGGGCAACTTTTTCGAGCATTTCGGCCGGAATAGCCCGAATTTCTTCGGAAATGTTGTCTTCCAAAGCTGGAATAGTTGCTGGCTTATTTCTGTAGACTTTAGACTTGACGTAGCCCCACAAAAAATAGTCTAAAGGCGTCAAATCGCATGATCTTGGTGGCCAACTTACCGGTCCATTTCTTGAGATTAATTGTTCTCCGAAGTTTTCCCTCAAAATGGCCAACTTTTTGTTGCCAAAAATGGAAGAACTGAACTTGGTTGACATGTGGTTTCAACAAGATGGCGCTACATGCCACACAGCTCGCGATTCTATGGCCATTTTGAGGGAAAACTTCGGAGAACAATTAATCTCAAGAAATGGACCGGTAAGTTGGCCACCAAGATCATGCGATTTGACGCCTTTAGACTATTTTTTGTGGGGCTACGTCAAGTCTAAAGTCTACAGAAATAAGCCAGCAACTATTCCAGCTTTGGAAGACAACATTTCCCAAAATTGGACTGTCCGAATGGACCACCTAAGACGCAGCCGCGGTCAACATTTAAATGAAATTATCTTCAAAAAGTAAATGTCATGGACCAATCTAACGTTTCAAATAAAGAACCGATGAGATTTTGCAAATTTTATGCGTTTTTTTTTAAAAAAAAGTTATCAAGCTCTTAAAAAATCACCCTTTAGTTGTTTTAACATACATTTGTTTTTTAACATTCTGACTCATCAAATTTTTTGTTCACAGCCTCTTAAAAAATTGAATTTTGACAATTTTGCCGAATTTGTGGTTAAATATCACTTATGGGTACAGTCTAAAAATTTGAAATTTATTCGCAATAAAGTACATAATAGCATTATTTAAAAAACAATTATCATAATTTTGCAAGATATAACGTTTTGAACAGAAAAATTTAATACATTTTTAGTATGAAGAAATTTTTTTTTCAGCATCTCTTACATGCCAGATTAAAGACCGAAATGATGGTTTTAAGTTCATGATTCAATGTATAACAGAAGCTGATAAATATAAGATACCACAAACGCGAAAGTGGGCCAAATGGTCTAGCAACCAGTGTTGGATCAGTTGATTTGGCCTGATTCATTGGTATACTTGAAATTCATCTCCAGTGCTCCTTACATATTGTTTTTTTCTTTAAAGTTTTAAAAATAACAGTTATTTTCGGTCTCTGGCTTATTCTCAATTATTTGAAATCATTTTATTACTATTTTTATAATCCATATCCAAACTTTTTGTTTACGTATTAAAGCTATCCATAAAGTTAATCCAAGCTTGGCAGTTTTAAATTTTATTTAAATTATGTTTATTTAGGATTTAAAAGTTTTGCATACACCCTGTTTTTAAGCACGTATTTGTGTATATATTTTCTGTGCTAGCAACAAATATCCTTTGAGCCCAATTTTTTTCCCCAGTCATCACATATTTTCGTTTTGAAATATATGTGGCACGTTTTTGCCAATAGATCACCAACATGCTGGTTGACTGCAACAACGTGCATGTCACAAACGCAGGCACGTAATTTTATAAAATGACAAAGTGAAGTTGTCCTCAAAAATGGTGCTTTTGTTAAGGTTGATAGAGAATAATAGAGTTTATGGAAAATTTTCAACTTATATTTGTTAATTTATCAAACTGTTATATGTTGTAGTTCTCCCGTTCTGTTATTAAGCTAGCAATTTATTCTGGATATGTACAATTTGGTAGTAAACCAATTTTCTTCACTTCAATCAAAACTAACACCATTTTAATAAATCAAATTGAGGTTTATGATAAATGTAAAAATAAACACGGATACATTTTTTTTTTTGCTTTATAATGAATTGAAACTACATGTTTTTCTTAAGAAAAATTCTTTAAACATAAAGAGTTTGTTTATGAATATGACAAAAATATTACTTGCAATTGGAAGACGAAATGAATATTCAAATGCTAATTTAATTGTTTTGTTTGTTTGTTATTTGTTTTCGGAGTTTTCAAGTTAATAATATTTCAATATAAGGCCGGAAATATATTTTGAGGCATCCCAGAATCGACAAAACATCTCAAAAATATTAAAAAAATTTATATATATATTTTGAATATTAAAAAAGTTATAATCATGAAAAGAGACCCACGAGTGAGTTCGATATAATATCAAACTAAAGTTACTACAGCTGATATTTTATTATTTCATTTATTTTATCTGCTCAAACTGGTATATTTGAGAAAGGGAACATTTCAAAATAATGTTAAAAATAATATATAAAAACAAAAAACGAAATGGCCATTTCAGCCCATGAAAGGACATTGACCGAGCTTCTTATGATCAATTGTGTTGTGTGTATTGTGAAATGTTTGGTCCATACACAATACACAAAACACAAATGGTCCATAACTGGACCTACAAGTTTTGTATCGACTCCGAACTGCTTATGTTCTCAAGAAGCTTTTCATGGTGGTTTTTACTCTCTGAGGCTTGCCATTGTCTGCAGAGAGGTGACGGCCGAACAGAAAAATTAATTCAATGGAAAAAACTTTCTGTGTTAGATGGGGAATTTGAACCTGGGTTCTCTATGTATGTTCGTATGAGCTTTGTTTGGTTTCTTTGGTTGATATGCACGACCAACCAATACCAATACCAATACCAATAAATACCAATAAAGTATGAGTGCTATCCCAACAAACAAAATGATTCACTAATGTTATCGTTTATGAATCGTATTCTCGCACACTTCATTCATTAGCGATTATTAGTAGCGATACATTTATAATATCGCGAACGGGAGAAATTCCTCCTTCGTTAATGAATCGTCAAAACCGAAAAAAGCAATTCGTTAACGAGTCGCCAAAGCTATAAAAAGCAATTCGCTTATGAGTCGCCAAAACTATAAAAAGCAATCTTTTAACGAGTTTCCAAAATTAAAAAAAGCAATTCGGTAAAAAATCATATATCTCATATAAAAAATAAAAAATATGAAAACTAATTTCAAGCTTACCACGTCAAAAATTGAAACCACGTCATCTGAATGCTAGTCCGGCACCTTACCCACTCGACTATATCAGATGCTTAACATATCTTGCTTAATTTGCTTGATAATAAAAGTCAGCATTCGCGGACATGGGTTCGAACCCCAACTTGGTTAAAAATAAAAATTTTTTTTGTTTTTTTTTTTTTGTTATTTAACTGTTTTCTTAAAGATTTGGCTTTTCAAAAGTTTGAGATTTTTTTTTGACCAACTTTTTTTCTGCTTTGTTATACATTCGTCAAAACCGAAAAAAGCAATTCCTTAACGAGTCGCCAAAACAACAAAAACAAAAAAAAAATTTGTTAACAAGAACTTATTCATATAAAAACCTTGAACAAATTATAAGTGGAAATTATTTACATAAAGAATGAGCAAGAAAAAACTTACCAGAAGAAAAAATGTTTCACAAAATTTTTTCATATAAAAATTTATGAAAATTTATGTTTAATTCTTTTTATCACTTAAAATTAAAAAAAAAAAACACATAAAATTTAAAAAACAAATATTCGCTTAAATGACATATTAACAATAGAAAGTTATTAAAAAATACTTTTCTTAAAAAAATTTGTTTATTGAAAAGTCGGAAAAAATTGTTTTTTTGTTTCAAAACATCGTAAATGTAGTTTAGTAAAGTCATGATTTCAATCGGTGCTTTCTTTAAGTATCAAGCCAACCTCTGATGAAGTCGGTATGAAACTATTCGAAAACTTTAAAAAACACGATTCACAAGCGATTCGTTAACGAATCACCCCTCGCTACAATGTTTATTGGGATGCTACCCCAACTTCCAACCACGAAGCAAAGTTTTGTAGTTCTAACTGATGATTCAATGCAAAAAGATTACATACTACGCAGGTCCGTTAGTTTTGCTCCTCAAGCCAGCTGTTTTCGTGACGTCAACACTGAGTTCGAAGTTTGTTTTGTCGTTTAACAATTGTGCATTTTTGGTGGTGAAAATTTTAAAACAATTAAATATAACTTGAATTTAAAATAAAAAATTATGTTTTATAACTATACGAGTAAATTATAGAACCAAAATGAGAGATTACAATTAGTTGTTTCGCGTTTCCGTCAAATGCAGCATAAAAAAAGGAATATAAAGGTTTTTGTTACAACCAGGGGCGCTCTCCCTGAAAAATAAAGTGGTTGTGAAAATATGGATTTTGCAACAACAAAATAAATTCTTTTCACAATTATCTTATGGAATTCCTCGATGAATGTACGCCAAAACGATTCATTTTTCATTTGAATTACGATTACAAATCTATATATATATATGAAACAAAGTGTAAAAAAGCGTTTGTTTCCCTCTGCTGCCCGTAATATTCAAACAATTTAGATGATTTTCTTTTTAAAATTTAGATAATTATGATGCGAAGGATAAAGGCTAAAAAAAACTAGTGTTGCCACTTATATTTTTTTTTTACTAATTCGGTGAACTGAATCCGAATCCGTTGACAGAATTTCATAAATTATGTAATTTTTTACCATAGAGCTGCCACCTAAATTTTGAAATTTTTACGAATTTAGTGCTGGCTAAAATGAGCTGGCTAGCATTAGATAAAAGTAACGTAATTTTTTTCCAATGGATTGCCACCTAAATTTTTTTATTTTTACGAATTTAGTGCTGGGGCAAACACTACCTAAAAATATGTCACTGAATTTGAATCCGTTGTCAGAAATTCAAAAATATTTAATTTTTTTACCATATCATTGCCACCTAAATTTTATTATATTTACGAATTCAGTGCTGGGCAAACACAAGCTAAAACTAACGTAATTTTTTCCTATACTGTTGCAATCTGAAAATGTTTTCTTTTTATGAATTCGGTGCTAAGGCGAACTGTGGGAAAAGATGGGTCACTAAATCCAAGCCCGTTCTTTAAATTTACCCACTGAACCATAAGCGAAGGTTTTGAGTAAGGTGAGAGGTTTGCGAACGTTTTTGGTTAGAATTTTTTTGGTTTTAATTTTTTCTTTTTTATTTTGTCGCTTAAAAGTGCTTGTTATAAAAGATTAAATTCGTGAAAGCTTTTCCCATAAAGAAAAATTGTGCATATTTTGCGAAATTCATTAAAAACTTATTTTGAGTCGAAAATGAATCATTTTTGTATCATTTCAGTAGGTAAGACTTCCTTGTAAATTAACCATTTTTTGTTCATAAATGAGTTCACAAATGAATCATAAATGTTACTTTTTATATTCTAAAATCAGGTAAATAAAGGAACTTTAAATGAAAATGTTAACCTTCATACAAACGTCATATGAACTTTTTTACCAGTGCGAGATGGATGTACTGCTACACGTATGCATTTCAACATTTAATTAATTTTCAACATTTCAACATTTCTATCAAAAATTAAAATCAAGCCCAAATAGAATGAAAACCACGAAAACATTCCATGCAAAAATGTAATCAAATAAGTTCCCCAATTAATAACTTAACTATTTTGATATTTCATATATAATTTGGAAGTTTGTCAAATTGGAAAACAATCACGCCTTTTCCCCTTAGAAACATCAATATCATGAACAACACAATGCGTGAATTCCAGCCCAGGTATATTAATCCTATTAACCCAATGATTAATATGATCTCTAATTTTAGTAATAATCATTTCTTCTTTAACAAAATATCGATATGTAATTATAAATAGTATTATGCAATAATAAAATTTATAATTCAAAAAGGTTATTTTTTTTAACTCAATTCAGAGGCAAAAACGAAGAAAAAACTGTTGGTTTCTGAAAGGCATTTTCGTCCGGCGATTGATTCAAAAAGGGTTAATTTCCGAGTGCCGAAAAAAAACTTTTATGATTCTTTTTTTAACTCATTTCCGAACAAAAAAGAGGACAATTTATGTTTCTTTTTTTAACTCATTTGCGAACAAAATAAGGTTCGTTTTTGAGAGGCATTTTAGTCCGACGAATGATATAAAAAGGGTTCATTTATGAGTGCCGAAATGAACGTTTCTATCCGAAAAGGTTCATAAATGAATTCAAAAACGGTAGTTTTGGTTCACTGGGAAAAATTATACAATTTTCTTACTATAGGAATGCCAGCTAATTTTTTATACTTTTACGAATTCGGTGCTGGGGCGAAAACTAGGTAAAAATGAGTCACTGGAATCGCATCCGTTGTCAGAATTTAGAAATTCTGTAATTTTTTTTTTCAAAGAGTTGCCACCTATTTTTTAATTTTTACAAATTCGCTGGTGAAAGAAAAAACTCCAAAATTCTATACAATTTTTAAAGAAAGCACTTCCGCTACAGTTCATTTATATTTACATAGGTATGTATATATTTACATAGGTTCAAACCAACTTTTCTGAATACAAAAACTTCACTGACACTTTCTTCTACACATACATAGCTATATAAAAATAAGTCCGTTAAGAAAGTGCCTGGCAAAGCAGGCGGGAGTTCTTCTAGTTGCTTATATAAAGCTTTACTGAAGGCTTATTTTGGTAAAATTGTAACCTGGGTATGCAGATAACTGTGTTAAACATACCAGTTGTAAACTAGTTTTTAATTTATTCAAAAAGGACAAATTGCTTTATCCTTTAACATCGACATGTTAAAAAACCAGCTGACTTTAAGAAAAAAAAAAGATTTTTGATTTGTTATATCTTAAAAAAATTGTGCCTAAATACATACAATAAATACTTAAATAATTTGTTTCCACTAAGCATTATACGTTTTTAATTAATTTTATCTTAGCAAATACTTGCTAATTATAAATGAAATTATGATTGCAAAGTCTTTCACAAATATAATTTATTTACGTTATAATTTATGAAGTCGACATTTAAACACAAACTATAATATGACATAAACTGACACTTACTTACGCAATATTATAATGAAAACAAGGCCAAACATTAGAGAAAACATTTATGCAGCTTTTAACACAAACAGAAACTCGATACTACAAACGCGTGCTTACCCTGTAGGAAAATCAACTAATTTAAAAGTAGTTGATAAAGTAGTTTTTTGTCAACCACAACTAGTTGAAATTCTGACTTTTTTCCATAGAACTAACTAACTTATTTTGTATGGTGATGTCCGCTAAATAAGTCAATTGACTGTCGTCTGCATATATTTTCAACTACTTGTTAAATTTAAATTATTTTTTTAATTGCTTTAAAATAACCAATTGAAAACTATTACTGATGGCTAAAAGTTAATAATATTTGATGAAATAACATGGTTAAATATATATAAGCTTGTAATCTAATAAAAATTTTCAATTAAAACATGCCAACATCAGAGTAGTTGCCGCCTTAATATAATTCAAAGTAGTTCATATACTGGTTTATTTTAAACTAGTTTTTTAATTAGTTGTTTTTAAAAACAAGTTAGTTTGTTCCTATAGGGTAATTATACCGCATACAAACACATTGATGCATATTAATGCATTTGGTTAAGTTGTTTCAGTATGCAATGTAATCTAGAAGAGAGATTTTTCATATTTATTATGCATATTATACAAAGAACATCAAAACAGGAACTAAGAGAAGCATTTGAACAATTAATTAAAACCCATTTATGCATATGTGTGAGTTATCAATTATAAAACATACAGACAGACACACTTAAACACATAAACATACAAACATGTACTAATGGTATTATTACTTCAGGGATGTTCTAATTACCTTTGTACGGCTTGCTGTTGGATTCACTCACTGCACCGGTGCCTATAGCTACTTCAGCAATATTTTGTGATGGGTTCGCTTTTGAATTAAGTTCAAACGTTTTTGAAAAGCGCTTCTTAGACTTATATATGCGCTTCGATGGGGTTTGTTTTTAATTGCTTTGAGGTTGTTATAAGAGGATTCCATATGGATTTGATTACACACATTAAAAATTTATATCACCAAAGTAGCAGTTGATTTTTTTTTTTTTTTTTAAGAACTCGTATTTGAAGAATTCAGTAAACTTAGGACGAAACACATTAACAATGGTTTTTAAGAATTCTCATGCGAATTTTCAAATAATATACTGTTTGTCCAAGCTTGTACGGATTTCGTTTAGAGTTAAAACAAAAAAATTATGTAACTCTTAGCAAACTCAATATAACTTTTTAAGAAAACTTTATATTTTTTGTTAGTCCATGCGTTGATTGCTTGTCACTTATTTTTCTCTTTTTTTTTGGATGAATTGTTTTATATGTTGTCCATTGATTTCCTACTTCTTCTTAACATGCTATTGTTTTTTTCCTAAATTTGCTCTAAATAAGAACTTGAAAGTTTTAAAAATTTCTCCAACTTTTTCATAAATTGCGAACAGCGTTAGTGTTAACTTTATTAGAATTTTTTTTTTTATTCTCATTTTTCTTGCAAAGTTGTTAAAAATATAAAACTTACTAAAACTTCACTCTTGTTATTATATGAAAACTTTGCGCTTGCACCTGCTTAGATCAAATCTCAACGCTAAAGGTCACATAATTCGAAGAGTAAGCTTTATTGACCTGAAAATTAAGTTATTGGAAGAAATTTTTTACTATAACAAGAAAAAGAAAAAAAAAATCAGGTACTTTTAATAAGTAAAAGTTGAATGAAGTCATCAAATGAAACAAACTACAAAAGTTAAGTAAGTTCTTGGTAATTTCAAGGTACTCAAAACGAAAAATGTATAGGTCTCGCCATTAATTTGCTCCCGTTAGTGTAATAGTGTAAGCAAAATATAAAAACAATGGTTATATGTATTGCAATAAATTCAGAATGTTGACCCAGTGCTTAGACCTAATGTTCTCCACTTGACTAACAGATTTTATTTTTTAAACATCATCATAATGCGAATATTACTATTCACTTTATTATATTAAACTAGCAGGCCACAGTGGTCCGCAACTTCGCCACGGACTTGTTTTTATCAATAAAAACCGTTAACACGTTTTTTTTCCTCTAACAAAAACTTTTCAACGCCGTTCAAACGAACGCCGTGTGACATCAGCCTTTAAGACAATTCATATCAAACGAAATAAAAAATATTTTTTGCTTTTGTTTTTTTTTGCTTTGCAGCTCAGAACATGATACAATCATTTACAAGGTAGCCTTGAGAGCTACCTTTTTTCTCACGAGCGGCGATCGGGAGTTGTCAAATCAATACAAAGTTTAGCTTGTCATCTGTTTTGCTGCTTCTTCGTTTTCTCATTTTCAATGTGTTTTTGACAACTATAAATCGCCAACAGAACTGTCACTGTTACCTTGTAAATCATTATACCATTGCTCAGCACTTCATTTATATGTATCTCTCTTTTCGCCTAGCTTGCTGAGCGGAGAAAGAGAAGAGTAGAGAACAACATGAAGTTTATTGAAATTCTTGCAATACAAACACGTGGAAAGAAAACGATCAAGCAATTCGTGGCATCGGGGAGGGTTTCTTTAAAATCATAACACTTTAATTAAACATACTTTTTATAAAAATTTCGAAATAAAAGTACCCTTGTGCTGTGCTGTAGCACAAATATGACATTTTAAAACTTACTTCCAGTGTTTAAACTACTGACTTCAAAATAGCAACAGCACAAAAATTTGTGCTTTGCTTACATATTTTTTAGCAAAATAGAAAACTTCGTTTGCAAATACTTACTCAATAAAGCGTAAGCAACAATGCAAAAGCAAAGCGAAAATACGAAAAACAAATAAAATATCATTTTGCTTCGGCTAACTGCGCAGAAGGTTGTGCTTTCGGAGTTAGCCGAATGAATTGCTTCAAATTGAATTTCAGCAACTGACAGCAATTAGCTGTTGTTTTCGTTTCCTTTGCTTTGGCTTGACTTTTTTGTCACTCTAGTTCTTGTAGTTGAAAATCGAAAATGCTTGCTGCTTCAGTCAGTTAGTTGTTATAGGCTTTAAGGGGGTCCTCTGGTAATCCGAAAATTTTTTTCATATTTCTATTGCTCAGATACTCAAAAACATGTTCCCAAAAGGATTTTTCAAAATTCGAAATAGTTTAGGAGATACAGGCATTTTTGTGTAGGTATGTTTTCGTCAAAATAACGCATCAGCAAAGTTGTTTATTTGCCTGCAGTCATTAGTCGAAAATTCTGTGGAATTCTTCCAAAATATGTATTGATATTACAAAATATACACACACAGTATGTATACATGCAGTATGTATACATGCATGTTTTGATTTAGGGGTTGAAATGATTTTGAGCCCAGGTGTTCACATGAAAGAAGCAAACGAACGAGATTCAGTTTATTTTCGAACGCTGAAAGCTACGCGTGCGCGATAACTGCTGTTGTAAAATAAAAGAAAAATCGTTTTATGTTTTTTTTTTTGCTATGGATAAAAAAAGCCACCCAAACGCGCCGCGTAAGTACGCGTATCGAACAAAAAAGAGGCATTTCCGTGGAAACCAGCACTCCCAAGTAGAGGACACCGACTTTGCCACCACATCGGCCAAAAAATTGAAGAAAACGCAAGACAATGAAGTCATCATCGAAAACAAGCTCCAGTTCTGTTTCTTGGAATTTTTTTCATTTTTCCAAACGCTTGCTGCTCTGGTTATCTGCGCCCAATGTAAACAAAAAATTCGATTTGGAAAAACATGTATGCGTGGAGTCGGCTTCAAAGTGAGTCTGCAGTGCCAATGTAAAGCTACACAGTATATTAATTCTTCGCCGGTGGTCGGTAAATCTTTTGTTGTAAATCGCCGGTTGATATTTGCCATGAGATTGCTTGGAATAGGGAGAGAAGGTATTAATATGTTCTGCGGATTAATGGACATATGCCAAGGATTGTGCCTTGATGCGTACTATGGCACCTTGAAAAACATGCATGTGTCTGCTAAAGCAGTTTACAAGCAGTGCCTGTTGAATGCGGTTAAAGAAGAGCAGGAACAGCAGAAAGTAAAAATCCTGACTGTGACTCCTCATTGCTGACCGTTTCAGGGGATGGCACCTGGAAAAAACGGGGATTCTCGTCTCTTTTTGGTGTCACTACGCTCGTCGGTTAACATACCAAAAAAGTGGTTGACTCCGTTGTCAAATCAAGCCTTTGCCAGGCATGCAAAATGTGGGGGAAAAAAATGACTCTGCAGACTTCGAAGAATGGTACGAATCGCACCAGAAAACATGCACAAACAACCACAGTGGGAGTGCGGGCAAGATGGAGGTAGATGCCGTGAAGGAAATGTTTGCCTCATCGATCGAAAAATATGGCATAAAATATGAAAAATATATTGGCGATGGCGACAGCAAAACCTTCAAGGCCATTATAGACCTTGTTCCGTATAACGGCGACCCCGTTGTCACAAAAAAGGAGTGCATCGCTCACGTGCAAAAACGCATGGGCACACGGCTGCGCAAGGCCAAAAAAGAAAACAAAGGCATCGGTGGAAAAGGCACTGGCAAACTGACAGACAAAGTCATAAGCGAGCTGACTACTTACTATGGACTTGCTATTCGACGTAATAAGGACTCTGTGGAAAACATGAGAAAAGAAATATGGTCAACATATTATCACAAAAGTTCAAGTGATAGTAATCCACAACATATGTATTGCCCACCTGGTGAGTCCAGCTGGTGCGCCTATCAAAAGTCAGCAGCAGAAGGCTCATTAGCCTCATTTCACCACACGTACGCCCCACTTGATGGAAAGGTTCTGCAAGTAATGAAGCCCATATACGAAGCGTTATCATCCGACGATCTACTCAACCGATGCACTGGAGGTGAAACGCAAAATTGTAACGAATCGTTCAACTCGCTTTTGTGGACCTTTGCGCCGAAACATATCCACTGTGGTGCTACCACAGTCGAAATCGCAAATTTTCTGGCAACCTGCATTTTCAACGAAGGCTTCACAAGTATTTTAAAAATAATGTCAACAATGGGTATTGTCATCGGCCCACAAGCCGAGATGTATGCTGAATCTCGCGACGGAAAACGACTTCAACGCTCAGAGCTAAAAACGTACGCATCATCGAAAGAGGGTCGCACAGCCCGCAGAGCCCAAAAAGCCATGGAAAACTCGTTTTATGAGATGGAGGAAGGCACACTTTATGGGGCTGGAATTGCCGATTAATATTCGTAAGTATTGTATTAAAAAAATATGTGTTAATGTCATTTGTGTGCCTCAAAATTGAAGTCAAAACTTTAAACGCGTTTTTCTCGAAACCATGTTTTTCAAAACTTTGCGCACGATAACTCAAACAGTTTTTGACCGATTTTGATATATGAGGCATGAAACGACGCAGAATTTACGCCGCTATAGCCCCTACCTCAAACTTGCCGAAAAAATAATGTTTACTATTTTTTTTCTACACTAGACTACAAAAAAAAGGTCGAAATTCGATTTTTCATTTTCAAAGTGGCGGCTCCCCCCCTAAAAAAATTTCGATTTTTGTTTCCGAGGTAGGGGCTATAGGGACATTCATTCTTAGTAACTGAATATTTTTTTTTCAGACGATGTTTACACTTGGAATCGTGCGCAATTTGGACCTACCTTTTTTCCGGAGAACCTCGTTACCAGGCCGAGAACTTTCTGAACGGTCCATAAATTCACTTTTTCAAAATTTTTTATTTTTTTCAATAAATTAAGCTACCCAAATCAAAAAACGGAACTAAAATATCTTTACTCGTTCTCTTTCCACAATATTTTGAAAAAAGGCTAAAATTTGGCATAGATTACCAGAGGACCCCCTTAATTTAAATTGCTTCGTTCGTTCGTATGTATGTATGAACGTCCGTCAAAATTTGCAAACCTTTTTTCGAAAACTTGTTGGTAACCGATTAAGCTGAAATTTAGCAAACGTATGTAATTTCGCTGACAATGAAATAGTATGATAACATTGTTTTTTTTTTTGCTGCCCTTTTACTGCTCACAAATCAATAAAAATGCTGTATCACCAAAACTACTAGGCCAATTCTGCTGAAATTTTGACAGTAAATTTCCTTCAGTAGAAGACGATTAAGAAAACAAATGTTGCCACACCCCATTTTACCGCCCACAAATCAATAAAAATGCCAGACAACCAAAACTACCGGGATGATTCAACTGGAATTTAGGCAGTAAATTCTTTCAAGTACAGAATGCCTTAGGAAAAAATGTTGCCACACCCCCTTTTACTGTTCACATATCAGTCAAAATGCTATGCCACCAAAACTTCTAGGCCAATTCAGCTGAAATTTTGGCAGTTAATTTCCTTTCAGTAGATGATGGTTAAGGGAAAATGTTGCGACACCTTCTTTTACCGTCCATAAATAAATAAAATTGCAATATCTCCCTAACTACTACGCCCAATTAACTGAAAATTTAGATTTAGAAAAAATTTGACTACTCCCCATTCACCGTTCACAAATCAATTAAAATGCTATATCTCCAAAACTACTGTTTCGATTGAGCTAAAATTTTGTCCGTAAACTTATTTCAAGTACGCGGTGATTTATTAAAATATAACCGCCTACAAGTAACATTTGTAGTGACATAAATTTAAACAAAAAATTTTAAAATATAAATTAAACGCGTTTGTGTTTCTGCAAAACAAAATTTAAAACAAGCGTGTTTAAATTTTATTTACATATATAATTCTCATTTCATATTCTCATTCTCATATAAAGCTTTTTTTTTTTTTTGTATAATTTCCTCTTATTATTTCTTTGTTGTAACTAACTAGCAGATAATTGAGACCAAGCTGAGAAAAAACATTTCATTGTTTGAAAATATTTTTCAATTGGACTTTACAAAATTTGAAGGTTAGATGAAATAAAAACTAATTTATTATTTAATTATATAAAATATTTCAATATTTTAAGCCACAATAAAACAAACAAACTTCATCGAATGGACCTTACATGTAGTATTTGAGTGGTCCCAGGGGTCCTTGATCACGAATCTTACGTCAAAAACACGAAAAAAATTCAAAAATGCCATCGAAAAAATGGGCGTTAAAAATTTTTGTTTTTTATATAAAAATTTGTATTAAAATTTTATTTGTAATTTAAATATTGTTAAACTGAAAATTTTTACTTTAATTAAAAATAAATTTAATATAAATATTTGTTATAAATACATTTAATAACAAATATTCGTTTAATATGAACACAATTTCATTTAATTTTAACACATATTTCCGTCAGTGTATATAGTAGATATATTCTAGATTCAGAAGAACCTCTCTTTTCATCATAATATAAGCGCAAGTAAATAGGTATGTTCTAGGGATGTATATTCATATAGTTCAACTGATTTTTTTGAATGAAAACTATTTTGTGAGGAAAAAAAAAAATGAAATATTAAAGTTATTTTATGAGCTCAATAATAAAACATGAAATATAAAACAATTTTACATATTTTATGAGTAAATGAAACAAGGATCACTTTGTTATACTTGAAATCCATCTCCATTTGCAATTTAAAACTCCTAAAAATCCTTTAAATTTTTCCTTTAAACAGCATGTTATTTTCGGTCCATGCCATAATCGTTTTATTAACCCAACATAATATAACTATTCATTAAGATATTAATTTGCCGTTGTTCGAAAAAAAACTTTGCCGTTGTTCGAAGACAACGAGCTCGATTAAGAAATTCTTAATTTTTCCAAGTATTTGTTTTTAATAATATATTTCTTATATGTCTATAAGTAGATACATAAAGAAATATGTATGTTAACAATTTCCTAAACGGCTCTAAGTTACTTAAGAGTTATTATAACAAACTATTACTACTCGTATAACATCATTTTAGCCGCGAAAAATTATTCAGTTAAAAATGTTTTAAAATTGGGCAACCTATTCCTGAAATCTCATCCTGTCACCATTCAGCAAATGGTGCCACAACGAGCTAACAACATTCGTTGAATTTGTATCAAAATAAAAAATTTACTATCAACAAAAAAACATACAAAAAACAGCAATTGTTGCTTAGATCACTCTGTATTTCAGTTGTTGTAGAGCTGTTTCTCTTCAGTATAAACACAACATCGATAAACGCTCAGATGGCTTAAGCTTAAAAAAACTGAATGACTGAAGCAGCAAGCCACAGCAATAAGTTATTGCTGTTAAGCAGGCACAGCAACAATTTTCAAACTCTGCATTAACTATGTCTTTCGCCTGCAAGAACTAGAGCGACAAAAAACTTAAGTCAAAGCAAAGAAAACGAAAGCAACAGCTAGTTGCTGGCAGTTGCTGAAATTCCTTTCGAAGCATTTCATTCGGCTAACTTCGTAAGCACAACTTTCTGCGCAGTTAACTGAAGCAAAATTATGTTTTATTTCTTTTTTGCATTTGCTTCTTACTTTCGCTGATTCCTTTTTCGTAGTCATAGCAAAGCAATTACATATGCATTGAAAATAGCCAAGCAATTTCAAACGCTGCTTATTTCATAAAAATCGACCCAGAACTTTTGGAGTTTACCTGGAAACAAAAATTTCCACATGCATTTTATTTAATAGTATAGATGTAGAAGTATAGAAGTATAGATAAGTAAATAAGAATATTAAATAAGTTATTCTACAACTAAAACTATTTGTTTGCTTAAATTCTATGTAAAATGATTTACTGTTATTAATGATACTAATGATTTACATGCAAAAAAATGCAAATTTTTATTTATTTAAAAAATTCAGTCTACTGATACAAAATCTTACAGACTATGACATAAATACAAGAATGTGTCCACCAATAATACAAAATTCATTCCATGATTATTTATAATATCAGTGAAATTATTTATATATTAAGAAATTTACATTACTTTTGAAAATATCATAATTAGAACTAAAATCAATATTATTTGCTATTTGGTTTTAATTTGTTACACAATTAGACATCGGCTCATTCCTGCCATAATAAGTCCTATGAAATGGGACGAAAAGAAATGTACTAAAGGAATGCAAGATGCTATGGTTATAATAATACTCTGGCTTTGTTGTATTTTTAATGGTTACATAAGCCTTTCGCAGATTCACTGGAATAAGACAATAATGGCAGGCCGATTTCATATTCCCCTCCTAAAGATTTCAGGCCGATTAGCTAAACGTCCTTTCTATTAAAGAGGTTAGAACGCCTTTTAAATCTGTACCTACGCAGTTACATTGTTTCTGCGATGATATTGGCTTCACGGCTTGCATACAAAAAAGGAATAACCATGCAATAGCGTATTGCAATTTGTTTTTTAATTACTCTGCTTAATAAAGACACGAAACCGAGGGCGGAGAAAATAAAAAAATCTAATATGTAAAAGTCTAGCGTCACAATGTTTGTGGCCAAACTCATAAAGACACTCATAATAAAGACACGAAACCGAGGGCGGAGAAAATAAAAAAATCTAATATGTAAAAGTCTAGTGTCACAATGTTTGTGGCCGAACTCCTCCGAAACGGCTCGACCGATTTTGATGAAATTTTTTTTTGTATATTAAGTTGGTATGCTAAAAGGTTGTAAAGTACTTTTCACCCTCCTATGCAAGACGGGAGTGGCTCCGCCTATACAAGCCAAATTCTTGATATCGAATAGCTATGGAAGTAAAAGTCCTAGAACATTGAAATTCAAAATAAAGTTACCACTTGGTGATGTCCTTATAATAAAAGACTTTTAAGGGCATTGGTCAAGGCGGTGTGGCTCCGTCTATATAAGCCCAACTTTTGATATCGAATTGCTATGGAAATAAAAGTCACAGAATAATTAAACTCATAATATAGCAATTTTAAGTTTATAAAACTGGGCGGTACAAGACAGGGGCGTGGCACTTCAATTTTAAACTTGCTCCATCTACACTGTTTGTTCGATTTCAACAAAATTTTGTACATATTTTCTTTAGTATAATGAGAAGTTTTAAGCCTACAAATGTGGGTGGGATTTGACAAGGGGCGTGACAAGTTAATTCTAATCGAACTCCTCTATACCGTTTGTCGGGTTTGAACCAAATTTTGCAAATATATTCTTTACCATAAGGAGCAGCCCGTAGTTTATAAAAGTGGTCGGAGCTATACAGGGGGCGTGGCACTTAATTTTTTATCTATTTCCATCTACACCATTTCTCCGATTTCAACCAAATTTCACACATATATTCTTTACTATAACAGGAAGTTACTTTTATTTACTTTACTTTTAATATACTTTAATTTTAATGAAACTCCTTCTACACCGTTTTTCTAACTTAAGCCAAATTGTGCAAATAATTGCTTTGAAATAATGAGCAGCGATTAAGGCGGGACATGACATTCGCGGCAGAGAAAACAGACCTTGTTTTAAAAATTCATAACTCAGTCAAAAACAAACATTTTTCCAAAATATTTTTTTTATTATTGTAGTGAATTGAACAAATTACAAGAAAAAAAATTCAAAAAAATGGTTTGGTTTTATAGAGCTCCAAACTGACGGCAGAGAAAAAAACGGGGCCTCGTGGTTGCAGCGCTGGGAGTTGCAAAAATTGTCCGATCTGGAAAAAAATGACTTTTTTAAATCTTAACAAAATTGGTTATCGTATGACACGAGCTTTTTGAAGCGAAGCTTTTTACTCCTCGTTCTGTGATTTGCTTGGAGTGAAATCTGAAAAATTTTGGACAGATTTTTTCTTGGAAATTTTATGGTTTCTTTGTTGCTAGTGCTTATTACAACAAGAAAATTTAATACTTTAATATTAAATACTAAAAATATTTTTGGCCCGCCCGTGGGGATCGAACCCATATCCTCTTAAACGAGAGTCCAATGCACTTTCCACTAGGCCACAAAGACGTGATAGAAAAGGTTGTTAATTCAATACTAATAATAACAGAAGCTATGCTGCAGTAGATCGTCACCGTCAATCAATAGATAGAGGATTGTGTATTTGCTATGCTACTACTATCAAAAATTTGCTTTTATTTGCCACAAGGTGTCTCCAGCATCGGTTACTTTGTATTGTGAATGCGTTTGTGGTGCTGTTGGCATAGAGTGTAAATTATTATCTAGAGATTTCATCAAGACGCTAAATCTCTGGCATGTGTTAACAGAGTTATTTCACTTAAAAACATGAAGAAAAAACTCTGTTAACCTCTGTTAACACATGCCAGAGATTTAGCAGAGTTGATGCAATCTCTTGATAATAATTTATACTCTATGGTATATGTAATTGGCGTGGAAATTTGACATTCAACAATAAAAAATAAGCAGTAAATATGTTTTCTGTATATATGTAATTTATTTTATGTTATTTTAAATTTTTTAATTTAAAAGTTAATTTATTTACAAGAAAAAATTATTAAGCTATCAAATATATGTAACTGCAAAAAGCTTCGCTTCTCTCGTGTGTCCAACTACGCACCTGTGTTTTTTTTTAAATTTTTTTTCAATTTTTGGTGATGTTCCACATTTGAAAGTGTGTTTTTTCGAAAAAAATATTGACTTTAAAAATTCATAAAAAATCGAAAAAAAAATTTAAAAAAAGCTCGTGTCATACGATAGCGAATCAAGTTTAAAAAAATAAAAAAAAAAAATTTCGTCAAAAAATAAACCCGCTAGTGTCGCAACCAGTACGAAAAACATGGTTTCGAGATAAACGCGTTCAAAGTTTGTGAACAAAGAAAAAAAGGTTACCTTCAATCTGTCATGCCTGCTTCGTTCTGTATGCCTTCGTTATCTTGTGTTGTGCTGTTTCTTATAGTTTTTTGCAATCGTTTAGCAATTCGGCCTTCACCCTTCAAGTAGGTACGAAATAACAACCACCAAAAGTCAGGTGGTAAGTAAAACAAGTACCGTACTGGCCAGATAAAAGTTAACAGTCTGCAAATAAAGAGTAAGTCCTTCAAGAAAAGGTTTAATGCTGTTTTTATTGATTAAGAAGTTTATTAAACTATGGTAATTTTATTATAAACCAATTTTTATTAATGGTATGTTCTTCAATAAATAAAAAAGCAATTAATAATAAAAAAAGTACACAAATTCAAAATTACTAAAAAAATTAATTCAGAAAAATGTCATGTTAAAGATGTTTACAACAGAAAAGAATTAAATAATTGAAATTAATACTTCAAAAATAGAACAAAATATATGAAAACAGTAATTTAATATTAACGATATCATAATAACGATAACGATAACCATAACGATTTAATATCAACGATATCAAATTTTGGCAATATTCCACAGAAATATCATTTTTCCAAGAATCTGTGATGGCAGATTTGAATTCTTCTTTGGTTCTGGAATTTTTCTTGGCGATTTTCAGCTTAAGAATTGACCAGCAGTTCTCTATCGGGTTTAAATCTGGACTATTTCCAGGCCAGCTCAGTGTTTTCAACTTCATTTCTGATACAAAATCCTTCACCTAATAAAGAGATGTAAACGGATTTTTATTGTTTCTTTCTGTTTTATTACTTATGCATTGGCAATTATAAAACAAAGGTGGCTTACTTTTCTAGCTCGATGACAGGGCGCAGAATCGTCCTGGAAAATTGGTTCGACTTTGACCGGAAATAGCCTATCAATAGAGGGAATCATGTGGTCACTTATGACTTTCAGGTAACTCTCAGAGTTCATGGAACCATTGCAGAAAGCCAAGTCACCAACTCCATAGTAGCTGAGACATCCCCATATCATGTGACTGACGGGAAATTTGTGCCTGGTAACCACACAATCATCTATGAATTTTTCCCCAGTTCTACGCCTGACATACCGCACTCCATCAGACTGGTTCATGTTGCACTTTGATTCATCTGTAAAGATGACACATTTCCACTCATTCGTAGTCCAATTTTTATGACCTTTCGCAAACTCTAGCCTCGCTAACCGCATTTTAGTTGTTAACCCTGGCTTTTTACAAGGTCGTCTTGCCGATAATCCTCTACTCTGTAGCCTTCTCCTGACCGTTCGATCGCTTATTCTTGTATTTGTCATTTCAAGAAACTCGAACTTAATTTCGCGTGATGTTTTTTTCCTATCCTTAATGCAAATATTTGTGAGAATGCGATCCTCACGCTCCGTCGTGCATTTGTTAATTTTTCCTGTACCGAATTTTCTTTCAGTATTACCAAAAATACTAAATTTTTTAATTATTTTTGCAATTGTGACATGGCTACAGCCAATCCGAATTGCAATTTGCCGAGTTGATAATCCTTCATTATGCAGAGCAACAACAACACACTTTTGTCCTTCACTTAACTGACGCATCATGTTAACGGCATTAACTTGAAAATGAGACTGATCAATAAAATGCAATAAAGAAAAGAAATGATGCAAAAACAACGTTGCCACTATATCTAAAAATAATCTTATTTCCAAATTGTTGCTAATTTAACTACATTAAATAAATAAAAAAAGTTCTAAGGGCCGTTTTACAAACGAAATTACTATTTTTAATAGTGTTAACATTTATCTTGCCAGTACGGTATATACCAACTGCCGTACGTAGGTAGCGCAAAAATTAAAAATGCGCTCTCACTAATCCGGCTATAATTTTTGAACCCGTAGGAATTTTTCCATGAAATTTTTCTTTTTTCTTAGAATCTTTAGAATATTTACCAAAATACAAAATTATTAAAAAAAAGTCGATTTCAAAAAACTGCCAATGTCATGTGACCCCTTAATCTTATCTCCTACACATATTCTTTGGAATAATTAGCAGTGAGTAGTCTAAAAAATTGGGTGAAATTGAACGGGGGGCATGACACTTCAATTTTAAATTAAATAATTTTTTACCATCAGTATGAATTTACACATACTAACCAAATTTTGAACATATATTCCTTAGCATAATGAGCAGTCTACAAATTACTCTATGTGGCAGCTACCAAGCTAAATTAAATTAAGCGTATGACACAAATATTTTTGCAGATTGTACATAAACATTTATAAACGGTTAAATACTTCGAATATACTTCAATACGGTCGCAGGGAGTACTTTAGTTTCGATACCCTGCTGAAGCTCTATTTCTTACCAGTTTTTATTGAAATAAATCAGAGTAGGGAGAAGCACCGACGAACTTTTAAAGAACAATTCTAGCTTGAATACCCGGCGTTGCTCGGGAGTGGTATGGCATTTCTGAACCGATTAAATGAATCAGAGTGGAAAGAAGAAGTGCACCGAATAGTTTTAAAGGAAAATGCTAGCTGGCGTCACTCGGGGGTGGTATGGCGAAAAGGTAAAATTTCGTATCGACAAAGTACTCTAGTATATGTTAAAAAGAACCCAAAAAATCGCACTAAATGCCCGCATTTAATTCATGTCGTCAAATCTGGTTTTATTTCATTTTGCTTATGTAGGTATATATTTGCTTATGTATATTCCACAAAGTATACTTTAAGGTAGGGTAGGTTAAGATAGGTTAAATGTCCCTGACTTTATAGAAAAATATTTATTAATAATCTTTCTATACAATGCCTATTGCTTTATGCTTTTGCTGTTTAAATAAATAAGATTTAAGTCGCCTTTAAATGAATCAATTTCTTGATCTGAATTTATTTTTTAAAAAAATTGTAAAAAAATCTGGCATTATGATATATGCCAGATATCTGTTAGCATTGATACTACTTTGTTTTTTTAAGAGTATCTAATAATTAGCAGCTATTAAAATTGCTTACATTATCTGAGCACAAATAATTGTAGTTATCTACAGTTTAAAATAAAAAAAGTCATCTATTGGCAAGAGGCAAATGCGAAGAGAGTAAAAAATAAAGTTTCTCTCGAATGTCAAAAATGTATGAAGAGTACCAAAGTATTTCAGTACTAAAACAATGTGCACTGCACATGTGCAGAGAAGACATGTTGCCGCAACAATGTTGAGAAACATGTTTGCTCTAGATTGCTGCCAGCAAAAGAAGTAGTATTGTGAATATTAAAATAAGTAATAACTTATTTATATTCATGTAAACGAAGTTATTCTACATACAATAATTACATTGTTTCAAAATTTCAAAACCAAGTTTTATATCATAGAAGCTATTTTAAATCAGATTTTTGTTTTAAAATTACTTGCAACAAAAAGAAAAGCGTAGGCTTTATTTTACTCAGTAAGACAGTTAACAGTACTAAATGTTGCTACACTATCGGTCACTCCCTCTGTAGTTTAATACAGGAAAAACTGCTTCAGTCACGTGTATCAACTGATGCTGGTTTCTATTATAGTAAAATTAGGACATGAAAAGATAGGTCCTTACAACAAGCAGCAATTAAGTTAAATTGTTATGGTTTTATTAAAGACAATTTTAAAAAATATTTGCTTCACTATCTTAGACTCTGGACTTTTCCTTGTTTTTGTTTAGTTTAAGCATGCACTTCATTCATCTTTAAAGATTTTTTCTTGAGCACAGTTAACAAGGAGTCTCATCTAAAAAGCCGGCAGCGTTGAGGAAACAAACTAAATTGCTTATCGATTTTTAAATTCTTACTTACAATATAACTTTTAAATAGTTCAAATATTCCGTGTCACAAAAAAAAAAATATTGGATAGTTAAAATAATAGAGCATCAGTTAAAAATTGTTAGTAGGTGACAGTGGGGTAAAAAATCAATAGAGCCATAAATATTTCAGACAGAGATATTTGTATTGGCGGTAACAACAGCGATTTTCTAATAAAAAACATTAGTAAAGTAAAGCAGAAGTCAAACACCCCACAAGAAGCAGAAAAATATCTACAGATAAATCTTAGGAAAAAAATTTAGCTTTAGCCTTGCGGGAGGTATCGGGCATATCTTCACATAAAGAGCTACAAGAAATAAAGTATACATTTGAGGAAGAAAGTACCCTTTCTTGGGGTATAATTAGTGTGCGACCGATTATTCGATTTTGGTTTTGGCCAGATTTGGCCTTTTTAGTCAGTAGCGGCTTTTCGGCCTCAATATGGCCGAAACCGAAACTGAGACATCAAAATCTCATATTTTGAACGACTTAAAAAAAAAAAAATTGTTAATAGTAATTTGAATTATTTTGATAATTGATTAAATTTTTTATTCTTATGCGTATGAAATGTCCGGAATTGAAGAATTTTTTATTACATTATTATAAAAAGTGCTGAAATTCTCCTTTGGCTTCGGCCAAAATTTCAGTTTCGGTCGGACACTGGCATAGGCGTCCGCAGGATTTTCCCTCGTTCACGTACTTGGGAATTATCTGGAATGCTTATTGAAAAATATGACCTACGTAATTCTATTTCTGAGATGTTTAGTGAAAATTTTGAAACGACGTCGCTATTTACAGCCTTCTACTGCGTGAGATTTGACTGCACTGTCAGGACAAAGTTCAAAATTTTTGTAAGATGAAAAAAAATTAAAATTTGTTCAGAAGTACGGGTGTATCTGAAATATCCTCTTTTATGCAGGGTGTTTTTGAAATTTGCTATCTTGACAAATATAATCTTAAATATTTAATCAAAATTTTTTTAATTTTCAACCTTGAAACGCAAACTTGTATTTTAATATCATGAGGTAATATCATTCTTTAGGACATCGTTGAGTTTTTGAGATATTAAGGACTTTCACATAATGCGAATATTTTAAAAGTGGCAAAAAATTGCAGCTTAATTTTTGTATGTACTATCTACGGGACTAAAACTAAATACGGAATGTAATCTTCATGCGTTAAATATATATTCAGATATGCTGTTAAATTTTATGACAGTCTGATAAAATGCCACCTTTTTTTATTTTTTGCTTTAATTTCAATTGATAATTTTAATATCCCTCCCTGTACCTCCCAGTCCCGCCCTGCGGACGCCCTTGGACACTGGTTATAATAAACGAACTAAATTTCAGCATATGTAAAAAGTAGAAAAAAAATTAATATATGCAGTCTAAACAGTTTTTGTTGAAATTTACTACAATAGTTGTAGGCAACAGTTTAGCTACTATAACTGTAGTAAATTTACACACCTTTTTCAACAACATAAAAATAAAGTTCAACATTTATAATAAAGTTCAACAATCGTTGTTTACTATTGGTATGTAGTAAAAATCGACAGTTGGTGTTTAATTTTGCTTCAAATATATGGTAATATTTAAACTTTAATATATGTATTGTAATAAACTTAAACATTAGCTGTTTAATGTTTCATTAACTCATTTTTGTATTACTATTGCAAAATTACAACCTTTATATGAATAATATTCAACAACTTTTGTTTACTTTTACTACAATAATGTAGTAATATAAAAATTGCTGCTTCTATTTACACATATTTAACATGTGTTTGGCAATTAAAACTGAAGTAAGCTTCAACTTATTTTATAATTGATAATTGATAAAAATATTATCGATAATTTGATTAATAAAACACACATATCTGAATAGAAAAAAAGAAAAACTTTCAAGTCCGTTGCAGCAAGAAGCTATATCAATTTGTCGTTAGAGTTAAAGAAATAAAACAGAAATAAAACAAAGCATTTTTGAAATTAATTTTTAAAAATTTATTGAGCTCTTCTCACACTCACATTCCTATATAAATATTGAGTATGCTTACTTACTTAGGTGGTCCTAACAACCCGTGTCCGGGTTTCAGCCGACCTCATCAGCTCTCGCCAGGCGCCTCTGCTTTGCGCGCGCCTTCTCCAATCGGATACACCAAGTGCGGTTAGGGCTTCCTCAGCCTGGTCCATCCATCGGAGGCATGGTCTCCCTCGTCGTCGTTGACCAGCGACCCTCGCCTCGAGCACCTTTTTCGCTGGAGCTTACGCTGGAGCATACGATGGACATGACCCAGCCAGCGTAGTCGCTGCACAGTTATACGCCGAACTACGTCAATGTTATCGTAGAGCTAATACAGCTCGTGGTTCATTCGGATGCGATAGTCATCGCCGACTCAAACAGGACCGAAGATTTTGCGAAGAACTTTTCTCTCGAACACCCCCAGAGCGGCTGCGTCAGTTTGCGAAACTACCCATGCCTCAGAGCCATAAAGCAGCACAGGTAGAATGAGCGTCTTGTAGAGTGTTAGTTTTGTCACATTTGAGCATTTCCAGCTTCCGGCACGGTGATTTGTTTCCGAGCATTTCCTTTCTAAGCACAAGAAACAGCTTGCTTCCGCAGAACACTCTTTTGCTTTGTGGCCCTCTTTGCCGCATTTCATACAGCACTTACTTCGGTCTGTGCTGTTGCAAGTTTTCGCCGTGTGACCAAAGTCGAGACACTTAAAGCATCTGGTTGGCGTAACTTTTTCGCGGACTCTGCAAATGACCCAGCCAACTCTGAGCTTGCCAGTCTCTATCAGCTTCCTCGCCTGCAGTGCTGGAAGGCTTATGACCGCTGTTTGCGTGCCTGCATAGGCTTTACGGAGTGATTTCACTCTTGCCACCTTTAAGTCGCCGAGCTGCTTTTGGACTGCGCTGCAGACATCTTCCGGTGTTGTAACCTCGTCAAGATCCTTGATCTCGACCTGTGTTTCTTCCGTGAGAGTCCTGGTTTCGGCTTGGCCATTGAAAACCATATCAAATTCTCTCTTCAGCTCCTGGGTTGACTGGGTGGTTGCGCGCTTAAGCTGGATAAGTACTTCACCTTTTTCAGTGCGCCTTACTCTCAAAACGTTTTCGCCGAACTTTTCAAGCGATTTTTCCTGTTTCATCCGCATGATGATATCGCTATATGAAAGCTCACCTGCTTTTGCTACGACGATTGCATCAGGTCTGCCCAGCTTCTGAGGCGGTTTTTTGCGTTTTTTGGGCTTTCTAGAGACCTTTGTCCAAGGCTCAACCATTCGCTTTGCCGGAGTTTTTGGCAGAGGAGACGAATTAGCCACTTCGCTATAGGATGGCTTTAGAGCAGTCTCTTGGACAGCAAGCTGCTGCAGTCGAGTCTTTTTTGGCGGAGGTTTCCGCGAGTCACTGCTGCGTTCGCTTGCTCTTTTTGGAGTAGCCTTGGAGCCATGCGCAAAAATTGGGTCCGTCTGAGAGTCCTTATGGACTTGTGAAGCACTCGCGTTGACCTTTTTTTTGTTCGCGTTATCGGCGAACAGCTCAATTGAGAGGTCTTCACAGGCCAGATTTGCCAGTCTTAAAAGCTTCTGGATCTCATTGTGGACGTTCGATTTGGTTTTGACGAACTCTGCCAGACCTTGTATCAGTGTCTTCACTTTGACCAGCTTTTTGATGACAGGGTCATCTACACTGACGCTTGCTGCTGCTTCAGGGGTTGCCTTGATGACAGGCTCTCTATGATGCAGCTTTGATCCTTAGGGTGTGCCTTTAGTTGGCGATCGCTGAACCTTTGAGCTCATTTTAAATGGGTTCTCGGTTGTAGTGTTGCTGCTCGTAGCTTTGACTGGTGCAGCGGCCGAGTGCGCCACCGCTGCAGCAGTTTTTGGGGCAGAAATGTTGTTTGAGGCCTCCAGAATCCTTGCCTCGACCGTGGGATTGCCCACGGGTGGATTTCCACTACTGTGGTTTCCACCTGGAGTAGTTGCGTTATTAGACGACATTCCTGGTAAATGGTTTATTTTCGGGGTGACCTTCCCTTATCCGTTTATACCTACAGACAGGTGTGAATACTGCCGACCGCTACGGTACAGACGCAGACCAGTGAGCCGCCCACTATGGGTCAAACGCTTCTGGGTTTTTTGGGTTTCGCCCCTCTCATCCGCCACCATGCTGCCGGTTGGTAGCACAGCGCCCAGGTGCCACCACGGGGAGGCACTTGCCATCAGACAAGCGTGCTAGCACACAAATATTTATGTGGTAGCATGAGAGTAGACTTGGAGTTTAACTGTGAATATCGAGCTGGCTCCGCCAGGTTGAAGCAAACAGACTCTTTCACCTCACAGTGTCCACCCCCTTGACACCCGTATATGTATATGTATATGTATATGTATATGTATATGTATATGTATATGTATATGTATATGTATATGTATATGTATATGTATATGTATATGTATATGTATATGTATATGTATATGTATATGTATATGTATATGTATATGTATATGTATATGTATATGTATATGTATATGTATATGTATATGTATATGTATATGTATATGTATATGTATATGTATATGTATATGTATATGTATATGTATATGTATATGTATATGTATATGTATATGTATATGTATATGTATATGTATATGTATATGTATATGTATATGTATATGTATATGTATATGTATATGTATATGTATATGTATATGTATATGTATATGTATATGTATATGTATATGTATATGTATATGTATATGTATATGTATATGTATATGTATATGTATATGTATATGTATATGTATATGTATATGTATATGTATATGTATATGTATATGTATATGTATATGTATATGTATATGCATATGTATATGTATATGTATATGTATATGTATATGTATATGTATATGTATATGTATATGTATATGTATATGTATATGTATATGTATATGTATATGTATATGTATACCCTGTAGGAAACTCAACTAATTTAAAAGTAGTTGATAAAGTAGTTTTTTGTCAACCACAACTAGTTGAAATTCTGACTTTTTTCCATAGAACGAACTAACTTATTTTGTATGGTGATGTCCGCTAAATAAGTCAATTGACTGTCGTCTGCATATATTTTCAACTACTTGTTAAATTAGTTACATTTAAATTATTTTTTTAATTGCTTTAATATAACCAATTGAAAACTATTACTGATGGCCAAAAGTTAATAATATTTGATGAAATAACATGGTTAAATATATATAAGCTTGTAATCTAATAAAAATTTTCAATTAAAACATGCCAACATCAGAGTAGTTGCCGCCTTAATATAATTCAAAGTAGTTCATATACTGGTTTATTTTAAACTAGTTTTTGAACTAGTTGTTTTTAAAAACAAGTTAGTTTGTTCCTATAGGGTATGTATATGTATATGTATATGTAAATGTATATGTATATGTATATGTATATGTATATGTATATGTATATGTATATGTATATGTATATGTATATGTATATGTATATGTATATGTATATGTATATGTATATGTATATGTATATGTATATGTATATGTATATGTATATGTATATGTATATGTATATGTATATGTATATGTATATGTATATGTATATGTATATGTATATGTATATGTATATGTATATGTATATGTATATGTATATGTATATGTATATGTATATGTATATGTATATGTATATGTATATGTATATGTATATGTATATGTATATGTATATGTATATGTATATGTATATGTATATGTATATGTATATGTATATGTATATGTATATGTATATGTATATGTATATGTATATGTATATGTATATGTATATGTATATGTATATGTATATGTATATGTATATGTATATGTATATGTATATGTATATGTATATGTATATGTATATGTATATGTATATGTATATGCATATGTATATGTATTGAAGGTTCCCTCAAAAGGCGCCACCGTGCTGGTGAGAGTGTGCGATTCTCACGCACTAAACCTAACCTCCGCATTGAATCTTCGTCCTTGTATTAGCCCCGTGGGACCGCCGCAAAGCATGACTTCACGGAGCATGGGACAGCACTAAGCTGGAAACTGTTGGACTTGTGTCCGTATTCTAAAAAATTTGGTCATGGGCTTGTATATAAACTCTACCTTATCTATTTCGCAAACGCTCAACTCTTCGCAGGTCGTCGATAATCAGTCGTGCTAGGGTGCTAACCACTGACCAGTTAGCTTCATTTCTCAGCATAAGGGTAACCAAGTTTTGATCAGTTACCGTTTCGCCGAGACTGACCGAAGCCTCAAGTCTGGCATTTTGGAACTTGGGGCACTCGAAGAGGACATGGGCCGCGTCTTCTGGTATACTTCCCTCGCAATGGGTACAATAGGGATCTGCTACGTGCTTGTATTTGTGCAGATATGCCCTGAAGCAACCGTGCCCGCTTAAAATCTGCGTAATGTAGAAGTTAATGGAGCCGTGAGTTCTACCAAACCAAGCGGTAATGTTATGGATGAGCTGATGAGTCCATCGACCCTTAACTGAGCTATCCCAGCGATCCTGCCACTTTAGCAGGCTTCTCTCCCGTGCGAGTCTTTTGCGAACTGTTGGGTTTTCGCTATTGGCTTCGAACAGCGTTTCCTCTACTGGAAGGTCGATAGGTATCGAGCTTGCAAGGACTAATGCTGCATCCTCGGAAACTGTTCTGAAGGCAGAGCATACCCTGAGTGCGCCAAGTCTATGCACTGATTCAACACCACGTCGGTATGACTTCGTTTTCATTGCTGTGGCCCACACCGTTGACCCATACATTACGATGGATCGTACTACATTAAGGAGTAGTATCCTGCTCGCCTGTTTGGGGCCTCTCGTATTCGGCATCATTCTCGATAAAGACATGCATGCGTTGTATGCTTTTTTATGAGCATACTGGATCGGGAGTCAATCATCACGCCAAGGTTTTTAATGCATTCCTTTGGTTGCACCGGCGTCCCATTAACATTGATGCTTGCAACTTCCATCTTTTTGTGGCTGCTTATGAGCACCGCTTCGGTTTTATGTTCGGCTAGACAAAGACCTTCTGACATAAGCCTGTTATATATAATGCCGATCGCCACACTACTGAGTGCCTCGACTTCTTCAAGATGTTTTGCAGTGGCCAAACCACTAGGTCGTCCGCAAAGCCGACGATCTTAACGCCTGTGGGAACTGCGAGTCTATGGACGTCGTCATACATAACGTTCCACAGCAGGGGCCCTAGGACTGACCCCTGTGGGACACCACCGGAGACGTTATACACCATTATCCCCTCGTCTGTTGCATAGCGTAGTATTCTACCATCGAAGTAGTTCGATAATATCTTAGAGAGATAGCGTGGAATTTCAAATTTTGCGAGCGCTTCATTATCGTATCCCAGTTTGCGGAATTAAAGGCATTTCGCACATCCAGCGTTGCCACCAGGCAATACTGCTTTGACCCCTTCTTCCAGCTAGTGTCTTCAATAGCTTTACTTGCTATGCTTGTAACCAGTTTTATGGCATCGGACGTAGAGTGACTCTTTCGGAAACCAAACTGTTGGCTCGAGAGTCCTCCTCTGGATTGTATTGCTCCTTCGAGGCGGCTGTACACCAATTTCTCGAAGATCTTGCCTATCGTGTCGAGCAAGCATATAGGTCGGTAGGCTGAGGGATCCTCCAGAGAGCCGCTATCTTTTGGTATTAGCACAAGCTTTTGCGTCTTCCATTGTACGGGGAATATGCCCTCTGTGAGACAAGCGTTATACAGCTGTACGAAGGCTTGTGTTAGGGCTGCGATGGCCATTTTTAGCGCGCGGTTCGGGATTTTATCTGGCCCTGGGGCCTTCTCGCTATGAACAGCATTGGAGATTTTCATTACCTCTTCTGCGGTTACCATGGAAATGACTTGCACGTCGCCATGATTAATGAAGGGCTGCATCGGTGGTTGCTGAGGGAAGAGCACACTTACAATGCGGCTAAGTATGTGAGGGCACGTGGGTGGTGGTCGTCCGAATGACTTCATCTTTTTCATTACCAGTCTATAGGCGGTACCCCATGGGGTTACGTCCGCTTCGTCGCATAACTGCAAGAAGCACTCGCGCTTCCTCGAACGAATCTTGTGTTTGAGCAGCTTCCTGCGCTCTCTATAGACCTCGCGCAGTTCTTCGAACCTGTCGGTCCCTCTGACGCGGTAGTAACTTCTTCTGGCTTGGTGGCATTGGCTGCGTGCTTCGGCGATTTCGGCGGTCCACCAGTACACAGGCTCGTGGTGGTGCTTACTTGGTCTTCGCAACATCATCGCTGCGTCGCAAGATCTTTTCAGCTGCTCTGTTGCTTGCCTAGCCATATTCTGTGCTGAACCAGTGAGGTGTATGTCAGCCATCATTGCTGTGAGGATACCTTCATCAAGCGCTTCAACCTTGTATGATGGCTCGCTATGGGGGCCTCTGCTCCGCCGATTGGTTTGCCTTTCCAACGTGTACACGATTGCTTTAAGATCGCTATGCGTGTAGACGTCGCTTACTTGCCACTGTACCTGCGTGCTCAGGTCACAACTGGCAAATGTCAGGTCAATTACTGAGCTGCCATTTGCGTTGGAGAATGTACACTGCGTTCCCGTGTTTAAAAGCACAACCTCTAAAGAAGCAAAAGCCTCCAGAATAATGAGCCCTCTTTGATTCGTTCTCTGGCTTCCCCAGTCTACGGCCCACGCGTTGAAGTCACCAGCAATAACAACTGGACTGATTTCTCTAACATCGTCAACTATTGCGTCGACAGTAACAGCAAACTCTTCTATGGACAGACTTGGTGCAAGGTAGCAGCTTACAATATGTGTGCCCATAACTTCTACACGAACAAAACCGATTGCACGTGTATGCTGCCTCATTAGGGAAGGATGTCTTCCGCTGGACATCATATGGCGGCTCTTCCAGAAATGTCTGATGCCCAGACTGCTGGTGCTTTCGCGTTATAAGGCTCACTCAAGATAGCTACATCAGTGCTTAGATCTCGAACGGTTTGCGCTAAAAGATCTTGCGCTGCGCGACAGTTGCTGAGATTCAACTGTCTAGGTTTGCTAGCTTCTGAAAAGGACGAACATTTCTAGCTTCCGGCACGGTGATTTGTTTCCGAGCATTTTCTTTCTAAGCACAAGAAACAGCTTGCTTCCGCAGAACACTCTTTTGCTTTGTGGCCCTCTTTGCCGCATTTCATACAGCACTTACTTCGGTCTGTGCTGTTGCAAGATTTCGCCATGTGTCTAAAGTCGAGACACTTAAAACATCTTTTTGGCGTAACTTTTTCGCGGACTCTGCAAATGACCCAGCCAACTCTGAGCTTGCCAGTCTCTATCAGCTTCCTCGCCTGCAGTGCTGGAAGGCTTATAACCGCTGTTTGCGTGCCTGCATAGGCTTTACGGAGTGATTTCACTCTTGCCACCTTTAAGTCGCCTGCTTTTGGACTGCGCTGCAGACATCTTCCGGTGTTGTAACCTCGTCAAGATCCTTGATCTCGACCTGTGTTTCTTCCGTGAGAGTCCTCGTTTCGGCTTGGCCATTGAAAACCATATCAAATTCTTTCTTCAGCTCCTGGGTTGACTGGGTGGTTGCGCGCTTAAGCTGGATAAGTACTTCACCCTTTTCAGTGCGCCTTACTCTCGAAACGTTTTCGCCGAAGTTTTGAAGCGATTTTTCCTGTTTCATCCGCATGATGATATCGCTATATGAAAGCTCACCTGCTTTTGCTACGACGATTGCATAAAGTCTGGCCAGCTTCTGAGGCGGTTTTTTGCGTTTTTTGGGCTTTCTAGAGACCTTTGTCCAAGGCTCAACCATTCGCTTTGCCGGAGTTTTTGGCAGAGGAGACGAATTAGCCACTTCGCTATAGGATGGCTTTAGAGCAGTCTCTTGG
This sequence comes from Coremacera marginata, assembly GCA_914767935.1. NCBI lineage: Eukaryota > Metazoa > Arthropoda > Insecta > Diptera > Sciomyzidae > Coremacera > Coremacera marginata. The sequence continues at coordinate 169,664,039 of OU612043.1, read as the reverse complement.
ACAGCAAGCTGCTGCAGTCGAGTCTTTTTTGGCGGAGGTTTCCGCGAGTCACTGCTGCGTTCGCTTGCTCTTTTTGTCCTTCTGATTGTCCTTATGGACTTGTGAAGCACTCGCGTTGACCTTTTTCTTGTTCGCGTTATCGGCGAACAGCTCAATTGAGAGGTCTTCGCAGGCCAGATTTACCAGTCTTATAAGCTACTGGATCTCATTGTGGACGTTCGATTTGGTTTTGACGAACTCTGCCAGACCTTGTATCAGTGTCTTCACTTTGACCAGCTTTTTGATGACAGGGTCATCTACACTGACGCTTGCTGCTGCTTCAGGGGTTGCCTTGATGACAGACTCTCTATGCTGCAGCTTTGTTCCTTCGGGTGTGCCTTTAGTTGGCGATCGCTGAACCTTTGAGCTCATTTTAAATGGGTTCTCTGTTGTAGTGTTGCTGCTCGTAGCTTTGACTTTGCAGCCACCGCTGCAGCAGTTTTTGGGGCAGAAATGTTGTTTGAGGTCTCCAGAATCCTTGCCTCGACCGTGGGATTGCCCACGGGTGGATTTCCACTACTGTGGTTTCCACCTGGAGTAGTTGCGTTATTAGACGACATTCCTGGTAAATGGTTTATTTTCGGGGTGACCTTCCCTTATCCGTTTATACCTACAGACAGGTGTGAATACTGTCGACCGCTACGGTACAGACGCAGACCAGTGAGCCGCCCACTATGGGTCAAACGCTTCTGGGTTTTTTTTTTTTGGGTTTCGCCCCTCTCATCCGCCACCATGCTGCCGGTTGGTAGCACAGCGCCCAGGTGCCACCACGGGGAGGCACTTGCCATCAGACAAGCGTGCTAGCACACAAATATTTATGTGGTATCATGAGAGTAGACTTGGAGTTTAACTGTGAATATCGAGCTGGCTCCGCATAATGTTTTGCATTGACAAAAATACATTTTTTTAATGAAAACCTATTTCTCGATAACCATTCAATTTGTTCTTCACCATTATTTTGTAGACGTCAAATTAACTAAGAGAGTACAGTTAATTTAAGAAACGCTATGGACAACTTATTTCGAAAAACACGTTATAACAAATAAAACAAAATGTATTTTGCCCTTTTTAGCATTCCTTATTAATAAAAAATGTATTGAAATGCTTTACAACAAGAAGAAGTAATTACCCAATCTTACAAATTGAAGTAAAAATTTGGTCCAGAGAAGGCGCAAGTGGTTACTGAGCCCGCAGTAGCACCGTAGTAGCACTTTGCTGTCCCATATCCCATGAAATCCTACGTTTGCTAAAAGAGAAATGTTTTTGAGCTACGAGTACAGTAAGAGAGAATATAAAAAATATTTATTAACAATTAATAAAGAATTAAAAAAAAACAAAAGAATATATTGAATATAAATATTTCTGTGCTTGTTAACTTTTAAGTTATTTTGTATTCAATTTTAAACCATAGGCACTATATTTCAAATTTTACTCCAACATTATAACATTTAAGTACAAATTTGACTTAAAAAAATTTCTAGTATTTTGAAAAGCATTAATTTTAAAAAAAAATGGTTTCGAAAATACATTATTCTAACCATTGGTTTAAATATTAGTCCTAGATTTTTAACCGTGTAAGAGGTTGGTCGTCTCAAGAAAAAAAAAAGGTGAATACACCACAGCCCTAACTGTTTGCAAACTTACAACAGAGGTATGGGTAGAGTCGACCTTCCTCACTAGTCTGTCAATTCATATAAAATCAGAATCAGTGGCAAGAAATAGTGGTGGCCGCCTTTTACTTCCATGACGAGTTCTACAATGGACAATGCTTTGAAGCTTTACAGAATCGCAAACGAATGCAAAGTCAATTTACCCTCATTTCAGAGGAAAATTTCGCGACAAAACCTAAGAAACTATAAAGTTTCGTCATCTTCAAAACGTTCTGTTCTCAATAGTGTTTCTACTACCGGTGGACTTAATTTCCCTAAGAGCATTGAAAAACTAACTGTATGTAGGGTGTATATTACACTGTATTAATAAAAAATCATGATAAAACATTTTTATTTTCGGTATTAAAATAGTTTGGGTCTAAAAGGGTTTTAATGGGAACTGAAACAACACCGGGATCCCGCTAAGGCCATCCCTAATAATAACATTACATAATATTTAGTTCATTATCGATTAACATCAATTTTAAACCATCAGATTCTGTGTTGATTGACCTTGCGGCCGGTTTAAGAGTAATCAGCTTATTATAGACGTTAAAACAAAAGCGAATAAATATTTATAGATCAAATGTTATTAATAAAGTTTTGTTTTATTTTGTGAATATAAAATTCAAATAATTTAATTGAAACGTGCATGCAGCGGCATTCAGCTCATTTTGGAATGCGATGAACTCCAGTTATTTGTATGAATTAAAAGATATGTTGTTTGCATAATAACAACAACAGCAAAACCTAGAATTGAAATTCAATAAAAGCTAAATCAAATATATCAACATGCATTCTCACTAAATAGTTGAAATACGAGTAGAATAAAAAGAGCATTAATTAAAATCAAAATCATGAAAATAGCTGTGAGTACCAGGAATTTGGCTAACAAACTTTGCTTACACAAGTTTTTTGCTTACACAAGTTTACGTTAATTATAACTGTTTTTAATTTAGGCTAATAATACTTCAGGCAGATACACGGTTAAAAATCTTGTACTAAATTTTAGTATATCCTGTACTGTGTATATGACGGCATCGAAATTGTATAAAAATTTAAACCACGCCAAATACCAAAACTAAGTTTTATTCCCGCATGGGTTTAAATTGCAATACCCGATTGCTTATGCGCCATAATCAACTAAAACATGTTTCACAAAAATTGTGTTATAAGGCCTTGTTAACCGAAAAAGTAACTCTGAATAATAAGACCTTTGAATCTTAACAATCTGAAAATTAAGACGGAATGTATTGAAATATAATGCAGCATGGCTTAAAATGTAATACATGTTGTATTAAATCTAATATCATAGCTAATTTAATTCAAATTCTATTCCAATTTTACTAGTTTTTGAAACCGATTTTATTACATTTTAGTTATTTTGTGTTCAATTTTAAGCCATAGGTACTAAAGTTCAAATTTTATTCCAAATTTATTGAATTTAAGTACAGCTTTGACTAAAAAAATTTCTAGTTTTTTGAAAAGTATTAATTTTAATAAAAAATGGTTTCGAAAATACATTATACCATTGGTTTAAAAACTACTCCAAGATTTTTAACCGTGTAAGAGGTTGCCCGACTCAAGAAAAAAAAGGCGAATACACCACAGCCCTAACTGTTTGCACACTACAACAGAGGTATGGGCAGAGTCGACCTTCCTCACTAGTCAGTCAATTCATATAAAATCAAAATCAGTGGCAAGAAATAGTGTTGGCCGAATTGTGGTGGTGGTGGTTGAGCTTGCGACAAATTTAATAATAATCAGCTTATTATAGACGCAAAAGCAAAAGCAAATAAATATCTATAAGTCAAATGTCATTAATAAAGTTTTGTTTTATATTGTGAATTTAAAATTGAAATAATTTAATTCAAAGGTGCGTGCATCGGCATTCAGCTAATTTCGGAATGCGATGAACTTCAGTTATTTGTATAAATAAAAAGATATGTTTGCATAGTAACAACAAGAGCAAAACCAAGAATAGAAATTCAATAAAAGCTTAATCAAATATATTAACATGCATTTTCACTAAATAGTTGATATACGAGTAGAATAAAAAGAGCATTAATTACAATCAAAATCATGAAAATAGCTGTAAGTACCAGGAATTCGGCTAACAATCTTTGCTAACACAAGCTTACGTAAATTATAACTGTTCTTAAGTTAGGCTTATAATACTTAGGGCAGATTCCTTGCAAGACATACAATCAAATACGTTAAAAAATTTATCAATATTTTTGTTTGATCTCCATTCAACTGAAGTTTCTATGAAATATTTTCATGCCCTAACAAATATACAGCACGTCGTTAAATCCTGTCCAGTAGCTTCAAATATGATCTTGAAGCTCCAACACAAATGTGCGCATATTGGCGGCACAACAGTTTTTTTTACATTGGTTATATTTTATATGGGGCAGATAAAGTACCAAATAGACAGTCTTAATCCCTTGTAGCCCCTTGTGACATTTCTGTAACAAATTAAAAAATATCCTACCATATTGGGACCCTTTTAACTCATTGTTGAATCACTGCTACATACCGCACTAACGAAATAATACACCATCGTACCTAGAGATGTCGCTACTAATATGTTATTGAGCGTTCATTTTGAAAGTTCGTATACCACAACAAGTCGGTGCATGCAAAAAATTAAAAATTCGTGAAAAAATTGTTAGTTGTCTTAAATTGACTCGGTTCTCTGTTACACTACTAGGTAAGTATCTAAAATACACATAAGATTTCCACACACAAAATAAAAAAATTATAATATAAACCCAATGTCACAGATCTGTCACACTCCCTTTATTCTGTAATAATTAGGTACATAATAAAGAAAATTGATTTTCTAAAAAAAACGTGTTTTATTAAACTTAAAAAGAAGTTTATAAATGTTATTTATTTTACAAATTATGATAATGGGTAACAAGAGGTTAAGTTTTATAATTTTGTCAAATAAATGTTTTGTACCCGTATGAAAAGAAAAATCAAAATTATTTGATTTGACTCTTGACCAACTCTTGACCAATTGAATGATTCAGTGACAAACGAATTTATTTTGGAAAAAAATTTGTTTCATGGAAACAACCTATTAGGTCTTAATTTTGAGCAACTCATGAAAATCTCATGAAATTTTTATACAATAAAAGCTAAATTCAATTTGCAATTTTTTCAAATTAGGTTTTTTTTTACTTTAAGGATTTTTTGTACATCAGATTTTTTCCAAAAAAATAAAAAATTATTTGTACAAACAGTTTTGCTTTTAAGAAAAATACAAACTTATTTTTGAAATTATTATATATTGTTTCTTTCTATCAACATATCCAGAGCTCATGTTGAATAATCTTTATCAACAAAATTTACAATATTTTTTTTTTCGTTTTCATTATAAATTAAACGATATGTGTACAGTAAGGTGCATCGACTTGTATGGGGGCAAAAAAGTTCCATTTGTATCCCCTCTTAAAATCAACATTGATGTATTTTATATTTATACCCAGCAAATGCAGCGTGCTGATATTTCAATTCTCAGAAAGATAAAATGGGATTGAGTTTGCGCCCAGTTAAATAATAATCAGCTTATTTCAGACGCATGAACAAAAGCAAATAAATATCTATGCATTTAATGTTATTACTAAATTGTTGTTTTTTATTGCGGATATAAAATTGAAATAATTTAACTCAAACGTGCAGGCATTCGTATCCAGCTCAGTTTGGAATGCGATGAACTCCAGTTATTCGTATGAATTAAAAGATATGTTTGCATAGTAACAACAACAAAACCTAGAATGAAAATTTAATTAACACTAAATCAAATATATTAACATGCATTCTCAGTAAATAGTAGAAATACGAGTAGTATAAAAAGAGCATTCATTTAAATCGAAATCATGTAAATAGCTATGATTACCTGGAATTCGGCTAACAAACTTTGCTTACACGAGCTTACGTAAATTATGGCTGTTTCTAATTTAGGGTAATTATTTGCAGATACTTCGCAAAGCATGACACTTATGTTAAAAAATTTTTGTTTACTCTCCATTTTACTGAAGTTTCTTTTGTGGCTTTTTAAAATCAATTGAAAATCATTGGCGCCACAAGAGACTATTTTTTTGTTCCATTGATTATATGTTATATGGGGCAGACAAAATACCAAATGGACAGTCATAAGTCTCAATCAAAACAATTCATGAACTTAGCCGACATACGAACAAATGATGAAAATCTACTACAAACAAGAAAAAGATAGCGAAAAATAAAAGCAAATCATGGTCAGTTGAAATTTAATTAGCTGCAACACAATTAGATACAAGATACACAGACGCATGTAAACGACATCCAGTCACTTATTAGCTAGTTCTAAAAGAAAGCCTCTTGAATTACTGCAGCAGCCCCAGTGCGAACATTTATCATAATCAGAGCATTTCGGGATGCTGCAAATTAATTCGCTTGCATAGAGCGCGGTGGGCGGCAAGTTTGGCCGCATGAATCATTGTAAATCTTGCAGTGCTTGCTGCGTATTTCAAGTCACCGAATAATATCTGTAAGCTGGTATTATGCATGGAATCATGAGATTGCAGGCTATGAAGAAACATCTTGCTAAAAAAGTTTTATTTGTTTTTGGTTTTATTACTGATGCAGCTTAAATGCACAGTGACCGCCTTTATATGTATTTGTATTTATGTTCTTGTTGTCGCTATATAGTAAAACAGTCTATAATAATTGGTCTTTACTATGAGTTAGAGTTCTATGAGATATTTGCTCACTTGTTGCGGGCGTAATTTATGCAATTTGTTATATTATAATGTCAAAAGAAGACTAAGTAGAAGCACTCAAAGAAGATTGATCGAATGCACAGAGGAAAACAACAGCATGGCACTGGAAAAACCATAAAGACCATGAGTTTATGCAGTTTTGTATGTGAAAGTTATATATTTATATAAAAAAAAATTTGAAGAAAATTAAAGGGTGGTTAAATTTTAAGGGCCGATGTTGATTTTGAATAAAACACAAATTATTTAAGAAATTATTGTCATTTCTTTTTATTATCATAATACCAGTATGGTTCAATTTTGTATGGAACAAAATATCGGCCAAATAGCCGCCGCGACCTCGGCGGCACACTTCCATCCGATGGTCCAAATTTTCGATGACGCTTAGGCATAAGTGAGGTTCTATGCCGTTAATGTGCCGAATAATCTCATCCTTTAGCTCTTAAATTGTTGCTGGCTTATCGACGTACACCTTTTCTTTCAAATAACCCCAAAAAAAGAAGTCCAACGGTGTCAAATCACATGATCTTGGCGGCCAATTGACATCGCCACCACGTGAGATAACACGGCCATTGAATTTGTCGCGCAAAAGAGCCATTGTTTTACTAGCTGTGTGTCATGTGGCACCGTCCTGTTGAAACCACATATCGTCCACATTCATATCTTCCAATTCGGGCCATTAAAAGTTCGTTATCATCTCACGATAGCGAACACCACTCACAGTAACTGCCTGACCGGCGTCATTTTGGAAAAAATACGGCCCGATGATGCCGCCAGCCCATAGACCGCATTAAACAGTCACTCTTGTAGGTGCATTGGTTTTTCGACAATCACTCTTGGACTATCATTCGCCAAATGCGGCAATTCTGCTTATTGACGAATCCACTGAGGTGAAAATGTGCCTCATCACTGAAGATGATTTTCTTCGAAAATTGATCATCCACTGTTGCCATTTCTTGCCACCATTCTGACCATTGACGACGCTTGAAATGGTCAAGAGGCTTTAGTTCTTGAGTCAATTGCACCTTGTAAGCGTGTAAATGCAAGTCTTTATGCATAATGTTCATCAACGTCGAGCGTGAGAGGTGCAATTGTTGGGCACGACGACGAGTTGAGGTGGACTGCTCTTCAGCCACACTATCACGAACAGCAGATATAGTTTCTGCAGTACGAGCTGTACGAGCATGCACTGGTGTTTTCACATCTCCTACAGACCCGGTTTGCTCAAATTATTGCAGGATTTTTCCGATTGTAAGTGAACGATATGCATTTTGATTTGAACGCCCATTTTCATAATAAACCTGAATAACTTTACCGCGTTGCTCGATTGTGTATTTTTCCATGGTTCAAATTGAATTAGTTTAAAATTGAGAAATGTCAAATGAAATGCAGAAAAAACTTGACTTTTAGGTGTGCTTCACATTCAACATCGGCCCTTAAAATTTAACCACCCTTTATTACTTGTTTCTTGGGCCTCTATATAGTGATTCTGATGAAAAGTTACCACATAATTTAATTATTTCACTTTATGTAATGCCCCATTTTGACAATTTTGTCAAAGATTTAAATTTATTAAGTCAAGCTTACTGCAAGCTGTTTAATACATAAGAATGAAAACTTAATGAACAGGAATATTATTTATTTTGGACCATAAGCAGTGATAAAACTCAAAGGATTAATACAACTCTTCAATTTTGAATCAGAAATACTGGTTTAAGGAATTTTAATTTATTTATCTCAATTAATAAAGAGCTGTTCATAAATTACGCAAACTTATAGAGGGCGGAGGTCGTTCGTGCGTTACGTTACAAACAATTTTTGAATTCAGTTTTCAAAATTTAAAATTTTATTAAAATTTAATGTTATTGTATATATTGCTCTCATTTTTTATCAATAAAAAAATGCACATAATAAAACGAACTGATCACGGATCACAAAAAAGTAGTTTTTTTGCTGAACTGAAGTGTCAATTCTTACTTTAAAGCAGTCATCGAAAATAGTTGTTTTAACTCTTAAGCCACTGAAATCGAAATACGAGGTATTTAATTGTGAAAATTTTGGTTCTTGTTGAAATTTGGGCTGAATAACACGAATCTGAAGTCCGTTTGTCAAAATATTTTTACCTGAAAGTGGGATGTAGAAAAAATGAAAGACCGTCTGTAGACGGTGTCAGCGGGTTAGCTGAAAAAAACTTTGAAACATATACTATGTAAGAGCAAGAAATTTAAATTTATTCATACTAAATGGATAACACATTAATTTAAACAGGTAAATATATGTACAGGTAAACGCTTCATCCGTCTAGGCGATATTTTGTAAAACAGTTATTTGCTTTAGAAAATCATAAATGTATGTTGCATTTGGTACAAAATGTGTGTGCATCAGAATTTTTAAAAGCTTTACGGGATTTCTTCGACCCCCATTCTATAAATTTATTAATTTCCTCGAATCTCACACTTGTCACTGCGTGAGCTGCTTTTTTCCGACAACATTGCTGTTGGTTGACTCTGCGACTGGTAATGAACGGCCAACAGATCGTCTTTCGATAAGACCACAAAGTTCTTTAGCAATGATCAAAAGAAATTTATACTTTTCTATGTCTGCTATCTATTCATGACTATAATTTTTTCGATTTTTTTTTCAGCGTTGAGTCTTCGGTACAAAACGAATGCATTGGTTGTAGCCATATCAAAAAGATGGTAAAAAATCATGGTTGTCATATCTTGTGTTTTAAGTTTAGGTCCATTGTGACCCATATAAGAGTCGATTAGATCGACACCACCCATGTGCGCGTTGTACTCACGTGTAATTTGTGGACAATCAATGTCATCAATAATTTTCAATAGCTTACTTACAAAATTGGTTCTCGGGAAAGGCTTTGTACCAATATACGTTAAGCACTGTTTGATATTCATCATGCCCCCTTCCATAAACTTGTTGGAACTGGCTTAGTCTTAAAGAGATTTAATTAATACAATGACTTAATATTCACTTTTCATAGAAATACGTTTTGATATAATTACCACCACCAGTAAAGCCACCAGCGGATGATTTAACTCTTGGTCCTGAGGCTTCTATACTTGGTAATGGTAATCGGACTCTTTTCCTTTGACTTTAACAAGTTTGTCGCTTTTGTTTGTGGTTCTTGTTGTGCGGATTCAGTTAATCCAATTGCAATTTCATTCGGTGGCATTACATTATTCACTTTATTTGCAGAAATAGTTGACATTAATTGTGGTGCATCAATTATGTTCAATGTATTCATAAAAGTTATGGAATCCATTGCTCGCAAACTCTTGATTTTCACATTACCTTCAGGTTCCAGCTTACCACAAAGATAATTTGTATCTTCGATACTGTCATCAGAGTTTTTAAAATCATCATCAGTTTCAATTGAATTCATTAAATTTCAATTTCTTAACCACTCATTATGGCAAGTTTAAATTTGCCCGTTTATTGCACTTTTTATTTCTTGAGCTTTGTCGTGAAATTTTCCGAAACCAACAACAATTGTACACTACAAGTATTGAAATATGTTTCTTTAACTATTTTAACATTTAAACGTTTGATTCGGTAAAAACAATGAACAAAAGACTAACAAAATAACACTAAAGTAAAATTACTTTACCGACTGCAGACGGTCTTCACAAAAAACTTGAGTCCAACAAAAATATTTCCCACAAATCAAACTAGCAACAAATTATCAAAATAAAACATTAAACAACTTACCGAAAAAATTCCCACGTCAATTGAGCTGCTAAAAAGTATTCTTATTTTAATTTTAGCTTGCAATAAAATCACCAATAATTTTCACGCTTGTTTTCACAAAAATCTTTATAGAAATGGATGTATCTGTCAAAATATTAAACTTAGCGAAAAATTTGAGTTTAAATTGAATGACAACTTTGTGATGACCTTCTGTAGACGGTCTTAGACGGTTAAAGGGTTAATGCACATTCAAGGCGAACATCAAAGAGTTATAAAAAAAACTAAAACAAATAACAATTTTCACAATAGACGAACATCCAAGTTATAACGCATAACGTTGGTATTTTGGAGTTGGTGTTAAGGTCAGCAAAGCTTTCAGTTGTGTTTAGCTCTGTTCACATGGTCAAATTTTTCATAAAACTGTTGGTCAAACACAACAGAACAACGTGAAATTTCCATGTTATTTCCATTATAATAAAACTTGTAATAATTATAAAGTGTTCAAGGCTTTTTACATAATAAACTGCTAAATTATAAAAAAAAAAACTCAAAAAATTTAAAAAAGTAAAAGTGTGTCGTGTCATGAGAGGGGGAGGGCGGTGATAAAGACACACTTCACGTTTCACACTATAACTTCGGAATCCTTTAAGGCACCTTGATTTAATATTGTTAAAAAAGTAATGAAACGTTAAATAAATGAAAAAAATAAAATAAAAAGAGAAATAGAGAATTTTTTAAAAAGCTTTATATTCCTCCCTTAATATGAAAAAAAATTGTCTCTCCAATGATACCCTACATAAGAAAATCGCTATGGTCAGAAGATGGTCGGTCAGTGCAACTGATAATACGCTCCAATGTAAAATGGGCGATAAAATTTTAAAATATTGTCCGAATATCCAAGTTATCAATATGATAAATAAATGACTTCCCTGTAGGAAAATCAACTAATTTAAAAGTAGTTGATAAAGTAGTTTTTTGTCAACCACAACTAGTTGAAATTCTGACTTTTTTCCATAGAACGAACTAACATATTTTGTATGGTGATGTCCGCTAAATAAGTCAATTGACTTTCGTCTGCATATATTTTCAACTACTTGTTAAATTAGTTTTATTTAAATTATTTTTGTAATTACTTTAAAATAGCCAATTGAAAACTATTACTGATGGCCTAAAGTTAATAATATTTGATGAAATAACATGGTTAAATATATATAAACTTGTAATCTAATAAAAATTTGCAATTAAAACATGTCAAAATCAGAGTAGTTGCCGCCTTAATATAATTCAAAGTAGTTCATATACTGGTTTATTTTAAATTAGTTTTTTAATTAGTTGTTTTTAAAAACAAGTTAGTTTGTTCCTATAGGGTTGGAAAAAATTATTACCATTTAATAGCACATTTATAAATCTCATTTATATAATTTTTTAAACATTATTACCCAATTCATCAATCATTATTTATCGAACACAAACAGCTGCAAGCAGGCTGCCATTCCTTATTGTTTAAAAAATCATCAGTTCAATTTGAAATGTATGTTTGATTGTATCTTGGTGTGTTGTAAAATATTTTGACTCGTGCATAATGTCAATCTATTTAAAAGATGGGTGGGATTGGGTGATTTACAGAATAGTCGATAGAGTTCAATGAATTGCATGAGCAAATGTATCCGCTTGATCAAACGATTAATCTCAACCCCAAACACCGGTATTGCTCGAACCAGCAGTCACTAACCATCAGTAACTGGGAACAGCTCAGTAAACATATCGACACCGTTATGTCACGTGTTGATAACCCCTTGCTTCACTTCTATCATTTCATTTGACAATACTGGGTGTGTTAAATCATGTGTGTAGGTTATTATTAGCAACCACTCCAGTTTGGTGTTAAATTAACAAATCAAATAAAAAATTAATCTGTTTACTAGGTAAAGAAAAAATTCGAAAAACGGCAAATGATGTTACATTTAGATATTTATTTGGGTTCCATTTATTGTTACCCAATTTTATTGTTCATATACAAAAGCCCATTAAAACGCATTCTTTGCTGTTTGTCAAATTACCTAATAAAATTCAGAACTAAACAATGTGATTCTATTGCTGACTCCTAAAAATTTGCTTGCAGTTTGCTTGCAACAGCGTTTTAAATTAACATGCAACATTAAACAGGTGAGTAAATATAGCGCACATTTTCGCCATTTTGGTGTAGCGACTGCAGTTAAATTGCAATTTTAATCTATGACACTCCAACCCTTCATAGAAATATTTTATCAAATTCAGATTGTTGTAGAGGTTAACGTAACGGTCTGCTGTTATTATTCTGAAAATTATTTTCTATTGTGCTTAATGAGAACTCTTAATCGTATTTTATAGTTGAGTACATTTTGTGCAATTTTATGACAATGCAAACGATGCGTTTAAGCATGCAAAGCGAATATTTTGCTGTTTACCGCAAGAGATTTTGCTGGAAATTTAGATCCATACTCAAAAATAATGATGCAATTTAAGGGTTGGACAGGTGAGTAAATTTGACCATTTAATTTGTTAAAAAAGCAAATTTTATTTAATTTTTAAAAACTTTGCTTCGACTTACTCAACAGAAAAATTTTTATATTACTTGATGCAGGTTCGTAGTCAGGATTTTCCATGGGAGGAGTTTTCATAAGAAAAAAAATCTATAAATTCCAGTAAGAATAAAAAGCAGAGGATCATGGAACTTTTCCAAATAAAATTGTTTAATTTTAAAATAATTCCTAAAGTGCCTTTCTTTAAAGTAATCAATTCCTAAAAAATTTTTTTTCCATTTCCTAAAAAATCGATTTGTTTTTTTGACTTGCGTTTATTTCAACAATGAAATCCCATTTTAATATAGTAAAAACATTTCTTTGGTCCGCCGTGAGAATCAAACTCGTAACCCATTGATTGACTGCACACCAATCCAAAAACCATTGCTACGCAGAGCAAATGATTCAATATAAATTGTAACTGATGCTATATTGCAGCACATCACAATAATCTATTCATAGATAGAGGATTGCATATTGGCTATTCTTCATATTCTTCCAACATATTTAGTAGCTATCATCAGCATGTCATCAGCATCGGGTTTTCAATTAAGTAGAACTAAAGCTATGCTGCAGCAGATCACACAAATGTATCTATTAAAAGGATTGTGTATTGGCTACTCTACATATTGAATATTATAAGCAGCTATCCAAATGAAACAAACATTTTGCTTCTAATCGCTACAAGATGTCATCAGCATCGGTGTTTTTTGTTGATATGAATGCGTTTGCGTTGTTGTTGGTACATGTTTTCTTTTGTTTTTGTTTTTGCATAGCGCGAAGAAAAAATGAACTATTAAATAAAGTAGTAATGAAATGTAATAAAATTTATCGGTGTGAAATGATCGTGTGTGTTGTAATTTACTTAATGCTATTTTAAATTTTTGAATTTAAAAGGTGTTTTATTAAATAAAAAATGATCAAATCCATGAAACTGCGAAATATAGTCGCTGTTTTTTTGTGCAAAGACGCACCTGTGTTTTTTGGAGTTTACTCTTTTAAAACCGATTTTATATAGCGAGTGAAATCAAATGTTGAACAAAAACTCAAGCGTTACGTTTTCTCTTCTTCGTCTAGTGACAGTTGTGGTGCTCGCCTCTCAGCCACGTGACTATACCCAGCAAAATACCAACACATAGCAGCAAACTGCTATTATATAAAATTGTATTGTAATATTTTGTGTAACTCCAAAAGTGCTGGGCCGATTTTTATGAAATAAGTTTTAGAATATGTATTATTATATTTTACAGCACATTTTCCTTTCGAATTTCAACAATAAGTATATTTAATTTAAATTTAAAGATTTGCATAAAATCATCCCCGATAAAATAATATAAAAGTGAATAATATAAAGGTTTGGTTGCTTAAAAATCCAACAAGTTTTATTTCATTCACTTTCATTAGTAAAAAATTCGTCAAGTTATTTAAATTTTAAGCATTTATCTCATAAAAACAGCACAAAATCGTTGGTTTTCATGCAGTTTTAGCTGAACGGAGTTTTTCGCAAATAAGAACAAGCAAAACATTGTTATTTTGGTGATTTTGTAGTGAAGTAGAAATACTTCAAATTGAAAAAATCGACAAATTTTCAACCGATTTCAATTAAATAAAACTTGCAGGACTTAGAATTAGCTAAAATTTTAATTTATATGACATAATGGGACATTGAATACAAAATATGTCCACAAATTGATCTCAAATAGAAAAAATATGAAAAATTTAAGGCAATTTACAGCTGAAGGATTGCGCTTAATAAAATTTTTGGAAGAAGAAGTTAATTAAGATTTACTTTCTGGTAGAACACTGCGAACGACTAGATATGGCACAATCATTAATGCTATATTTTCACGATTCGTAAATCATGTAATTTCCGATGTTCATGTGTCATATTTTAGTTACACAAACCTATTGTTACAGTATTTAATAATGTCAGTGAATTAATGAATTTATGCACTGAATGAATTTATGCACTAAAAGTAATATATATATTTTTTATTTTTTTTTTTTTTTATATTTGTTTTATTTGATTATATGAAAAATAACAATAAATCATTATTGATATATAAATCATTAATGATACAAAGGAAGGAGCTCTAGCTGCCAGGGCTTTCGGCTCTCTGATTTAATATAAGAAGTTATTTTTAATAAAAAGTAAAAATATCATACAGTGATTATGAAAATGAAACTTAGAGAAAAATTAAAAGTGTACTTAAAGTATTACAAATAGATTTTAAATAACAAAATGTTTTGATACCATTGAGTACAATCAGTAATTAAATTTCTTGTTTTAAATTAGCTTGTGTTAAATAGTTTACAATTTTGTTGATATTATCAATTGAAGTGGATTTCAAACAATCAGAAGGTTTTTAGTTTTGGAAAATATTGTTTCTTATTATGTTGAAAAAGGCGCAATCATCGATTAAGTGGATAACCGTCAGTCGTGAAAAGGAGCAATAACGGCAAGAAGGTGCGTTGGAATTATTTAGCCGATATAAGTGTGTGGCTATTGTGTGTCCTATACGAAGGCGTGTGAGGCTTTGATGTCGTTACAGCGGCAAGAGCGAGGGTAAAGTGTTTCTTTTCCGTCAGTATTGAAGGCTGAATAATGGTGTTGTACTGTACTCCATCGCCTGCTTCTTAGCACACTGTGATGGCGCTCAATGAGGCGATAAATGTCTTTGGTATCAATGTGATTGAAAATGGGAGCGGTTCTTTCGCGGCTGATTTTGCTCTTTGGTCAGCCAATTCGTTGCCAGCGATTCCTGTATGTCCTGGGACCCACATTATTTTCATGTTGTTGTTTTCGATGATCTTGCTACGAATAACTGATATGATGTTCGATTTATTGGTGGGATTCAGCAGGGAAGCGATAGTTGACTTGCTGTCCGTGCAAATAATTGAGTTTTTCAATTTTGCAGCACTTTTGACTGCATTTAGCAGTGCAATAGCTTCTGCCATATACAATGAACTGTAGGGTGGTAAAAGACCAACTATGATAGTCTCACCAAAATTGTTCACTACAGCGAATGAAGTGTGGTCAGCCGATTTAGACCCGTCTGTAAAGATATATTCCCATTCGGAGCAAAGATTAGCTGTATGTTCTGCAAATAGGTGCTGATATTCGTTGGAACTAGTGCTGTTTTTCGGATGATCATCAAGGCAAAGGATAAACGATGATTTTTTCAAAAGCCATGGTGGAGAGCTGTCTGGCAGCCTAAATGTGGGAACAGATGCAATACCGAGCGTCGTCACCTGCTCAATAACTCTTACGATAGCCGATTTACGTTTTCGGCAATTGCCGTAAATCGGCAGGCCATAATCAATTTTTGACAAAACTAAAGCTTTAGTGATATTAACAAGAGTTGAAGTATGAATTAGACAATGTTTAGAGGATAAGTGTTTAATTATATTTAACCTGGCAACTAGGTTTTTTCTTAGGTATAAGCAATGCTCTCTAAATGTAAGTCTGTTATCAAACTTACTTACTTACTTAGGTGGCCGTAACAACCCGTGTCCGGATTTCGACCGACCTCATCAGCTCTCGCCAGGCGCCTCTGCTTTGCGCGCGCCTTCTCCAATCGGATACACCAAGTGCGGTTAGGGCTTCCTCAGCCTGGTCCATCCATCGGAGGCATGGTCTTCCTCGTCGTCGTTGATCAGCGACCCTCGCCTCGAGCACCTTTTTCGCTGGAGCTTCGTCGTCCATACGATGGACATAACCCAGCCAGCGTAGTCGCTGCACAGTTATACGCCGAACTACGTCAATATCTTCGTAGAGCTCATACAGCTCGTGGGTCATTCGGATGCGATAGTCATCGCCGACTCGAACAGGACCGAAGATTTTGCGAAGAACTTTTCTCTCGAACACCCCCAGAGCGGCTGCGTCAGTTTGCGAAACTACCCATGCCTCAGCGCCATAAAGCAGCACAGGTAGAACGAGCGTCTTGTAGAGTGTTAGTTTTGTCGATCGAGAGAGGCCTCTGTAACTTAGTTGCTTACTGAGCCCGTAGTAGCACCTATTAGCAATTATTGTTCTTCGCTTTATCTCCAGGCTGATTTCGTTGTTAGTATTAATGGCGGTGCCAAGGTATACAAACTCCTTGACTACTTCAAAGTTATAGCTGCCGGATGAAACGTGGGAATCTAAACGCCGCGCTCCCTTGTTTGTAGACAGCATATACTTTGTTTTACCCTCATTTATCGTCAAACCCACTTTGGCTGATTCCTTTTCGATAGTGGCGAAAGCAGCGGTAACATCTCTCTTGGTTCTGCCAACAATATCAATATTATCAACGTTCGCAAGGAGCTGGACACCTTCAGAGAAAATGGTGACATTTCGATGCACACCGGCCTTTCGTACGATCCCCTCCATGATAATGTCCCCTTTTATCAAACAAAATACCTTAAAACTTAAGACAATTTGTATTTGTAATATTTATATTGTTATAAACTAGGATAAGATTATTGCATTTGTATTTCCTGCACATGTGACATGTCTTACATTTATTGATAGAAATATTGGCACCTGAATATTCGGACCATTTCGAAATATTTGAGAGAATATCAGAAAAGTTTTTTTTAACTGCATTTAGATTCTGGTATTTAGAAAAAATGCGAAATATTCTTATATCTGGAAAGGATAGGACTTATCTCGTTGAAAGAGCTTATAAAATAAAATAACAGACAGCGGAGATCCTCGAGGTTTCCGTTGTATAAGGTGTATGTATTTGAGAAGGTGTTATTAATTTTTGTTATGAATTTACGATTGGTAAGAAATGATTTTATTATGTTAAAAATTTTTTCGCCGACTTCCCAATTTTCAAATTGGCGCAAGACAACATGTGCACCAACTCTGTAGAATGCCTTTTCAAAATCAAGGCTCAATGGTGAGATATGATTCTTATTTGATAAAGCTGAAGAAGCAAAATTTTGAAAATAAAGCAGTGCATCCATTTGCCATGCCCTGCTTTGAAGGCCACTTAATATGCGCTTATTAAATTGTATTTTGAAGCGAACCACATGATGCGCTACGCTATAATTTTTTTAAAAACTTTACCCATACAACAGAGCAAGGAAATGGGTCTGTATCCCAGTACTTCCATTGCAGGGCTGCTTGACTTAGAAATAGGTACAACAAATGCGTTCTTCCAGACTTGTGGGTAAATACCTTGATGTAAGATATTGTTATACAGTTTTATAAGTCTGTTTTTAATGCTAGAAGGCAAATTTTTTATTATTGGGTAAGATATTCGATCTGCACCGGGAGTCTTACCTGTCATTGCTGAGATAGTTGATTCAAACTCAAAGTATGTTATTTCTGATTCAATAATGTTGAAATTAAAATTACTGCAGTTGTTGTACCTCTTTTCAAGAATTTTTTTTAATCAAAAAGAAGGCGTTGTGGAAGTTTGAGTCATGAGAGTAGTTTGACCAAACAGAAAAAAAATGGTTAGAGATTTCTTTTGAGTCGAAAATCGTGCCATTAGGACTATTTATAAAATTAATGGTAGTTTGAGTGTGTGACCCGATATGTTAAAATTTAAAAAGTACACAATCCTATTAGTAATATAAGAGATGCTTTTATTCACCCTCTTTAACTTTTATGTACATCTCAAATTCCAAGGTAATCGATCTAGAGGAGTAAACTATGTACAGTCGCGCCTCGGAGCTGACACGCACACTTTTTTATATCACAACGCTTATACTGACTACTACGTATAATGGCTACTGAAATTTTGGCGGTAGTCTATTAACAGATGGTAGTTGACAGGATCAGTGTTGCATTCAAGTTACAAGACGGGAAATTAAAAAATTCACTAGCTCTCAAATTGCCCTCGTATATTTATACCCCAACGCGTACTGCGTAAGGGGTATATTAACTTTGACATTCCGTTTGTAACGCCAAGAAGGAGGCGTAGCAGGTATAGAAAAATATATATATTTTTGATCAGCATCATCTCCTGAGTCGATTTCCGTGTGTCCGTCTGTCTGTCCGTCTGTCGACACGATTACAGCCGCAATTGTAAAGCTATCGCAATGATATTTAAAATATAAGTTTATTTTTAAAAAGGAAACATCAAGTTCGAGAATGGGCCAAATCGGATGAAAACCACGCCTACCTCGCATACAAAGTGGCTGTATTTCAAAAGTAAAATCTCTTAAAAATCTGCTCAAATTAAAGAAATGTCTTGAAATTTTGCATATAGGCTTTGATGTATAATAATGACCATCACTATGATATATGGCAAAATCGGATGATAACCACGCCCACTTCCCATACAAAGTGGCTTTATTTTAAACGTAAAATCTCTTAAAAATCCACAAAAATTAATGAAATGTCTTGAAATTTTGCACATTAGCTTAGATATATAATATGAACCATCCCTATGATATCTGGCAAAATCGCAGCAAAACCACGCCTTCCTCCCATACAAAGTGACGTCATCAAAATAGGAAAACTTTCGTTAATGTATAAAACTGAATATCATCGTGTATGTCGTGGCTAAAGACTTCGAATATACTTTAATATGGCCGCGGGGGGGTATTTTAGCTTCGGTACCCTGCCGAAGCTCCATCCTTACTAGATTTTAATTAATTCTGAGAACTAAATTTTCGATTTTGCTTATAGTTATTGAGAAATGCTTCAAATTAAGTATTTTTAATTGTCTCTTAAAAATATATTTTCGAAAATTATCTTCCCAAAACCTTCCCAAAATTTTATTAATGCAACAATTTAAGTGAAAAAAAATAAATAAGCTGATACAAAAATTATTTATTTATTTATTAATATTTGTTTACTAATAAAAAACTTTGTAAGGGCTTCTTGCAGTTTGTAACGATAAACGTAACTTTGTAGTGATTCATTGAAATCGCAATAAAAATGAAAAAAAAAACAGATTTTGAATCAGTATACGTATTGAAGTTATGAATCAAGAATATACATTTATAGGTCGTTTTGCATGAAGAGAACGAACATAAAAATTATTAACTTTTCGATTTTCTTTCTTTTTTGTTATCTTATTTATCTATTAGTTCCTAGGTTTTGTACAAAATTTTGCTACTGCGCAAAGCCTAGTTCGGGTGTTCTTCAAATCGCAAAGGTTCAAAATACTACTTATTTTGGACAGGATTTTTTAGATTCAAATTACTTATGTATATTCAAAAGCAAACCATTTTATCAAAGTTAAAAAATTTACTTTTTTAAACTTCGTAATTTTTGTAAATTTTTCGAGTTAATAAAAAATTATTTTTAAAATGTCAAATTTAAAAAAAAATTTAATTGCTCAATTTTGTTATGAAAATTGTATACCGTCACTGAAATAATTATCTGATTCCACATAAAAATCATTGCATAATAAGCCAAGATATAAGCTAAAGTTTTATCTACACCGAGAAAAAGCTTATGTTAAATTGAAAAAAAACCTAGTATAATTTATAAGATGGCTTTGGTAGTTTTCAGCCACCCAAGAACTTTATGATGACGCCTAAGTTTTACATGTTGACTTGCCAATTTTTATTGGGTGATAAATTAACCAAGTATTTGTTAATTTTTTATACACTACTTAAAAAAAATTGAATTTCAAATATATAACTTTAATCGGGTTTTGGTTTTTTTTTATTTTTCTTTTTTTTTTTGAAGCTGCCGCCGCCTCTCGTTCTGTGATTTGCTTGACTGAAATCGGCAACAACACAAATTTTTCTTTTATCAACAACCGTTTTTTTCTTAGAAATTAATGATTTGTCGGCTTTCCTTGCTGCTTGACGTATATTATAAAAAGAACATTAAATTAAATTAAATATCATATACAAAAATGTTACCTTCGCATGCCGTTGAGATTCGAACCCACACCCACACCCACACCCACTGTGTATGAAGTCACTACACTAGCTTCGAGCCAAACTCCTTCGTTGCGCTGAGTAATTTATTCAATATTAATTACAACTGAAGCTATGCTGCAGCTATTAACAGAATACTGCGACATACTGCATCTGTTAACATCTGTGAATCAAATATTTTTTTTTTGGCAGGGTATCGAAGTATGTGCTTTCAAAGCAATGTATTAAACAATAAATTGCTTAGGTGAATTAATGTAGCTGCAGTTATGTCAGCAAACAGCAGCAAGGCTGCTAGGATCAGTTTGTATAGCGTTGGAATGGCACCAAAAGTTCTAGGGTTCGATTCCGCACGGTGGGCAAGGACATTTTTTTCTTTTCTTTTCGTTGATGAAATGTAATAAAATTTACTGGTTTGAATATCAACTTGTGTTTTTTAATTTACTTTATGTTATTTATGAATTAATAAGTGGTTTTATTACAAAAAAAAACCATTAAGTTATCAAATCTTTACTTCTCTCGTGTGTCTAATGACGCAGCTATGTTTTTTTTTTTTTTTGCAGAAAATAGCCCATGCTAGTTGTTATTTAATTTTGTACTTTTGGCTTTTGGGCTTAGGTGAATCAAATATTTTTTTTTTGGCAAGGTATCGAAATATGTGATTTCAAAGCAACGTATTAAACAATAAATTGCTTAGGTGAATAAGCAAAAGTTTATAATTCCCATAAAATTCTCTTTACCCAAGCCGACTTAGGTGATTTACCTATTATGTTTTTTTTCGGTGTACGAAAAATTCTTTTAAATTCCAAATAATTTTTATATGATAAAACAAAGAAATGAAATTTTACCAGCAAACGAAAAAAACGAAAATGGCCATTTCAGCCCTTGAAAAGACTTTGGCCGAGCTTCTTATGATGAGTTGTGTTGTGTGTGTTTGTGTGTTTATGCCGACTCCAAACGGCTTATGTTCTCAATAAGCTTTTTATGGCAGTTTCTTACTCTCTGAGGTTTGCCATTGTCTGCAGAGAGATGATGGCCGAACAGAAAAATTAATTCAATGAAAAAAACTTTCTGTGTCAGATGGGATTCGAACCTGGGTTCTCTGTCGTATGAGCCACACACTCTACCCACTACGCCACTTTTTTCTTAATTTTACTTGTAGAGTGCAGAATAACGAAAATTGTTAATGACATTGAAATGCTTTCAAGAAATTCATAACAATTATCTATCTCTAACTAAGTAATCGATCTGACTGATCCTTTTTGGTCTCTCCCCCACATTTCAGATGGCATGTTTCGTTTTCTGAAATTCCACTTGTGGAGCGGAAAATAGAGAAAATTTAAATTTTTTTCCAAAAATTAATAACCAAATAATGGGACCTTATTTGGACTTTTTGTGATATTTTTCTAACCTTTCAGATGATATATACCAGTTTGTTCAAATTCCACCAATGAGGGGCTAACATATCATACACCCATTGAAGAGTTAACTCTTTAAACACTTAGAGACCTTCACTTTTTCGGGTAAGAGACTCCCTTTTACTCACAAAACATATAAAGACCTTTTAAAACTATCCTTTATGTTTCAAAACTTAATACTAATTAATTAGTTAGAATCAAAATAATAAAGTCAAATCAACTAAGAAAGTTAGAATTAGAAATATGTTTAAATTTCACATAAACTTAAAAATATTAAAATTAAATCTATAAATTTAATAAGTAAGCAAT
Organism: Coremacera marginata; assembly: GCA_914767935.1. Taxonomy (NCBI): domain Eukaryota; kingdom Metazoa; phylum Arthropoda; class Insecta; order Diptera; family Sciomyzidae; genus Coremacera; species Coremacera marginata. The sequence continues at coordinate 169,641,753 of OU612043.1, read as the reverse complement.
TTTATTTAACAAATACTCTTTTAAGCTAGAGGTCAAGTGTGTTGTCTGTGTTTTTTTTTTTTTTTTTTTGGGTATGTTTTTATATATTTTATTATTTTTATTTAATTAAAGGTTTAAGAGCATTCAAATTAGAATTTTTTCAAGTGATTTCGTATTTTAATTAGTATACTTATTTTTTTTTTTTATTTTTTTGCGAAAGCTGGCTTCCATATAGTACCGCATCATTTTATTCAAATCCAATTTAGAAATTCTGCAAATTAATTCAATTTGGGAGCATATTTTGAATACCGACTGACGCAAAATTAGCGTCGATGCCGATGTAGATGTCACCTTCAGTAGGCAATCTAATCCAACCGGAATCATTTCAGTTTGAAATATTCAGGTGAGCAGCATCAAAAGTAGAAAAGAATTAAAATAAAATGAAGCTTAAGTACATTTCGAAATTAAATTTTAAGGGTATTCGCCGAAATTTAATGCCAACAAAAGGTCTAGATACTATTTAATTCATATTAGGCCAACGAATTGTAAGCAAGAATAGCATTTAAACCAGAGACCCAGTTCCGAAGTTGGCATACGTGCTTAACATTTATAAATGCCCGGACGTGCTTTGAAATGGGATATTTGTGGATATGAAGGGTTAGAGTAACAAAAACAACAACACTATTTTGGAGCCAATTTTAAAATGATTCACATTCATTTCCGCGTTGTCAGCAACAACATCAGCACCGTAGCCAGTTAGCCGAAGTGATAAGGTCTGGTTAGCACGTGATTTCTAGGCCCAAATATCGAGTTAGTTGTTATTGTTGTTGCGATTATTGTGCTGAATGTAATAATCAAGCAAGGTGGTCTAATACATAGAATAGCTTAACAAAAATAAACCATGGCTGGTGTCGCAACAAGCCATTGTTAAAAATTTAATTTAAACGGAAATAGTTTGCGACGCAACAGGAACCGGTAGTAGCTGTTGTGAATGTGAATAAATTTCAAACTTTTCTGGCGAGTGGTTATAATAATAACATCCACTGACACTGATTTCTTTCATGCTGTTTGCCGCCTCTGTCACGAACAAAATGAAACAAGTAAAAAAAAAAATCAAACGAGTCTCTGCTCATTCTGCTTCATTTTTTCAACAGAGTGTAACCTATGCTAAAAGTTGCCGTATGTTGTTTGTGTTGAATACTTGATTCGAAAACATTACGAACTGTATGTTTTCTGTGGTACAAAATGATTAAGTTTTTGCTAATTTTTAATGTCATCATTGTGCCGTGTACACAAACATTTACGTTACAGAATATAACGTAGCGTAACGTATAAAAATAGTGTAGCGCTTATTTCGCTCGGTTTGCTGAATCTAATATCACTGGCAAATAAATAAACCAACAGAGCATCTTTTAAAATATTAAATATTTTAAATATTAACAACTCTTTAGAAATTAATATTTAAGCAAATTTGTTCCAAGTGGACAATTCAAGCTTGTATTTATAAGTACCTCTCAAGAATCACTGATTATTTAAAGCGATTTTTCATGAAATTTGGAGGGCTTGATATTTTCTTTGTTTGGAATGAGCAAACAGGTAGACGTAAGGCTCATATTGGGCATATGAGAAAAAATTCAAAGTAGTTTTTTTGACATTTGGAACCAATCAACATCCATACACCGTTGAAATTTGAAAAAGGCTGACCACCGTAACGTACATGCTATGAGGTGAATTTTTATAAAGCTTGAAGGGCTGTATCTTCCAAATGAGGCAAATGCCAAAGTTAGAATCTTAACTTCAAAATAATACTATTCTCTACTTTATTGTGAATAAATTTCAAATTTTTTAACCCGTGCCTACCAGAAATATTTGTCCCCAAAATCAGCCAAATTCTCTAAACTGAAATTTTTAAGAGGCTGTAAAGAAAACAGTTGATGAGTCAGAATGTTAAAAAATTTTATTTTTTAAAAAGAATTTTAACTGATATTTTCTAAATTCTAAATGAAGTTTCTATCTTTTCTAAGTTTTGAATGGAATTTTGAATTCGAAATGTTCTTTCCTGAATTTCAATTGATGTTCACTGAATTTGAATTGATATATTCTGAATTTCAATTGTTCTTTTCGGATTTCAATTGGCAATTAATGAATTTCAAATGAAATTTCTGAATTTCAAATGGGAACTCTGGATTTTAATTGATCTTTTCAGAATATGAAATGGACGTCTAAATTTCAATTGATATTTTCTAAATTTCAAATGGAGTTCTGAATTTAAATTTATATTTTATGAATTTCAAATGCAATTTCTGAATTTCAACTCATTTTTTTCTGAATTTCAAATGGGATATGTGAATTTCAATTGACCTTTTATAAATTTTATATGGAATTTCTGAATTTTAATTGATCTTTTCTGAGTTAAAGCTGTTCTTTTCTGAATTTTAATTGACGTTGATTGAATTACAACTGAACACGATGTAGATTACTTGTGTGCAAGCATTTAATAACACTCTTATTAAATTAGATTAGTTTTATTTTTCTTGAAACGAAGCTTCTTACGACTCGTTTTGTGATTTGCATGAGTGACAAATTTCAAAAAAGACACTTTTTTTCCAGACACCGTTTTCTTAGAAATTTATGTTTCTTTTTTGCTTGCGTCTATTACAATAAAGAAATTATATTAATGTATTAAAATATTTCTTCGATCCGCAGTGGGAATCGAACTCGTACCCAGCGATTAAGAGTTCAACACACTAACCACCAGTCCAAAAACTTTTGTTACGCAGAGTTGTTGATTTAATATTAAGTATAACTGAAGCTTTGTTGGAGCAGATTTCTATATTATATCAAAAGCATTGTGTATTGTCTATCCAACGTATTTAGTAGCTATCTTAACAACAAAATATCACAAAAATGTTGCTTCTACTTGCTACAAGATGTCATCAGCATAGGTGTTTTTTTTATGGATTCGTTTGTGTTGGTTCATGTTTTTTTTTTTTTTTTTGTTTTGTTTTGAATGCAACATTTACTGATGTGAATATTAGCGTGTGTTTTTAAATTTACTTTGTTATTCAAGCGAAGTTTTTTACGCCTTGTTCTGTGATTTGCTTGAGTGAAATCTCGAAAACAACTATTTTTTTCGATAACGTTTTTCTAAGAATTGATGTTTCTATGTTCTTATTACAACAAGACAATGTATTTTCAATATATTAAAAATATTCCTTCAATCCTCCGCGGTGAATTGAACTCGCACCGTTGAGATTAAGAATTCAGTACACTATCCACTGATCAAAAATCCTCAGTTAAGCACATTGTTTGATTCAATATCAAGTATGTATAACTAAAGCAAAGTTGCAGTAGAACACAACCATCTCTTAATAGATAGGGCATTATGTATTGGCTATCCTACATATAAATACATTCCACATAAAATGTACTTCTACTTGCTACACGATGTGCCCAGCATCGATGTTTTAATAAAGTACAATTTGAGCTATGTTGCAGCAGATTGAAAAATCAGTATATATTAAAAGGAGTGCGTATTGGCATTTCTACATTTCCAACATATTTAGCAGCAATCCAAATATAACAAAAATGTTGCTACTATTTGTTACATAGATGATATCATCAGCATCGGCAAAAATTAACAAATGCCTACAAGTGCGTTGAAATAACAATGAATGTAGCACGTAATAAAATAAATAAAATAATGTAATGTAATAAAATTTACTTACTTACTTAGGTGGTCGTAACAACCCGTGTCCGGGTTTCGACCGACCTCATCAGCTCTCGCCAGGTGCCTCTGCTTTACGCGCTCCTTCAATCGGATACACCAAGTGCGGTTAGGGCTTCCTCAGCCTGGTCCATCCATCGGAGGCATGGTCTCCCTCGTCGTCGTTGACCAGCGACCCTCGCCTCGAGCACCTTTTTCGCTGGAGCTTCGTCGTCCATACGATGGACATGACCCAGCCAGCGTAGTCGCTGCACAGTTATACGCCGAACTACGTCAATGTCATCGTAGAGCTCATACAGCTCATGGTTCATTCGGATGCGATAGTCATCGCCGACTCGAACAGGACCGAAGATTTTGCGAAGAACTTTTCTCTGGAACACACCCCCAGAGCGACTGCGTCAGTTTGCGAAACTACCCATGCCTCAGCGCCATAAAGCAGCACAGGTAAAACGAGCGTCTTGTAGAGTGTTAGTTTTGTCGATCGAGAGAGGGCTCTGGAACTTAGTTGCTTACTGAGCCCGTAGTAGCACCTATTAGCAATTATTGTTCGTCCTGGCTGACTTCGTTGTTGTTATTAATGGCGGTGCCAAGGTATACAAACTCCTTGACTACTTCAAAGTTATAGCTGCCGGATGAAACGTGGGAGTCTAGACGCCGCGCTCCCTTGTTTGTAGACAGTATATAATTTGTTTTACCCTCATTTATCGTCAAACCCACTTTGGCTGATTCCTTTTTGATAGCGGCGAAAGCAGCGGTATACATCTCTCTTGGTTCTGCCGACAGTATCAATATCATCAGCGTACGCAAGGTGCTGGACGCCTTTGTAGAAAATGGTGCCATTACGATGCACACCGGCCTTTCGTACGATCCCCTCCATGATGATGTTGAAGAGATCTCAAGACAGTGGATCGCCTTGCCTGAAACCTCTTTCGGTATTGCAGGTTTCGGAGAGGTCATTTCCTACCTTGACGGAGCTGCGTGTGTTGCTCAACGTCATTCTGCAAAGTCTAACCAACTTTGCAGGTATACCGAACTCAGACATTGTTGCGTATAGGCAATCCCTTGTCGGGCTATCGAACGCAGCTTTAAAATCGACAAAGAGATGGTGTGTGTCAATTTGATTTTCGTGGGTTTTCTCCAGGATTTGACGTAGCGTGAAAATCTGGTCTATGGTGGACTTACCAGGTCGAAAGCCACACTGATAAGGTCCAATCAGTGTTTTTGTAATCGGCTTTAATCTTTCACACAGTACGCTTGAGAGAACCTTATATGCGATGGAAATAAGACTGATACCTCTATAACTGGCGCAGATTGTTGGGTCTCTTTTCTTAAGTATAGGGCACAGTACGCTGAGGTTCCTATCGTCGGGCATGCTTTCTTCTAGCCATATTTTGCTGATGCATGCGCCTTATCAATTCATCGCCGCCGGTTTTAAACAATTCAGCTGACAGGCCGTCAGCACCCGCTGCTTTATTGTTTTTGACTCGTTGGATAGCAACTCGAACCTCTTCATGGCTAGGTGGTGGTAATTCCAATCCGTCATCGTTGATTGGTGGCACTGAACTGCGCTCTCCATGGAATCGTCGCCAGTAAGTAAATTGGAGAAGTGTCGTTTCCACAATCTCAGCACACACTGCGTACCGTATTCAGGCCTCCATTTTCGTCTCTACAAGTAGTTGCTCCGGGCTTGAAACCTTGGGTTAGACGCTTAACCTGTTGATAGAATTTTCGTGCATCTTTCTTGCCCTGGTATACCTCTAGTTCCTCACGCTCACGCTTTTTCTGCTCTCTTTTCTTGCGTCTGAAAAGGCGCCTCTCTTCCTTCCTTTTTTTCGCGGTAGTTTTCTCGCACGGCTCGCGTTGCAGCTGACTGCAGCGTTTTCCTATATGCGGCGTTTTTCACTGCAGTCGCAATGCGACACTCCTGATCATACCATTGGTTCCGAGATTGCGGGCGCCGGAAAGCAATGACTTCTTCAGCGGCAGCGCGCATGGAGTGGGATATTTGCGCCCAAAGACCGCCGGCGTCGTAGGGTCCAGAGGTTGGTTAGTTGAGCTTAACCGAGAGTTGAGCGGAGTAGGCTTCGGCAGTCCGTTGTAATTGCAGCTTACCGACATCTAGCTTTCGTTGCATTCCTGTGCGTATGTTCTTCGCATTGCATAATCGCATGCGGATCTTGGCTGCATCAAGATAATGGTCGGAGTCAATGTTGACCCCCGAAATGTACGCTGTATGTCTAGAACACTAGAGTCATGCCTTCCGTCGATTACAACATGATCAATTTGGTTTCGCGTTTTTTGATCCGGGGACAGCCAGGTGGCCTTGTGGATGTCGAGGTGCTAGACCGTTGTTCGTGGAGGTCTCATGAAGACTGAACTGACCGACAGTGGGGCCAAAGATGCCTTCCCTTCCGACTTTCTCATTAAAATCGGCGAGGACTATTTTCACGTCATGGACCGGAAGGTGGTCGTATACGTCCTCAAGACTAGCGTAGAAAGCGTCTTTGACGGCTTCGTCCTTTTCCTCCGTCGGGGCGTGCGCGCAAATAAGGCTGATGGAGAAAAATTTTGCCTTGATGCGTATCGTGGCCAATCTTTCGTTCACAGGTGTGAACCGGGAAATAAGGTGGCGTAGTTTCCGGCTAACAACGAATCCACATCCAAATTCGTGCCTCTCCGCATGGCAGCTGTAGTAGATATCACAGTGTGCTTGTTTAGAGCAGCCTTGCCCTTTCCATCGCATTTCCTGGATGGCGGTGATGTCAGCCTTTATTGTTATGAGGGCTTCCGCCAGTTGGATAATGGCACCTTCCCTATAAAGGGTTCCGACATTCCAGGTGCACATCCGTTAATCATTGTCCGTTTTTCGTTTGCGGTGGTCGTCAACGTAATTGGGGTTCTTATTCGAGGCTGGTTTAGTTTTCATTGGGCAGTAGTAATGTGGCGGGACCCAAACCCTGAGCACATTCCATGTTTAAGGTCTGTGGAGCGACCCGCCGCTCAAATAAGCCGTCAAACTGACAGATGCCAGTTTGCCGTTGCCCAGGGAACACCACGTTGAGGTTTGAGTCGACTTGAGACGATTTCGACATGGATAATGCTGGCCTCGCCAGGTTGAGGCGGTCAGACACGTTGCCATGTGAAGGTTCGCCCCCTGTTCCCCTGTTGTTTTTTAATTTACTTAATATTATTTTAAATTTTTTAATTTAAAAGCTATTATATTAAAAAAAAAACATTAAAATATTAAATCTATTAAACTGCAAAAAACTTCGCTACTCCCGTGTGTGCAACGACGCACCTATGTTTTAATACTAGTTTTTGAATTTAAAAAAATAGTAAGGAATGGAGCTTCGGCAGAGTATCGAAGCTAAAATACCCTCCTGCGGCCGTACTGAAGTATATACGAAGTCTGTAGACGTCTATAAAATTTTTATGTATAATCTGCAACAATATTTGTGTCATACGCTTAATTTTATTTTACCCTAAGCTGTCACTGCTTATTATGCTAAAGAATATATGTGCAAAATTTTATTGGTATGTGGAAACTCATACCAACGGTGTAAAACAATTTCGTTTCAAATGAAAGTGAAGACAACTGACTGCTCATTACTCCAAAGAATATGGAAAATTTGGAAGAAGTCGGACAAACCGTATAGAAGGAGTTCGATTTAAATTAAAGTGGGACGCTCCTGTTTAATTCCGCCCATATTTTTTTGACTAATCACTGCTCATTATCCCAAAAAATATATTTGCCAAATTTGGTTGAAAGCAGAAAAACGGTGTAGAAGGAGTTTGAATAGAATTTAAATTGGCACGCCCCTTGTCTAATCCAACCCACTTTTGTAGGCTTAAAACTTCTAAAAGGTGGTTACATTTTAAGAACCGATGTTGAATGTGAACCACACGTCAAGTTTTTTTCTGCATTTCATTTGACATTTGTTAATTTCAGACTAACTCAATTTGAACCATGGAAAGATACACAATCGAGCAACGCGTTAAAGTTATTCGGGCTTATTATGAAAATGGGCGTTCAAATCAAAATGCACATGCACTGCACCTGTGTTTTTTTTTTTTATTTTTAAACGTAACGATATTTTTATTATAGGATTATGTATACCTGCCTCAAAAACTTTATTCATTACAAATAATTTCTTCAAGTTAGTTAATTTAATTTTCACAAAAAACAACTTGTGTAATATTGCGTAAAAATTTAACAGTTTACGCATTTTTGAGAGTACCAGTCTTCAAAAATCGCTCATGTTTGTAGCGAATTTATGCTACTTTGTTTGTTCGTGCATTTGTACATAAATTTGCCTTTAGCAGGAATGTGAAGCATATGAATTATAATAAAGCACAACCTTTGTATTCCTAGTTTCATATTTATATTTAGTAGATATATAAGAAAATACTTTATATTTGTATGGCTATAAAAAGCCTTTTGACCTCGATTTATTCGTTATGTCCCAGATTTTTCCTCCACTGGTTCACTGTTGCCAACTCTCCAAGCTCTTGTTTCTAATACGTTTAGCTTTTTATGCTTAATTTTATTACAAAGTGGTCTTATAACATTATTGTTGTGGTTGTTGTTGTTACGATGATGTTATTGTTGTTGATGGTACCCTTACAAAATTTTATTAAATTGAATTCAGCTTGCTTGTGACCTCTGACTCTTGGTGCTACTGCTACTTTATTGAACTATTTTCAGTTGATTGGGTCGAGCAACTAAGTAGTCTTAAAATGATTCTAAGAGTATCCACAAATAATGCCATTCATGATTTATTTATACACATATATACACAAATATTTGCAAATTTACCACAAGACGAAGACGAAGAAGAACCTTAAATATTTTCAAAAACATAACTCAAACTTTACAGTAATATTGTTTGTGGGCAGTATTTGGTTTTTTTTTTTTATTCGAGTATTTCTGTTTTAAGGTATATTTTTTAGCATAAAGCATCTCTTGATAATATTTGCTTTAGTGATTTAGATTTAGATTGGAATATGATTTATATAAAATAAAAAACTAAAATTTAACCAATTTGCAGATGTTGATGCTGTAGTCAGTAAAGCTTGACTTTAGTAAAATTTCTTGCATGAAGATATTTGAAGACATAGAGAAATATTCAATGATTCTATAAATTTGGGATTTAATTTTAAATTTAAGAATTTTTGAGCACAAAAGGAATGGATGTGCATTATTTCTGTGTAAAAATTTAAATGAAGTAAAGTGTGTATGAATATGCTTTTGCTTTATAGCTTTTATAGCCGCTCTAGCCCAAAAAAGATCACATTGAAAAAACTACTTTATATTAATTAGATATGTTCGTTTTTTCATTCATAAATTTCACCACTGCTGCAATTTTTGTTACGTGCCTCTAACGAACAGCTAGACATGACCAACCCTATATCGTGTTACTCCGTCCTATATACAAGTAGAATAAAAACCTTTGAAGATATGTTTTCGTTTTTTCTTTTCAACTTAAACGTGATTTTGAATTTTTATTTACTTGTCGGTCCAGTCTTTGGACTCACTTTTAGTAACCAGTCAACAATAGTACCAACAAATTAAAGCAAGAACAACACCGGAAGTGTTGTGCTGCTTCTTCACTACTTTGCGTTTCAAATACATGTCACGTGCGTGTTTCTGTTATCACTGATGTTGTTGTTGCAGCTATCGTGGTAGTGTTTATGTAGATGTGGGTGTGTGAAGTGGGGAGCACTACCTGAAAACACATAAAGGACGGCAACACGTTGTGTCCCAGTAAGGCTGTATATGAAAAAAGTTTAGCAATCCTTTTTTTACTATTTTGACCATTAGGATTTTTTTTTTCTTTATTTTTAGCCTACTGCGTATGTGGCGCTAATGCTCAGTAAGTGGAGTTGTTAGCAAGCGTGTGTGGTGGTCAAAAAAGAGTGTATGTGAGTGTGTTTTTTGTTTGTGTGCGACCCTAACCCAATCTAAAAATTCAAAGCACTGCATTTGCTGACACCATTTCGAGCTCTAATAAAAGCTCTGTGAATGCTGTTTAAACAACAAAAACAACAACAATATCTGCTTTGACAACAACACAACGAAAAAAAAAAACTATGAGGCTTGACGTTGTAGGCGTAGTCGATGCTACTGCTTTATGCTTGAGATATTTTTATTGCCCTCTTTGAGGCGTTGGCCAAGTAATTTAAAAATTTCAAACACGTTTCGTCTACGTTGAAAGCGCACCAGAGCTGAGACCATCATGAAACCATGCCGCAGGAAAAATTATCGGTGTGTGTGTGTGTGTGATTTAGAACTAACCCTGTAGGAAAATCAACTAATTTAAAAGTAGTTGACAAAGTAGTTTTTTGTCAACCACAACTAGTTGAAATTCTGACTTTTTTCCATAGAACGAACTAACATATTTTGTATGGTGATGTCCGCTAAATAAGTCAATTGACTTTCGTCTGCATATATTTTCAACTACTTGTTAAATTAGTTAAATTTAAACTATTTTTTTAATTACTTTAAAATAACCAATTGAAAACTATTACTGATGGCCTAAAGTTAATAATATTTGATGAAATAACATGGTTAAATATATCTAATAAAAATTTACAATTAAAGCATGTCAAAATCAGAGTATTTGCCGCCTTAATATAATTTAAAGTAGTTTATCAATCACTTGTTTTTAAGTATTATTTCAATTACTTCATATATAATGCAATAAAAACTATTTAGAATTGAAGTGGATGCCGCCTTACTATAATTCAAAGTAGTTTATATACTGGTTTATTTTAAATTAGTTTTTTAGTTAGTTGTTTTTAAAAACAAGTTAGTTTGTTCCTATAGGGTAATGTTTGTGCGTATAACTCTTAGTTTTTTACATAAATAAATGTGCAACATTGTTCAGTATTCTGTTGAATGAAAATTTTTAAAGTCTTAAAATTGCATGTGACAAGTTGATGCAAAATATTTTGCTTACTTTCTGTTGTTATTTTTTTAGTTTTCTTATTTCTTCTTATTTAATAAGACTTTGCATTCATAACAAGCGTACACTTCTTGCTTTTCTTCTTCTTCTTCTTCTTCTTTTTGTTTTTCTTTTGGCTAAGGTAGATCATTAGCCATTCAATTCAAATTTATTTTAAGACAATCACTTGCTTGGATGCACCAGAGCAATTTTCACATTAATAGTTTTTTTTTTTTTGTTTTATTTCTCTTCTATCAACAGCTTGATGGCAAAAAATTTAATTTATGTCAAATGTTCGAAAACTCTTAGAATCTTAGAAAAATTATTCGACTGGAAAATTGATTATGTCAAGATTTGACACCCTGTTGGCAGTGAAACGATTTAAAATTGTTTCAAAACTAACCAAAGTAACTTTAGGATTGTCAAAATTTATCAAACAGGGATTTGATTTTGAGAGATAGCTTTTGCAGGTTCGAATTAGCAGTATTTAAGTTCAAATACAATGATATTTGTTAATTTTGGTTTCGCCAAATTTGGCACAGACAACTCTAATGGAATTATAAAAACACAATTTTAAGAAAAAAATTCTAGAACATGTGAAAACATGCAACTTTTTTGATTTTCGTGGTCCAAAACTTGTAGATTTCTCAGTTTCTATAAACTATATCATTTGAAAGAGAAGGACTTAAATTGAATTGAAAGTATTTTTGAATTTAAGTTGAATTTAATTCGGCAGGGTACCGAAGCTAAAATACCCCCCCGCGGCCATATTGAAGTATATTTGAAGTCTTTAGCCACGACATACACGATGACATTCAGTTTTATATATTAACGAAAGTTTTCCTATTTTGATGACGTTACTTTGTATGGGAAGTAGGCGTGGTTTTGATCCGCTTTTGCTATATATCATAGAGATGGTTCATATTATATATCACAGCTAAAGTGCAAAATTTCAAGACATTTCATTAATTTTTGTGGATTTTTAAAAGATTTAACGTTTAAAATAAAGACAATTTGTTTGGGAGGTAGGCGTGCTTTTCATTCGATTTTGCCAAATATCATAGTGGTGGTTTATGTTATATATCAAAGCCTATATGCAAAATTTCAAGACATTTCTTTAATTTGAGCAGATTTTGAAGAGATTTTACTTTTAAAATAAAGCCACTCTGTATGGAAGGTAGGCGTGGTTTTCATCTGATTTTTCCATAGCCAGTATTAAGACTGAAGAGCAAAGGTCACCTGCCAAATTTCAAGTCATTTTCATGTAATTTTTGTGGATTTTAAAGACATTTTACGGTTAATATAAAGTCACTTTGTATGGGAGGTAGGCGTGGTTTTCATCTGATTCTGCCCATTTTCGAACTTGACCTTCCTTTTATAAAAATAAACTTATATTTTGAATTTCATCGCGATATCTTTAAAATTGCGGCTGTAATCGTGTCGACAGACGGACAGACGGACACACGGAAATCGACTCAGGAGATGATGCTGATAAAAAATATATATATTTTTTTATACCTGCACACGCCTCCTTCTTGGCGTTACAAACGGAATGACAAAGTTAATATACCCCTTACGCAGTACGCGTTGTGATATAAAAATATTTTGTGATATTGCTGCAAAAGGATACTAAGGACCAAAAAAAGTGTTCTTAAACCTTTGATTGCCATTTTTGTATTTTTACAATTATTATGCTTCACACTTTTATTCTTAATATAAAAAAATTTCAAGGTGTTCTTACGACGTCACTAATTTTTTGAAAAAAAAAACTGTTTTTTCAATCTTTTCAAAAATGCACTCAAAAATAAAGTTTGTTTTTAAAGCGGTACAGATCCAAAAATTTACGGTTCCATGTCTTCATTTCAACTCTTGGCCAACGTATATACAAGCTTGAGGTAAAATTTAAAAGTAGAGGACCAATTACAAAAAAAAAAATAGAAAGAAATAAACACAGTTTGGATGGCATCGTACATGTAGAAGTAAAATTTTTTTGTGATATATATGATAAAAATTAAGTTGTTTTAGATCATTTGTATGTTAGTTAAAAGTAAATGTAATGCTATGATATGTTTAATTAATGAAAATAAATATTTCAGAAACATATGAATTTATTATTTTTCATGCAGTAGAGAACTTATATACAGGATGTCCGGACTTGAGATGCTAATCCGCTAAGGGGTGATTCCATGGCTTATAAAAAAAAAACATCCACTGAGATACAGGGTGTTTGAAAAAATGTGTTCGGTAAAGTAGATGCTACCACAGATAATACCATAGCCTTCAACGCATGAGGTCCAAGATAACTCTGATACAGTTATTGAATAGGATATTTACCAGACCTTGTTTCGGTACCATAACAGTTGGAAACTGAATTAAGAGTGTGAAGATATAGCTCGGCAAGGTAAAAATATTTTTAATTTTTAGAAACAGGTTTTTCTCGAAAATTTGCGGTAGAATTCTTATTTTTTTTTTTTTATTTTTACCTGATACCACTTTAGTATCTTCTACAAGGTCCCCATAAAAAAATTTACCCAGGACGTCTTATTTAAATAATATTTTTTTTTCAAAAATTGTATCTGCACTCAAAACAATTTGCTTTCCTTAAATTGAGAAACTGAAGCTTCAATTAATAGTCATGGATTTTTCTATATTATATAGAGGTTTCTCCTTAAAAGAATGAATTATTACATGCGTTATCAAAACAGCTTCTTTGTTCTGAAGACAAGTTTTTATTTAAATATAAAAGATAGAGATGGATATAATGAGCAGGGCTGACAAAAATATGCATAAGAAAATTGATTTTAAGCGCTTAAAAGAGCTCGATAAATAAACAAAATATGCTCTTAAAAATGCTAAATCAGTGAACAGCTAAACTTCAATTATTATCTTTGTATTAATAATATCGATATTACAGTATAAAATTATATACTTTTCAAATTATTAATTAAAAATATCCTTGTCATTAAAAACCGTTTAATAATTGGAAAAGCTCCTCTTCACATCTGTAGAAATACTTGGGCAATATTAGAACAAACCCAATTCTGTTAGGAAGCATTTCGCTACATCTTCACTCTTAGTTGTAGAGCCACAATGTAATATATATTTTATATTGTTGTATACCTAGAATTTCTAGCCAAATCTTTCCGCCGCAGACAAACACTTCTCAGTAGTTCCATTCTTAAGGAAATCCTAAGAGAATCATGCGTGATTTTTCTGATTCGTGGACGAAACATGCTGATTCGGCCATACATTTCATTGACGAAAATCTAATATGAATGTTCCAAATTCGGGAAAGTTTCGTTAACAAACAAAAGGCAGAAATGTTAATGAAAATATTTTTTTTTTTCTTTTCCTTTTTTATTTATTCTAAGATTTTATTTTATTTTATTGTACATGCTTTCTCTTTGGATCACATAATCTGAATCTGTAATCTTTGATATATCAGTCATTCAGACCATTATTATACCACGTTAACAAAATGATATATATTTCAACTTATGACGGAAAAATTACGCCGAAATATAAGCAAAAATTAATCTTTATAGGGAAGTCATGAGCGAACACAAGACAGAAAGTTGAAGAATTTTCGAGAAATTTTTTAATGAACGAAAACAAGATAGAAAGTTGAAAAATTTTCGACAAATTTTTAATGAACGAAAAAAAAAACCGATGCGTTCAAAAATATTGTGCAAGCCTGGCTTAGGCAGCAAGTTTTTTTAAAAAATTACCAAAGATCGATTCATTCATGATACCCGAGACTACTGGGCTTGTCTGTTATATGCCACTCACAATATTAGTGGTATTCGCTCTTTCGTGTATTAGATGTACTGATTGTAATTGTACCGATAAATACAAGGGAAAGAGTGAGTGACTTCTTCCACAGCAGTGTATCTACTATTGGCTACACTGGTGGCAATAGAACGTTTTTTCCTTATTTTAACATTTTCCATTACAGATTCCATTACAGATGGATTTTAAACAGTTCTAATTAGAAAACGATATGATGTGACGAGCTAGCGCGAAAAATTATGGCGAACAAAGGACAAGAATTGGTGCCAAGAATGCTGCCAAGTAATGTCAAAATGATACAATTAACACATACAACTACATTACAATCATCTTTTGATGTTGTAAAGAAACACATAAAGTGTAACTTCAAAAGCTATGGTATTTGTTGTTGCATGTGTATTTAGTGTAATTTTTTGACAGAAGTACACTAGTGTATTCATAAATACACAAAAGAGCGAATACCACTATTGACAAAACAATATAGAATTGTCGCAGCGCAAGACTTTAGAAAACTGAGCAACCATTTGAGATTATTTTTCTTTTGGCATTTTAGCCACCAAAAATAAAAAAACTTATAAAAAAATCGTTTTCCGCTAAATATGCAATAATGTTGCCATATATCAAAAAATATGCACAAATTTCAAATATATGCATAACCCATAAGGGTTACTTATATGCATAAGTGTAAATATGTTCAGAAATTGTATAAAAGCAGAAATAGTTTGAAGAAAAACTATCTTTATATCAAGTCCACTGCTTGCAACTCTGTACAGTAATGATTTCTAAAATTTGGAGAAATATTAATTTTAAAGATGAGGCAATACTCAGATTTAGTTAAATTTTGCTTTGCTTATATCTAAAAGAAAATGCTTTAAAACTACTAATAACTGCCTAAGGGCTAAAACTACACAGACCGTACGTGCAAACAGTGCAGAAAAACGATCAGACAATTAGTGTTGTTTACGGATCACATTATTTTAACTTATTATGGGTATATTATTATTTTCCTAGTGCTCCTATTTTATTAAAACATAAACTCCAAAATATATTTATTGCAGCTCTACATAGCTAAAAGGACGTTAAAAACCTTAGAAACAGCAAATGTTTCTCCAGATTAATTGAAGTTTTTAATGACCTACCCGATGATGCTATGCAAATAATCATTAAGTTTATACTAGACCAAAAGACGCAACAGCTTCGCACCTGTCTCATGTGTTCCTTATACGGCATTAATGCATTTTTTGTAAATGAATATAAGGCAAATGAACTTTTCAATTTTATATAATGAATTCATATATATCCTAATGATTATATTAAATACTTTGTGATTAGCTATTATATAATAAATATTAACAAAATATACTAGTATCGCCTGTGGCCGAAAATTGGCCATATCAAAATCGGGTTTTCTTTTGTATTCTTGCTGAACGCACCAACCCATAGTCGGAACAGAAGTATTGCACAAAATAAACAATTATCAGGTTGGCAACTAAGTAATTGCGGACTGTTTTTAGAAAATAAAAGACAATTATTTCATGGAACGAAATAACTTTATTTTGTAATGTATTGCCCATTTTGAGCAATGACCTTTTGCCATCTTTCAGACAGCATCATAATTCCACGTTCATAAAACTTCTGGTTCTTATCAGCAAAAAACTGAACCTGGTACGATTTGACATCCTCATTATTATTGAAACTTTTACCATTCAAGCAGTTTTGCAAAGATCGAAATAAAAAGTAATTAGATGGTGCAAGGTCAGGACTATATGGTGGATGTGGCAAAACATCCGAACCAAGCTCCAATAATTTTTGCCGAATGACCAAAGATGTGTATGGCCTTGCATTGTCATGGTGGAATACAACACCTTCTCGATTTTTCAATTCGGGCCGCTTTTCTTCAACTGTATTGTTAAATTTTGTTAGTTGTTCAATGTAGACATCTGAATTGATCGTTCGGTTAGGTGGTAAAAGTTCAAAGTAGACAATTCCTTTGTAATCCCACCAAACTGATAACACAACTTTCTTTTGATGAATTTCAGCTTTTGATGTTGTTTGAGCTGGTTCTTTTTCGATTGACATTGTTGTAAACAACCCATTTTTCATCACCAGTTACCAATCGTTTTAAAAATGGATCATTTTCATTACGTTTCTTTAACAAATCGCAGATGTTAATGCGTTGTGTTAAATGATTTTCTTTCAGTTCAAGAGGAACCCATATATCAAGTTTTCGTACATAGCAAAGTTGTTTTAAGCAATTTTCAATGCATTTATGTGATGCATGAAGCTTCTCTGCAATCTCACGTGTTGTACTGCGGCGATCCAAATCGATTATTGCTTTCATTTGGTCGTCATCAACTTCAACTGGACGACCAGAGCGTATTGCATCTTTGAGTGAAAAATCACCAGTACGAAATTTGGCAAACCAATTTTAACACTGCCATTCTTTTAAAGCTTTGTCACCATAAACAGCACATAACTTTTTGTGAGTTTGCGTTTTTTCCTTTCCGGAAATAAAAAAGCAAAATATTGGCAACAGACGCCAAACAAAAACTACACAACCGATCAAAAACATTTTTTTACTGAATGACAGTTGAAGTACCAAATAACAAATAACAAAATGTGTTTGACATTTTGATTACGACAGAACACCCAAATATTCAACTAAAGCCATCTATGAGTGAAATCCGCAATTACGTAGTTGCCAACCCAATATAAATGGCTTCGCATATGTCATATGAAGCAAGCAGTAGTTGAACATATTTTTTGACCCTGACACCGCGTATGTATTTTGTTGAGAGAAAAATTTAGAGAGAGCACCAACAAAAATAATGATGCACAGCTCTTTTGAAGTGTCTGCGACTCTCGCGCATTCTACTTTTGCTCGCGCATGCTATAACAACGATGTTAAATAGAGCTGTGCCGCTATGTACTTTTTTGTTGGTTTCTCATTGTGCCATTGGAAAAAAGGGTTTGTACATTTGCTTAGTTTTAACTATCATAATGAAAATATATTCGAATAAAAATTATATTGAGCGCATCTAGTCAAAAATACCTTTCCATCGATATAAGTTTTATGTGAATATGCTGAAGTTAACACAGGTAAAAAGGGATCACAAACTTTTTCCTTTGCGTATTTAAATATAGATATTCAGTTTCATCTTCTTTACACTTTTTTTAGAAAAACTTTTTGTTAGCATATTGTCGATTCATTCATACAACCGAACGTAGCTTAAAATGGGTTACTTTCGCGCATCGCTTACAACGAAATGTTACAGTCAAGACTATTGGAAATCAGGTAGTTGTAGTGATTACTTTTTAAGAAGTTATCAGCAATCGACTAATTCAGTAGGGCACCAATTCGGTTGCGACAGTGGATTTAATTCTCTGTGTGTAGCTCCAGAAGCATTTAACAAACACTTGGGAAATTCTTATGTGCGGTTGTTTTAATACTGCAATATTTAATAACAAAATTTATGAAATATCCTTTCTGACAACTTGAATTACCACATGCATTTGGTTTTATTGCTGTTGTTGTTACTTATGGTACTGTTTTTGCTAGATATCTAGATGTTCTTGTTATTTTTATTGTTATTACATTAAGTTATAGTTGTCAGCACCAGAAACACAAAAACTACAACAACATTTCCAATGTACGTTTATTTAAAGTTGTAACCATTTTATAAACATAGTGACAACATCAGGTTGTTGTTGCCACAACGTCACACACATCACATGCACCCATTTTTACATACGTACACAAATACTTATTTACACACACATTTATGACAGTGCCAAGTATTTTGTAGTAGTCGGTCATGCTTGAGTAAAGTTGAGGGCCGACACGCAGCCAGGCTGTGCAATACAAAAAAAAAAAAAAAAAACAACTAGGCTGTTAGCTGAAGAGCCAGCCACTAAATCACCAAGTAAAACTAAAATTAGAAAATTTTTGCCAACACCTGTCATGTGATGTTTTAAATCTGTCAACATGGTTGACTTAGAGGCCAAAGGAAGCCAAGTGCTGTATATCAGCGGAACGACGTGAGCTCAGAAGCATGGACAGATAACATTTTTAACTTTACGGTTATAAGTTTCAAAAAAGTTTTTAAAGTGATGAGGTGAAGACCTTATACGGGTAAGCCAAGATAGTATGTAAAATATTTTTTCACAAGTAAATTAAATATTGAATAAACATACAGATAGGACGAAAGTATGTTTGAAATGAGTCAGAATTTACAAGAAACATAAAACTGTAAACATTTTCTAAGGGGTTTGAGTACCTTTAGCTATTTTGAAAATTTATATTAATTAAACTGATGAAGAATAAGTTTTTGAAAATTATACTATTTCTGTAAAATTTGATATTACTTTAACAAAAAACTACCCGAATGGAAATTTGCCCAAGGATAGTACCTAGGTACAGTTATTTAAAATATTTTTAATAATATTTTGTTTTTGTAACTGTTCAGCTCTAAACGAAAATTACAAGTTTAAATGTTTTCAATTGTTGTACGAATAAAGTTAATTTAGTACCGAAGTTTCAATAAAGAGTCCAAGAAAATTTGAGTTTTTAATGAATACATACTAAATACAATACTAAAAAATTTTAAATAGTTTTTATAATATATTTTTTTTTTTAAGTACAAAATTTTATGTTTGTTCCATTCTACCTAGTGAGATTTGGTGCCACGCTAACCTTAAAGTTTAATTTTTCAGTTTTTTTGCAAATAACTTCTAAAACTGCAAAAATTTCTGCAGCGATAAATTGTAGAGCACACACTTCTGTCAGTTCAATAAATCGATCATGATGATCTAAATTATCACTCCAATAAATAAATCGAGATATGATGAGAAACATGCGCCAAAAACATCGAAATTTTTGAATATATCACAAATAGCTCAAATGATTTATTTGACGCCTGGTCGAGGGACAATTCTATCTAGCATCTAGCATGGGTTTTTTTTCGGTTTTAACAAAAATTCAGAGATTATGGGATTACAGTCCAATTTTTTAGTTGTTTGAATTCAAATTTATCTGCTTGGCGGAGTATAGAAGTTGACTTTGATAATGAGAAGCCCTTCCTATATGTGTTTACCTCTGGTGTTCCATTAGGCATCATCTTGGGTTGCCTTATTTTTTATTCCTCTTATAAACGATATAATTCCTCTATTTTCGTGCTGTAACTGCCTGTTCAATGATAATGACCTATATATTTTCCTTAACCCATTAGTGACGAGAGTCCAAAAATGAAGGTAAAGAGTTGAAGTTTTGTGAGATGGGTTATATGGCCCGTATAATTCAAGATCTGGAATAAAAAAAATGAGTACGACCCTCAGCCGCCCCGTTCCGGGCTGTTACATACATGTAACGTTGGTCCGAACATAGTGAAACTAATTTTTCATTGAAAAAAATCATTTTTTTTTTTTTAATATGTGATTAAAAGTTCATTGAAAACAAAGTAAACAAAAAATATTACATTACAATAACATTAGTAATAAATTCATTTCAAATAAACAGAAATAAATAAATTTAAAGTAGGAATAATTCAATAAGGGCGTTTGAACAAATGCTTTGAAAACTAAACTGTGTATGTTAAAAATTAAATTTAATTTGCCGGAATGAAATGGTAGCTCTCAAAACAATCAATGCAATTTCCTACGTCGCATTTTTTGCACATTGTTTTTATAGACGAAACTCTACTAGCGTTTGAACAATTCGCGTCAATTCTTTTGTCATTTGGAACTTTTATTATATAATGATGTAATCCATCAAATCCGGGATTGCGTTTCTCCTCTTCTGACTAAGGATGCCGATAACGGAGTCTTTTGTCATTTAGAACTTTTATTATATAATGATGTAATCCATCAAATCTGGGATTGCGTTTCTCCTCTTCTGACTAAGGATGCCGATAACGGAGTCTTTTGTCATTTAGAACTTTTATTATATAATGATGTAATCCATCAAATCTGGGATTGCGTTTCTCCTCTTCTGACTAAGGATGCCGATAACCACTGACTAAGGTAGTTTTGGCTGGGTAAGAGCTTGGCAATAATACGACGTGATAGCTCTACGAAACTGTAGTTGAGTGCAGTCAGATCCACCTTTACGATGAAGCAACCAAGCATTCTGCACCGATACATCTACAAGCCACGTGGCGATAGGGTACCATCACTTCTTACCTCTAACACCAATTCGGTAGGCATTCACGTTTTGGTCCATTCTATCTGTTCCGCCCATACACAAATTGTAGGAACTAACAGCACAAGGGCGTTGCACATCCATTTTCTTCTTATGTTCTCTTGAATATCTTCCAACCTTCGAGACCGGATTTTTCCCATAAAGGGTAGATGCCATACACACAGCACTTTTCTTTTTTTAGCTCATCTTTTAGTGGTAGTGGGCAAGATTTTGGTATAAAATTCTGTCTTATTATTCCAGTGGCATGATAATTGCGTTCCTTCAATCCCAACAAAACAGGAACCGTTGTAAATAGGTTGTCGAAGTGGAAACAGAATGGTAAATCCCTTACGTCGTTAGTAAACTCATCCAACATGCAAAATAGCGGCGTTGCATTTTTTCCGAGGCGAGGATTTGTATCTTGGTACATTTCAAAATTCACTACTTAGCCCTGTCGCGTATTCAATCACCACATCTTATATCCAAATCTCAGTGGCTTTCCTCGAATGAATTGTTTACAGCTATGGCGGCCGTAATATTCTACCATCGATTCATCATAACTCAAGTCCTGTTCTTATTCTAAAGTTGTACTTACTGGTACTGGTGAAATAGTTGCGGAAAAATCTGATGAAGATTGATGCCTTGGCAAAGTCAAATCCTCAGTTGCTGGTAATAACGTTATAATTGACTTGCTATAGAAACAAGCTGTAGGAATCCCATTTATTCCAGTACTAGTACTAACCACTTCACATGGCGCTGATAATTGCCGTTCTGTTAAATTTTGTAACAATCCCCCATCTTCATCACCTGAATCCTCACCAGACCATCCGTCTTCGTCATGTGGCTCAAGAAAAATCGCATGCACTGTCTCATTTTCTGCTTCTCCTGATTCAAAATAATCCAAAACCTCTTCCACATTGATAAACCTACGACCGAAAAATAATAATCAACTATTGCTACATTAGGACCAACGTTACATATATGTAACGTGAAAACAAAAGTGGTAATAAAGGGTAGTAAATGACCGAAATATTTATTGTCTTGTTTTAGAAACCATAAATTGGTATTTTCTTAATTTAAATGTTGAGAATTGTTTCTAAAAAAAATTAAACACACACAAATTCACATAGCCTTACTTTTTACGCCTTTCCATAATTCACAAGAAATAGCTGTTCCCAGAGATCAACAAGATAACACGTGCTCTCATGTTCATGCAGGAAACACGTGCATGCAGTTTCATGTCATTAACTAAACATATACCTTCGTTAAAAGCTTACTTAAAAACCCGACGAAGATAATTTGATGTTTTTTTTTTTTTAATAATAAGAAGTATGTACGTACGTTACATATATGTAACGTTGGTCATTAATGGGTTAAAGCGAACAACTCGGCTGATGTTGAATTCCTTCAAAATGGTATTCCTAAACTATATGGAAATTAGCGTGGACTAATATTAGTGTTGTATAAACCAGTGGTCGTCAACTTCATCTTGCTCGCGGCTCCCTAACACCACCCTTAAAAATGTGCGGCCCCCTAAATACATTTTTTTACATATTTTTAATGAGATCAACTATTTTTTATTTTTGAAGTCAATTCAAAGTAATTAGTAAACAATTAATTAATAAAAAACAAACTTTAAAATATATGAGAAAAAACATAACAAAAATTTTATAGAACAAAACAAAAACAGTAAATTATAGATTTTAATGTGATTTTTGAGTATGATGAGATTTGCATAAAAAATTTATGTCTGGTTCAATACTTGAAAGCGAAAGTCTTAAATTATGCTCAAGCGATTCAGGTGCAAGTTGAGATCTTTGTTTATTTTTTATGTAAACAAGGGACGAAAATGCGGATTCACACAAATATGTGGTTGCAAAAGGAATTAAAATTTTTAAAGCCATGTGTGTTAAATTTGGATACTCCTCAAGTCGCTTCATCCAAAATTCTGAGAGATCACTTGTGATGAATTCATTTTGAATGATTGAATCAGACCTCATTTCAATTAAATTCTCCTGAATTGTTAATGGAAGGTGATCGAAGTCTAAATTCGAAGAAAATGGAATTTTTATCCAATCATGTTCTCCATCATTATTTAGGTTTGGAAAATATTTTTGAAAAAATTTTATGCACTGCGAAAGGTGTTCTCCAATGATATTTTTCAGTTCACTTGATATCAGTATATCATTTTCCTCTGTGAAAGCTTGTAAAGATGGACAAAAATCAAAATTGTCATTCTTCAAAACTTTGGACCACATAACTAATTTTTGTTGAAATGATTGTATTTTTGAATTGAGAGTGATGATATTTGTGGATCTACCTTGTAGTGAAAGATTTAATTCGTTTACTTTTTCGAAAAAATCTGATAACTAAGAAAGAAGGCAGAGCCATTTTTCATCACAAAAGCTATTTGCTAAGCATTCTTTTTTCTCCAGAAGAAAAATTCGAATTTCATCTTTTAATTCCAAAACCCTTTTCAGAACTTTTCCTCGAGAAAGCCATCTTACCTCAGTGTGGTACAAGAGGCATTCGTGATCCGAACCCATTTCTTTGCATACAATAGTAAACAGTCTTGAATTACTAGCATGGCGTTTTATAAAATTTACTACACTCGTAACATCGGTCAGAACTTTATTTAGCTGACTGGATGTGTTTCGAAATGTTAAATGCTCTCTATGAATAATGCAATGAACGTGGATTGCGTTTGGGCTCACCTTTTTTACCTCTGCTATGAAGCCTGCATTTCTTCCAGTCATAGCTGCAGCACCATCGGTACAAACACCAACGCACTTTCTCCAGTCCAGCTCGTTTTCTTCAAAAAATTCATCTACTAATTTAAAAATGTCAAGCCCCCTTGTTGTTCCCATAAGATTTTTACAGAATAGTAAATCTTCCTTCAGTTGTAATTCATGTGGATACCTCACAAACACCATTAAGTTTGCATTATTTGTGTTTAATACGTAATATAAGCGCTGAACTGATATTCTCAGCCATGGAACTAATTCTCCTTTTAATTGTATTGTCGGACATCGGAATCTTTTTTAGTGGTTCTGCTATATGCGAATCATGAATAACTTTGCAAATTTTTATTGCTGCTGGTAAAATCAAAGTTTTGCCAATACTATGAGCCTTTTTATTTTTTGCAATAAGCAAAGCTGTTTCAAAAGAAGCTCTTAAGCACCGTTCTTCTAACTTTGTGTATTTAATCAAACATTTGTTTTGGGTTTTTATAATTTCAGCTTTCCTTCTAAAAAACTCAATTGGTTTTTCTTTAAACACACTGTGAACCAAACTCAAATGGCGTTTAAGTTTTCCTGGTCTCATGCAATCATTTGATAATGTTTTTTGACAGATTACACACAAAGGATGCATTGAATTTTCCTCAGTTATAATAAAACCAAACTGCAAATATGATTCGTCATATTTTCTTGTTTTCCCAACCAAAGAAAATTTTGGTTTCTTTGCAACGGGAACCACTTCAGAAATATTCTCCTCAGATGAAGATGAGCCTGCTGCATTTGTTAATCCTTGCGTCGAATTGTGTGTTGTTTCCTGTGTTTTTTTTATTAACCATTTATCCATTTTTTCTCCTGATTAAATTAGCTTAAAAAATGACTGCTATGTTTACCGGTCAAAGTTGCAGGTTTTTTAAATATTTTGACAATTAGTAGAAATGATTGATTTCACTTGCGCCAAGTTAACACCGTTGCAAGAGCTGTCAAAAAGTGTACAGAATACACAGGGTCACTCAGAGGTTTCAAAAATTTACGTACAAGTAACTTTTACGCAAGATATGTTACAATGTAAGTCTCTCGTAATTTTTTTTTTTTTAATTGTTTTTTCAGAGATAAGACAAAAGAGCTTTTTGGAAATATCTGCGGCTCCCCTGGAGGCAGTCTTCGGCCCCCCAGGGGGCCGCGGCCCACCACTTGGCAACCTCTGGTATAAACCATATCAATTTTTAATTTTGTTAACTGATATTCTCCCCCATTTAGACATTTTAAGAGATGCAAAAGATGAGACTTTAATGTGTTCATAAATAATTCATAGTATTGGCTTTACGCCTCCTTAACTTTGAAGGTTCCATTTAGTCATATACGACACATATTCAATCAATTGGTTCTAAAAGATGTTTTAATTATGGTGATTATTGAAATTTTGAAAAAGATGCCTTCAATATTATTTGCATTTTGTATAACTTAACACTTAATTTCTTCGGAGCCAGCTCGATATTCACAGTTATACTCCAAGTCTACTCTCAAGCTACCACATAAATATTTGTGTGCTAGCACGCTTGTCTGAAGACAAGTGCCTCCCCGTGGTGGCACCTGGGCGCTATGCTACCAACCGGCAGCATGGTGGCGGATGAGAGGGGCGAAACCCAAAAAACCCAGAAGCGTTCGACCCATAGTGGGCTGCTCACTGGTTTGCGTCTGTACCGTAGCGGTCGGCAGTATTCACACCTGTCTGTAGGTATAAACGGATAAGGGAAGGTCACCCCGAAAATAAACCATTTACCAGGAATGTCGTCTAATAACGCAACTACTCCAGGTGGAAACCACAGTAGTGGAAACCCACCCGTGGGCTATACCACGGTCGAGGCAAGGATTCTGGCGGCCTCAAACAACATTTCTGCCCCAAAAACTGCTGCAGCGGTGGCTGCAAAGTCAAAGCTACGAGCAGCAACACTACAACCGAGAACCCATTTAAAATGAGCTCAAAGGTTCAGCGATAATCAATTAAAGGCACACCCGAAGAAACAAAGCTGCAGCATAGAGAGTCTGTCATCAAGGCAACCCCTGAAGCAGCAGCAAGCGTCGGTGTAGATTACCCTGTCATCAAAAAGCTGGTCAAAGTGAAGACACTGATACAAGGTCTGGCAGAGTTCGTCAAAACCAAATCGAACGTCCACAATGAGATCCAGAAGCTTATAAGCTTATAAGACTGGCAAATCTGGCCTGCACAGACCTCTCAATTTAGCTATTCGACGATAACGTGAACAAAAAAAAGGTCAACGCGAATGCTTCACAAGTCCATAGAGACTCTCAGACGGACCAAATTTTTGCGCATGACTCCAAGGCTACTCCGAAAAGAGCAAGCGAACGCAGCAGTGACTCCCGGAAACCTCCGCCAAAAAAGACTCGACTGCAGCAGCTTGCTGTCCAAGAGACTGCTCTAAAACCATCCTAGCGAAGTGGCTAATTCGTCTGCTCTGCCAAAAACTCCAGCAAATCGAATGGTTGAGCCTTGGACAAAGGTCAATCAAGGAAATGATTATACAGGAAATTATCAATGATTATATAAATTTAATAAAATTAAGACAATCATGTAATTTTATGTTAAAACTTTCAAACATTTTTCGTATTGATTTGGATTGATGATGTTCTGGAGTTTTGTGTTAATCGAGGGATTGAAAGTGGGAAATGTCAGTCAGTAATTCTTAGGGCCTCTTTCATGAAGCGGTAAACAACAAATAAAGTATGTTTATATAAGAATATTTGTTTGCACCCATACCGTCCTTCTTCAGATAAACTTTATTTTATTTAAAGGCACGCGCCGGAAATTTGCCATAAATATGCAAAGGCAGGGTGTGGTAGAAAAAACAAATATTGCTTGCCTACACCCCACCCTAAACTTTATGACGGTTTTCGTCTATTTTACCGTTTGACTTGGATGTTGTTTTTTTATTCTATTATTTTTGCATGCGATTTTGTTTTTTTTTTCTGCAACTCATGTTGTTTACTTGGGTTGTCACACTTAAGTGAATCAAAGGTGTCAGCTTTCAACGCCTGGATTTGTGGTGACCTGATGCTAGCGTGGATTTTTGAGGTTGCAAAAAAGGCTAAAGATGTAAAAAAAAAGATTGTTGAACTGTTTGTTTAGTGCACGAAAAAACGAAAAGGGAAAATGAAAATTGATCAAGGCAGCAAACTTTGTTTAAATTATCTGCTGTTTAGAGAGGTAGAACGTTTTAGAAGGTAGAAGGTTAAATCCAAATTAATTAAAAATTGATTAAAAGATTAAATGGCTGTTAAGGACAAAAAGGAAATTGAGATTGGCCATTTAAGGACTAAGCTTTTAGTATTTTTAAATGATTTCGATGCGATGAGGTTGACGACCATGATTAAAGCTACAGAAAATGTTTTCAAATTAGGATGGAAATTTGTAAAACCATTAATATGGCAACTAGCACGTGGCTTATTACCACAAATTTAACTTCTTGATGATGTCAACTTTTTACATGTACACTATTCTAAACAGACGAACGAAGCTTTTAAACTTAAAATTTTTTACTTCCAATTTTTTAGTCTTAGCAAAGCTAGTAAAGAAATGAGCTCAAAATATTAAGACTATAACTATGAAACAGCTTAGCTTCCAAAACGAACAGCTTATAATTAATTGCAGTCACTGCTTGCCAAAAAAAAAAGTTTAAACAGAAAACACATACTTTTCCTTCACGATGTTTTACTTACAGGCCCCTCACATGTGTACTTGACACATGCACACTCACATCCATACCAACACATAATGTTGTGTCGGCGCTCAGACTTAAAGCACATATTGGCAACGCTACAGCACAGTACAGTACAGTTATGTTTTAAACCGTTGCAACACTTTTACGCTTCAACTTCCGGCCAATTAGACTGACACTAAGTATGGCAACACATCGAAAAAAAAAAACAACAACATGTGTAGGCCATAAAACCTGAAGAGAAGAAGAAGCTTAAATTGCTTTAGAAAATAAACAACGATTCAGTCTGCGCTGCAGCATTCAGGAGCGTAAAAGGCAGCAAGGACGCGGCCGCAAAATATAACAAGTTGTAGGTTTTTGCCGGAAGCAGGTTCTCAGTATTGCTTCGCTTAAAAACTTGCCTGTCATAGTTTTTTTTTGCAGTTCGTGTTTTTTTTCCATCCTGCTGATGAAGTGGATTTAAGTGTTTTAAAATTGTTTCATTCAGTTTCGCTAATTGCATCGCCAATCAAGTGCAGGCATGTGGGAGTCCGCCAAGTAAGGCAGAAATAGTTTTTAAGTTTATCTGCAAACTGATTAAATATTGTATTCATATTGTTATGGTTTGAATACTGAACTGCTTAAACTAGTAAGCTTATCGCTTTAAACATTTTGCTACGAGGTATAAATGTATTTAAATAGAAAATCTAAGATATACATGCATGTGCTACATTTCGTGCGAATTCAATTCGAAGTGAATTCAATTTATAAAAAAGCACCTAGCCGAATTAAAAATGGCGTAAAATCGTAAAAAATTTATTTCTGTTACTTGTCAAAACGATCGATATAACATGGTTATAAAAAATGAAGTGTAACGTGGATTAAAGCACGAAACATTTAGGTTTCACATTAAATTTCGTACGAAAGTGAAATACAGCGCATGCCTGATAACCTGCTGTGAAAAAGTTCCCTAAAAAGAAGTTGTAGAAGATTAAAATATTTTTTGAAAAATTTCCTAGCAAAATTAACCTATAAGTCCCTCAGGACATGATTTATCTGCGGTTAAAATAACTTACAACACAACTTAAGTAATACTTGCGGCCATGGCGCAGTGGGTAGAGTGTGTGGCCCAGAACCTTGGTTCTTCTTGCCGCCAGAGAACCCTGGTTCGAATCCCACCTGACATAGAAAGTTTTTTCATTTGAATTCATTTTTCTGTTCGGCCGTCACCTCTCTGCAGACAATGGCAAACCTCAGAGAGTAAAAACTGCAATGGAAAGCTTCTTGAGAATATATGCCGTTCGGAGTCGGCATAAAACATGTAGGTCCAGTTCTCGATCATTTGTGTTCAAACATTTCATAACACACACAACACAATTGATCATAAGAAGCTCGGTCAAAATCCTTTCAAGGGCTGAAATGGCCATTTAGATTTTTTTTTTTAAAGTAATATTTTTGACTCATTTAATAAGTCAAGCCAAAATAACATTGAAGTTTTAATAAAAGTTTTACTCGAGGAAATTCAGAGAAGATACTAATTGAGCTTCAATGTTATTAAAGCAAATTCATGCTTCTATAAACCTTTACTATTTTCCAATCATTTTCCTCCAACTATAAGAAATGGCTGCATGGTTAACCTAGCTTAATAATATTTATTTATAACATCATTAATTTCTTTCTGATAGTTATTAATTTATGCTAATCTTAAAACAATTTTTTTTTTTAAATAGAACCGTTTTAAATAGATCTGAAGACAAAAGAACTGCATAAAAATGTGTAAAAAGAATATAATCTGGGATATCTAAAGCTTTGAAGATATAAAGATATTAAATTTAAAAGATGTTAAATTTAAAGATTTTAAAATTAA
The DNA here is from genome assembly GCA_914767935.1 of Coremacera marginata. Taxonomy (NCBI): domain Eukaryota; kingdom Metazoa; phylum Arthropoda; class Insecta; order Diptera; family Sciomyzidae; genus Coremacera; species Coremacera marginata. Next base: position 169,612,821 of record OU612043.1, on the reverse strand, counting down.
ATTTCATTTTTGTTGCTGATTTTGCCGAAGGTAAAAACTCTTTGCAGAAATCATTAGGAATTCATTTCATATAATATTGCTTACTTTTTTTACATTTTTCAAATTTGGAAAACACCCCTTTGATAAACTCATTATAGAGCAGTTAATCTTGATATAAAATTAAAAATACAATTTTCTAAGAAATAAAGGGAGATATTTAATTAATATCACCAATTAATATCACCAAAAGTTGTAAGATTTTAAATTTTTTTTCACCAACGCTCAGGGGATGCCCCTTTAGATGCGAAGGCATTGCGTTAATTCGGAAGACGGGTGATATTAGTTGGAGGGTGCAAGGATGGAGTAGTGACGGTGAAGATTTGCTTTAAACTTACACAGATCAAAGCTGCCATGGAACACGCTCACAGGGAGATTATTCCACAATCGAACTGTGCGACTAAAAAACGAATTATCTCGGTAATGCGAGGTTCTATTGGTTTCAGATAGTGTGCTCATCACTGTTATATATGCATTCAAGAAGATAATGGGTAGCAAATAGGGTATCTTATCCTCTCTGATGCGCTGGATCTACGTAATGGTATTTCGATCAACTCTACTCTATGAAATCAACTTGTGGTGGGCGGCTGTGGATAAATCAACGGATCTCAGTGGTAGGGAGCAATTTACATTAGAGAAGCACTGAAGTCAAATCCAGCTAAGGTGCTAGAACCATGTTATGTATGGACCCCTGGGTATACACGCGGAACCAAGAGCCGGAAAAATGGAACATATCTTTATGGCGGCAGGCAATAGACACAAACCATGTTTTGGGAGCTATATAATCGGGAAGGATCTATTCAGTAGCACAGACTACAGATACCTTGTGATGCAACAATTGACATAAGAATATCAACACTTCTATGACCAAACTAGTAGTGCTTTGTTACGAAACAAGCACTTCGGGTGGTCAAAAAATTTACGAACAGTTTCAGATTCAGATAGTTTTAGAGTTCAAAATAAGGCAGCCATATAATTTACAGGAGCAATGCAGCATCTTCCAGGTAAAAGTGTACGCCGCTCATCATTCAACACATCTCTGTTGACATCCAAGTGGCAATCAAATTCACATATGAAATAGTTCATAGAACTAACAACCAGTTCTCCAACATACATATTCAAGATGTGCATGTAAAGTACTCTTCACAGACCTATATGCAATAGAAGTTTAAACTAGAACATCCAAAAAAGCAAACACGTAATGGATGTCTTTTCCAGAAACACAAATCATCACCCCGTGCCTTATTATATGAAAGAATTATGCAATAAAATTCCATACTGCTCTGAACAATAGTGAAAATATATCTATCAGTAGTTGGCGTACCTTCATTGCCCTCTACTGGTGGAGACGAGACCTATCCAATCTCTTGTATATTAAGGGATATACCAGCCGGCCGTCCAAATGCAACTCCCACCGATCACTCTAAATCTGTGCAGTATATGCACAACCAGCACGAGAGTCCCCGAAGGGCATGCTTATGATAGTCACACTAGACAAGGGTTCCGCCAGATGAGGCCTTACAATATCCAAGCAAAGAGACTAAAAATTCACGTATAAATGTTTGCAACTGTCCGTGTACGATTGGCATTCTAATCTTTGTGGACAATCAAGCTGCATCAGAAGCAGCCCATAGCGAGACAATTGAATAAAAATCTCTTTGGAACTGTCGTCAAGTTCTCCTAAGAATCAGCCAACACCATAATGTGATTATCTACTGGCTTCCAGGCTATAATGACATAAAGAGAAAAAAAGATTGCAGACAAATTGGCAAGAAATGGCTCTGAATTTGATAGAAGCGAATGACGGTTACGAACCCCATTGGGGTTGTCAAGAAAACAATAGATGATAAAGCTAGAAATAACGTGAACTCCTCTTGATTCAAAAGAGATGAAAGTGTTATTTCCATGTCTTTGGCCGAGACTCTGTGAAAAAAAATGACTGAATCAATTTTATCAATAAGTAAAACTGAAACTCGCATTCTTGTGTGGGTCTTCACGGGGCACTGTGCTATCGGGACAATGGCCTTGAAGCTAGAAATCCATCACCCAGATTTCTGCAGAAGCTATGGTGCAGAGACCTGCAGCGAATCGTTTTTTTACGATTCTAAATCAGTCGTCAAAAACCTAGTTCGAGTGCGTGAGGTTGCGCACAACAACAACCACTTCCACGCGAAGCATTCTCATAACAGCGATGAGCGACGAGTGCCGTTGCTTTCACTCATCGCTCATTAGATGACTGCTGAACTCTAAGCATATGATTCTAAGCACCCTCAATGACTCTAGAGTTATTGAGTGATTTGCGTTCACTTCAGTATTGGCGTGCGTTTTCCTTGTTTTACTTTTGTTTTGTGTTTTGCGTGTTGATTATGATAAAGAGCCATCTTCTAAGTTGGGGATCGCTAGTTCAAAGAACTAAATGGTAACAAACTTACTTTATAATTGTATGTTGTCTATTATTTGTTCCTTGCTGTTGTTGTATTGTTTTTAATCAAATTTGTAAATCACTTTCTCACTTGCAATGATGAATTGCTGAGAACCTTTATGTTTAGCAATACCATAAGGAAAGTGTCAATCCAAAATAAACAAGAATGCTGCTTATAAAAGCTGTAATAGTGTATATTAATTCCACATATTTTAATAGAATGTTAATTATAAATGTTATATAAGTGTTAATTAAACCTGCCCTTTAAACCAAGTTGTTGTTGTTGAAAATATGTTGAAATGCAAATCAATAATTTTTTGTGTATGCATTTATATTTTAAGAACTTTTTAATGAATTTTTTAATTATTATTTTTTTTTTAATAATATTTTAAATGATTTTTATTGTTTTTCATTAATTTTGAAATAATTTTGTTTTTTATTTTAATAAGTCATAAAAAATTTTTCCAAAAATTTTTAAATATTTTTTTTTCAATATTTTCACAATATTTCACTAATTTCTATCAATAATATTTAACATTTTTTATTTTTATTAAGTAATAGTAATAAATAGTAATACTATTTTAAGATTTATTTTCATACATTTGCCGAGTCCGCTAGTATTATATTTATATATTATATGCATAATAAAATATGACAGCGGTAACACTGCACGCGATTTCCCTTAATGACTCTAGAGTCTAGTTTTAGAACTCTAGTTTTAGGTGATCGAAGGAAATCGGCAGATATCGTATATTTACACCAGCTCATAACAGGTGTATTCGATTCTCCAGAACTTCTTTCTCACATATATTTTAACACTAATCGTAGAAGCAGTAGAAACGCTAACAACTTAATTTATTTGCCATTTAGTAGAACAAATTATATGGCTACTGCTCCTTTAAGTCGCATGAGTTCCTTTGTTAACAATTGTAGCGTTTTTGATGTTAATTTGTCAAAAGGTCAACTCAAAAGTAGATTAAAATTAGTTGTGTAAATAGATCTATGTATACGCATGGTTAGTTGTTACGTCTTGTGTTGTCCCTGAGCCCAACCCATTTATTGGTGGGTAAATTTTTCCCACATTAACTTGTTTGTGGTCACGGGTATCCATAACATTGATATTTTCAATGATTACTGGGTAGTGGCTTTAGATGGGTTAATGCTGAGGAAGTGCGATATAGCTGTAGTAGCTGAACTCTATTGTTATTGCATGTTAAAAAAGAGTCATAAGGAAAGGCTCTAGAATCATTACAATCATTGAGCGGCACTCCTATGAGCGATGAGTGAAAGCGGTGGCACTTGTCGCTCATCGCTGTTATGAGGATGTGGAAGTGGTGGTTGTTGTGCGCAACCGCACGCACTAGCATTCGGTTTTTGATGGATGAATTATAGTCATTCTTTCGAATCATAGACTCGTTGGAGTTCTCTGCTATGGAGATGTCGATGAGTTAGAAACCATCAAACGATGAGTTAGAAACCATCAAACATCTATTTTGCGAATGCCATTATCTCCAACAACGTCGAAAACGCAGACTTTACGAAGAACTGCAGAAGCTTATAGATGTTTCATTGATGGTTGTCTTAAAATTGAAAGGGAACACACACCCTTTCAACAAACCTTGCTCTAGCTGATAGAGGTTTTCTTTTTAACCTAACCTAACATTGATGAATACAAAGTAAGTGTGTAGTGTAGTAAATGCTTCAATGTAATAATAAAAATTGTGATTAACATGGGCAAGAACTTTGCTTCGGCTTATCCTAGCGAAAACACTTAAGGTCATAACCATTCTAACAAAATGTTCAAAATATATAATTAGAAAAAAAAGATCCACTCAGCCGGCAGACGAAAGACTTTGACAGCTGAAAATTATTTCAAGTGCTTAATTTACGCTATTATTTTAAATATTTCTGCGGTAGACTTGAACGACCAAATTAATTTAATTTTATTAGCCAAACTTTCCATAGCTAGGATGCATGCCGTTATGCAGTTGAGCTGCCCTTTCCATATAAAACTGATTTTCAAAACCGAGCCGAGAGCGTAAAGTGTGAGCCAAATGTACGCTCGCCTGAAACTTGCACCTAATTAAATTAATTTTTCCAACATAGTAGAAATGCTTTTAGTTTTCCGGGATGCTGAGTACCATTTTGAACGTGGTGTTAAGGGAAGATAGCTGTGCATGTGTGTATGTGTGTGTAAGTGTGTGTGTGTGTTTATGTGAGTGGTGGATTTGTGGTGGACTCTGGTGCATAAAGCGTAAGCCGAGATTTAAGCTGTGGGCATCGCTTAATCCGTCGGGTAAATTTTTCTGCCGTTTGTGGAATTATTTCAACAAGCAGGGAAGACGGAGGCATGCCGGCAGACAGTCAGAACAATTGCAGTGTTGCAGCATGCAAGCACCAAATATTTTGTGCAAAGGAATTACACGATAAAAAAATAAACCGTTTGAGAACAATGACGCCAACAATAAAATGCAATAGCTGCTAATCCTGATTAATGTACAGCTAAGTGTTGTATTTGTTAGAAGTTTGAGCTGATTAATGGCGAAAATTATTTGAAACTTAAAATTTTTGTGTGAAGTATATGCAACAAATCGCTACGCCGCAGGGTTTGGAAAAAACACAAAAAAAAACAAAATTTTTAACACAACTAGTAAGGAATGGAGCTTCGGCAGGGTACCGAAGCTAAAATAACCCCCCCCCCCCGCACCCCCGCGTCCGTAATGAGGTATTTTCGAAGTCTTTAGCCGTCTATAAAATGTTTATATATTATCTGCAAAAATATTTGTGTTATACGTTTAATTTTATTTTACCCTTAGCTGCCGCATAGGGTAATTTGTAGACTGCTAAAGAATATATGTGGAAAATCTGATTAGTATGTGGCAATTCATACCAACGGCTTAAAACAATTTCGTTTAAAATTATAGTGCCACGCCCCGTCCAATTCGAGCGAATTTTCTAGTCTACTGACTGCTCATTATTCCAAAGAATATGGAAAATTTGGAAGAAGTTGTACAAAGGGTATAGAAGGAGTTTGACTTATATTTAAGTGGCACGCCTCTGTCTAATTCCGACCAATTTTTAGATTACTCACTGCTCATTATTCCAAAGAATATATTTGAAAATTTGTTTGAAATCAGAAAAACGGTGTAGAAGGAGTTTGATTAGAATTAAAAGTGACACGCCCCTTGTCCAATCCCATCCACTTTTGTAAGCTTATAACTTTTAATTATACTAAAGAACATATGTGCAAAATTTGGTTCAAATCGGAGAAACGGTGTAGATGGAAATAGATTAAAAATAAAGTGCCACGCCTCATGTGTAGTACCGCCAACTTTTATAAACTAAAGACTGATTCTTATGCCAAATATTATGTATGCAAAATTTGGTTGAAGTCGGACAAACGGTGTAGAGGGAGTTCAATGAGAGTTAAATTGGCACGCCCCTTGTCCAATCCCACCCACTTTTGTTGGCTTAAAACCTCTCATTATGCTCAAGAATATATGTATTAAATTTGGTTGAAATCGGACAAACGGAGTAGATAGAGCTAGTTTAAAAATAAAGTGCCACGCCCCCTGTCTAGTACTGCCCAGTCTTATAAACTTACTCCTAAGATTGCTCAAATTACGAAGGATAATATGTGCAAAATTTTCTGGATGTCTGACACACGGTGTTGAAAAGTTCGATTAAAAGTAAGATGCCACGCCCACTTTAAAAGTCTAAGGACTTCGTAATATACCATGTGTGTATATAGAATATATGTTCAAAATTTGGTATGTGTTGGATAAACGATGTGGGCGGAGTTTGGAAAAAGAAAGTTTTTCTATTTTGATGACGTCACTTTGTATGGGAGGTAGGCGTGGTTTTCATCCGATTTAGCCCATTTTCAAACTGGATTTTCCTTTTTTAAAAATATACTTATGGTTTGAATTTCATCGCGATAGCTTCAAAATTACGGCTGTAATCGTGTTGATAGACGGACAGACGGACAGACGGACACACAGAAATCGACTCAAGAGGTGATGCTGATCAAAAATAGATGCATTTTTCTATACCTGCCACGCCTCCTTCTTGGCGTTACAAACGGAATGACAAAGTTAATATACCCCTTACGCAGTACGCGTTGGGTATAAAATGTTTTCTATGCTTTCTCACAAAGTGATGCAATACATTTCACTTAAAATAACTCAATAGTATCCATTTACATACATTGCACAACTAATCACCGCGGGTGCAAAGTGTCACTTGAATTTCCCAGAATGTAAAAATAATCGTGAATGTTTTTTTTTCAGTCAAACTTTGATCCAACATGTTTTTCCATATCAAACACATTACGTTGAAATTGCATTCGTTGGCTGCAATTCGCATTTTTACGCCATTGATTCCTTTGGGTGCAACACATGTGCAAATTTTTTGTGATGCTTTTGCAATTTGAAAGCAAAAAAAAAAAAAAAAATAAATTCACAAAAAAACACATTAGAACAGACAGTTTTGAAAAAGTTGCGTAAGCTGCAGAGTATCGCATTTATTTGCACAAAAATATTCTCTGCAGCAACGAATGAAAAACATTGACAGGGTTGGCAACTGGCAGAATTAGACCTATGTTTTATTCAAAGAGTTTTTTATGTTTAACATGTGGATTATAAAATGTGAATTGTTGATCACAAATATAGATAATTTCAAAAAAGAGCTCTTCAAACCATCTATTTGTTCCCTGTAATCATCCAAAAATATACCGTGGTAGTAAAACACTTTGTTATGTTATGCAAATCAAATAAGATTCACAAGATAGAAAAATTGTAAGTGCAATCTAGAAAGCCGTAATTTTTTATAAAATGATAGATTAAGTCCCGAAAAATATTTGAAATCCATATTTAGACAAAAAAAAAGTGTGTAAAAACGATATTAAAAACACCGCAACACAAATAACACACCAAAATTTATAAGAGTGATTAACTTGGGCCTAACTTTATTATGGCCTTTTAAAATTTAACCAAAACTGAACCAAATATTGTTTTTAAGGTCAATGAATTCCATGGAATGAATTCAAATAGGGAAACTCATTGATTTTAATGAACAATTCATCAGCTCAAGGAAAAAATTTTTAAGTGTTATTTTTAGTGTTTTTCATGTAGGGTTTAAGAGGGAGAATTCGTCACTGGGGTGACGAAAATAAATCATGCTTTAATTTTGATCTTCAAACTGTGCTTGGTGGGATTTTTTATACCTCCAACTTTGACAGTTGAGTTTGCAATGTTATCCGCAAATACACTTGTTTTTTTGGTTATTTACCATTTGATTAGACCACGAAAATATTTGCTATATGTCAGTATGCCATGTAATAAAGCGTCGCTGGAATAAGGACTGTTTGAATAAAAACAAAACATGAGTCGTGCATTTGCAAATTTGCCTTACAAGGAATATTGGATTAACCCACCGAACCGAATTCGTTACTATTACTTTACAGCAAATTTTAGAAAAGTTTAGATTTTCATATGAATTTGATTCACGAATTTGAATTTTGAATTTAATTATTGAGTGCAAACAGAGGGAACTGTCTGTTAAAATCGCAAGTTATTCGTAGCGTTTTGCGTGACTGACGGGGTTTTATGGCAAAAATTAACCTATCTATGGACAAAAGGCATCAATAGGATTTAGTCAGCTGACAGTTGCATCATTGGAAAAACTTTCTACGAGATATATGTATAAAAAACTGTGTATAGAGAAGGTGCAAGGATTTTGGCTTCCATTTTTTTCCCAACAGCAACAACAGTAAGTATGTCAATAGATGACAACAAGGAGTTTGTTCCATCCACAATCGACTACAATCCATAACTTTTCGTTTCGATTTCGAAACTACATTTCGATTTCATTACTACATTCCGTTACGATTTCGAAACGTCATTTCATTTCGACTACGTAACTATATTTCGGAACAATTAAAGTTGAGTGGAAATGGAATTTTTAAAATTTTTTTTTCAAAATGTGTATTTAGAGCTAAAAAAGTCAATGGTGAAAAAATTTTAGACCGGCCTCATGTAGTTTAGAAGTTATAGGCGTCAGAAATTAGGGAAATGGGCCTAAAAACTTGTGATTTTTCTTAAAAAACTAAGTATTATGGGATTACTAAGCAAAATAAAGGTCCATGCTATTATCTATACAACGAGGTATTAACCATCCATGCAAAAATCCATGCATTACTTTTGAAGATATAACTGTTTTTGTACTCGAAACTAGCGGTTTTTTATAATAATTTCATTAGCTTGTATAAGTAGATGAAAGTCGATATTTAATGATAAATACCAAATTTATTTGTTAACATAAGGTTTTTATTTAGTTATCATTGTCATCACTGCTCTCTGTGAAATTTTTTGTTTTAGTTATTTCGACGGTTCACCCGTCAAGTGTGCATAATATGTAAAATGTTATATGTTCAAAAGTAATGCACAGATTTTTATGGTTAATAACTCGTTGAATAGGTATCATCATAACCTTTCATCATTTAAAAAACAAGTCGCAAGTTTTTCAGGCCAATTTTCGGAACTTTGCACCCTATAACTTCTAAACGACTTGAGACCGGCCTGAATTTTTTGAAATTTTCCGAATTTGAACTCAGAAGGTCTTAATACATAAAATTCACAAAAAAAAAAAAAAGTAAAATTTGAGTTTCCATTCATCTTCAATTATGCCTTTATTTCGTTACGAAATCGTTACGACACTTGGTTACGAAGATTTCGTAACAAAATTGGATTTCGAAATCGAAAAGATTCCCAAATAGTCGTAGCGAATTCATAACTATTTCGGGAACTTCGCTTTGCTTTGAATGTTCTTAAGGATCTAAAATTATTGGGTGTAAAATTTAGTTTTGCGTGACTTTCAAAAGATGGAGTTCCTAGAATATAATCGCATCGGACTAACTTATAACAAAATCCATGCTTTAACCTTAATAAAGCGTCATAATTTTCCTCTAAAAATGAGAATGTGTCATTTCGCTGAGGTGTAAAAAATATACTTTCTCTGCGCTCTAATCAATGCAGCCTATGCAACAACACACCAATAGCACTACGACAAATACAATGGACACCCCAAACCAAATATTTATGACAATAGGCTAATGCTGTGCATCTGGTGGGATCAGATCGAAGTGATATAATATAAGCTACTCCAGCTTCTAACGAAGGTATCACTAGGGAATACCTTTGGCATCACAAATATACCAAAAGCTATGACATAGTGATCTTACAGCACGACAATGATCGGTCACATGGTACAAAAGTTACCTATGAAACTTAGGAGGCGCTTCAATGGGATGTCCTACCGAAGCTACCATATTTAGCAGACATTGCTTCTTCCGAGTACCAATTGTTCTGGTCGATGACTCATGGCACTTCACTTCTTACGAAGAAGCCAAATATGGGGTCGATTCTCGGTACGTCTCAAAGGAAGAGGAATTTTTTCAACGTGGAGTCCGAATGCTGCCTGAAAGATGGGGAAAGTCGTAGCTAACGATAAACAATACCTTGAATAAAATACATTGAAGCAATTTTCTGAATAAAGCTTCAATATAGCAAGAAAAAAAAAAAACCTCAGCTTATTTGTGCACCCAATAAACGCCAATGCAACTGTATATGCGATGAGAGAATAGGCTAGGACCTATCGCAACAAGGAACAAATGTCAGAGGAGTATCGGTTACTTCTGTATGATTTAAGAAAAAATTCGAACGAGTCGCTAACGAGAAAGAACTCGTTAGCTCGAGAAAGAACTCAAAATCCTTACGCAATGCACACGTCTGCAATCAACATCACTCGCAACGAATCCGGAGATAGCACCAAATCCGGCAATAACGAGTGATTTGGTTCGTAAATCGGGTCTAAAGTACAATATCGGCAGAGATTCTATTTCATAAATCCACTTTAATGAAACTGGATTTCAAAAAGTTGTGTGATGCGAAAGGGGGATGGCAGCAATTTTTTCAATACCATTTTAATGTATGCAAGTAATTCTACCCAGTACTAAACAATTTTTTAAATTCAAGCAGTTTCATTAAACTAGATATTTGTTCCAAAACTTATACCCAGACGAAACAAAGGCAGCATAGTCGATGTTGGACTGACTGAGGATTGTAATCTATAACTGCATTTTTAAAAAATAACTTATACGCAGAAAAAACTCTATAATATGGTGTAAGGAAGCGTGTGCCGCATCTGCAGAAGAAATATTTGAAATGCGTAAATAGCTTTGAACAAATCTCAGTAACTCGACCGAAGCTATCAGAACCGCAGAGTGGAGCGTAAGATTGACATCAAGAGGCGTGATTTTGGAAGGCTTCGTGGTCTTACAGTATTGGCATATGAGACGGAGACATAAACGTTGATAAATCTTATCAACGTTGAGTCACCAACTTCAAAGCGTTCAAACTATAGTTTTAGTTGAGGCAAAATCGGTTATGACCGAACTCACAAATAATTTTCTGCTGAGATTACGAAAAACGATTAGTGGAAACTGTCGATTTCTGTTGAAAGATATCGGAAAACACGACGAGAGATTCCTTAATACACAAATGGATGGAGGATCTCTAAATGGATCCTCCTGTAAAGGAGGATTTTACAAAATTGCGTAATGGAGAATATTTTAATACAATAGACCTAAGTACAACGATACTAGCAGATAACCCCTTCCACCGTACCTGATCACGGAATATTTGTATCTAAAGTGATGCCTTTTGGCTTGTGTAGCAGCCGTGGCATACCGGTTAAGGTGCGGCATAAAGCTTGTAGATTCAGCTCTCGATTATTTGTGTTGAAACATTTTACAACACGCATAACACAATTGAACATAAGAAGGTCAAAGTCCTTTCAAGGGCTGAAATAGCAATTTCTTTCTTTTCGCACTGTAAAATTGTTTAATAATCTCCTTGCAAGCATGTTCTTCGAAAATTTTGGAACTGTGTAAATAAATAAAAAATAAATCTTCACCGACAAAACTCATCTTCACGTATCAACCATCAATGGCCATTCAAACACCATGCTTTCGCATTTAAATTGGGTACCTCTTGGTTAAGTCTCTAAAAAAACAGTTGAATTGTGTCTTTAGTGAAATTAATAAGAAAAATTTTTTTAATTTTTCAAAATTAAAATTTCACGTTTGTGAACCGTTTTTTATCCAAGCATGATATTAAAACACGCACAGAGTATTGAAAAGAAGCAAAAAAAAAAAAAAATAATAGCAGAAGATAAAAAAAAGTGTTTCTCTTAAGATTTCTGCAATATTCTTCAATACGTTTTGCAATTTTTTGTCGATCAACGCCTTGCAAGCAACCATTAATACGCTTTCGGAAAAAAACATTCCCTATCCGTTATGTGCATGTGTGTTAGTGTGCATGAGTGTTTTTGTCTGGTTGAATGTGTAAAAAGAAATTGAAAAATAAAATAAGTAGAAAATGAGAGAAAACGTGCTGGAATCATGCACATATACTCACAAAGTACCAACAGAGAAAAAAAAAGATATCAACATGAAAAAAAAAATAGTACGCATATTGAAAGTATTTATTTTCAAACATAGATGATAATAAAGAAGAAAAAATATTTTAAAGGAAATCACATTGTATAAAAGTTAATGCGTATGCAGAAAATGATCAGGCCTTGGCAACACATAGACATAGATCCTAATCCAAGCTAATACAAGAACAAGCTTACACAAATAAGCTTTGTCTTGGCCAAATTCAAAAATTTCGTTTGGTTACATTTTTGGTTCTGGACAAAAAACGGGCAATATTACAACAAAATTTTCTCACATTCACGTATGTGAAAAAATAAAGGTTTACGTGAAAGTCTGGCGAGTTGTGTGTTGGTGTGAGTGTGCATTTAGTTAAAAGTTACTTATTGCTAAAGTTTTTTTTTTTTCTTTCTGTTTTCAAGTCCAACAAAAACCAAAATTGCTGTTTCATTCATCTTTTTTTTTTTATTTTTTTTACGCATTTTGTTGACGATGATGAAAAGTTAGTTGTGAATAGTGTTGTTGTTTTTATTTGTGGTACTGCTGTTGTTGTTGCAGTTATATTCCCACAACTCATTCTTTATTGATATCATTTCAAGTTTAAATTGAAATTTTATGCAAACGGAAACGCAAACAGAAACACAAGCACACACATGGACGCACGCATACCCTAAAGAAGCACAGATACCCAGTGGGACAAAATAGCGCTGATAACACATGATGATTCGCCGTTTTTGAAGCTGCACAATAGTCTTTTTTGCTGAAGCTTATGTCCGCATATATGTCCGCAAAAGTAAGCGCATCCATACTGCGTTCATAGGAAGCACGGAGGATGCAATGCCCAGCAAAAATTTGTTTCCACTACAGAAGGTAGTTTCTAACGTCGCAAATTCTTTCTCTCTCTATTTATGCATGCTTCGATTTAATTCAGTTAAACGTACTTTTGTTTTTCTTTGTTTTGCAAACGTCCTTGCCGTTGCTAACAAAAGCGCGTAATATAATAAATAAAAAAATTGTAAAATTAAAAATGCATTGATACATATAATCCTCTGTTAACAAGTTTTTAATTGTATATATATTAGAAAGTAAATAAATTTACTAGAGTATTTAATTTTAGTAATAAATTAAGTACTATTTACGTTTCAAAAATATTTCTCTTTATCAGTATAAAATAAAACTTCACACGTGCATGGAATTTTGCTGTACACAAAAAACAAAATAAAATAGCTTAGCAAATTGTTCGGGAACATTTTTTCCGAAATACAATACGATCGTCTTCAATCTTTTTTAAGTCATATGAAGACTTAAATGCAACATCCCCAAAGCATCCCAAAACTGCACAAAAAATGTGTTGTTTGTAGGAGCTCTCTTTTTTTTCCCGCTGGGTACACAAACGCACACACAGAAACACGCTTATTCTCGCATTCTCTTACATTGATGTAGTAGTTGATGTTTGTATTTATATGTTATGTGTCCATTCAAAAAGTTTTCAAAAATATCATTTGTGTTGTTGCAGCGAGGCAAGGGTTAAGAAAACGTTATAGAACTTTTCTTTGCTTAAAAAATCGTTGCTACACATAATGTGCGGACTTTAAACAAATTATATGATAAGAAAACTTTTTGCTTCTCACATCCTGCTCAATGTCCTGATAATGATGACAATTTCATAAGACACATCATGACCTTTTCACATTTTTCTATTTGTTGTGTTTGTACTCGCTCTCTCTCTCTCTCTATCTTTATACTAAAGCGAAATAAAGAAGTATTTCCTTATGGGAGAAAAAAAAAATGATATATGCTGAAGTTCATATTGAAAAGTCAACGCATTTGAATATTAGTAAAATTTATGAATTTCTTAAGTATATAAGTTTGTTAAAATTGTGTGTGAATCAACCATAATTGGAGTAAGATTGAAAGATGAGACTTGATTTGCATATAGTTATGCATTGGCATCGGAAGGGGTGGGGGTCATTTCAACTGGGGTGGGCAGTACAACTTGGGGGACAGAACATTTTTCACAATATAAAATATCTATTTATTAAAACATTCCTTTATTTTATTAAAAATGTTAAATATTAAAAATAAAATATAACTAAAAGATTAATGTAAAAAAATTTCAATAAAAGCATATGAAACGAAAAAAATATTCGTTGTTAATTTTTCTTATAAACTTACTGTGTTTTTTTCTAAACGAGTTGTTAAAATCGACCGCTTATTGTACGAAAAGTCGTTTCATACTCGCTTAAATAAAACATTATGTTGCTAGTTTTTTTTTAAATTTTCCATCCAATTCAAATTTCTATTTATTTTTTAATTTGTTTATTATTTCAGCGAGTATGAAGCAACCCTTCATACAATAAGAAGTCCTTTTTACAACTCGCTTCGAAAAAACAGCTATTATCAGTAAAATTATAGCAGACAGATATTTTTATAACATAAATATATATATAATATAAAATAGTAATATATATAAATAATATAAATATATATAAAATATAAATACAACATAGATTTGCCCTTTCAACTGAGGACTCAGTAAATTGCGATCCTGCTTCTCCACTTTCTAATGCTATCAATAATAAAGACCATTCACAACAACAACAACAACAACGTAGATTTGCTCTCTACTTCCACAACGCAGGTGGTTTGCGCACAAAGACAAATATCTTGTTCTCTTCCGCTGCCTCACATGATTTCGACGTTATCGCTCTCACTGAGACATGGTTAACTTCTCATTTTTTGTCGACCAAACTTTCTGATTCCAACTTCGAAGTTTATCGTAGAGGCCGGGTCTTACGCCAGGTGTCACCAGGGGCGGTGGCGTTTTAATTGCTGTCAATTCTGCACTCAGAAGCAAACAAATTCAACTACCAAGGGATTTTGACTACACCGAGCAAATTTGTGTTGCGATATCTTTCAGCGCGGATTGCATTCATTCGGTTTCTGAAATAGTTTGTATTTTAAGTTATATTCCACCAACTAGTGGCATTCATTTATATAATGACCATTTATTTAATATCAAGTTTATCGTTAGTTCACTACTTCCACATCAAACTCCATGCGTATTCGGGGATTTTAATTTGGGTAATATTGAATGGAATTTCTGCGAAAATTGTCAAATATTGATTCCTTTTAACTTAAAAAATGCCATTGAATTGAATATCTGCGACTCAATGTATTCTCTTGGTCGTTCCCAAATCAATTCTTTTAAAAACGACATAAATCGAATTTTAGATTTAATTTTTATGAATAATGCTAATAAATATGAGTTATTTAAATGTGACATTCCTTTAACGTCCCAATCAGTTCATCACAAAGCATTAATGCTCTTTTTCAGTTTTTATGAATTCATGAATAATCAAGTGAATGATTTAAATATCTCTTATGATTTTTATAAAGCAAATTATGAGTCTTTGAATGATTATTTGTTGTCTACTGATTGGAGCTATGAAATTGGTTCCAGAGACATAAAAAATATGCATCTTGCATTTAAGAAAATTTTAGAAAAGGGATTTAACTCATATGCTCCTTTAAAAAAACCAAAACGGATAAACAAATTGCCATGGTACAATCACAGATTGTCTCAGCTTAAAAACTTAAGAAATAAGACACATAAAAAATTCAAAAAAACCAATTCTGTTGAAGATAAATCTATATTTGTACAGCTCAGACGTGAATTTGAATTTTTATCAAACTTTCTGTATAAAAATTATGTTAGTTTAATGGAACAAAATATAAAATACAACCCTAAGTCTTTTTGGACGTCTAAGTGTAAATGCTCTGGATTTCCTAAATCCATGGAATTCAGAGGCGTTAAAGCCAACAATAATAAAGAAATCTGCGAGTTATTTGCACAATATTTCGGATCAGTCCTTGATAACATCAGCCAGAACTATGGTCCTAATAAATTTCCGTTTGTTTCAGAAGTGTTTAATATTGGAAGCTTATAGATATCAGAAAATGAAGTTCTTAAAGCACTTCAAAGTATTGACTGTTCTAAGAGTGGTGGGTACGATTTATTGCCACCAGTTTTCTTAAAATCTTGCGCTTATTCCCTTTGCACTGCACTATGTATTATTTTTAAAATAAGTCTCTCTTGAGTGGAATAATTTTAGATGAATGGAAATTAGCATATGTTTCCCCAATATTCAAATCTGGACAGAAGTATCTTATTGAAAACTATAGACCAATTGTTAAACTTTCAGTCATACCGGAACTTTTAGATAAACTAGTTGCCGAAATATTGTTTCTGAAGTGCGGAATTATATCTCGACTGTTCAGCATGGCTTTTTCGCTGGTAGATCCACTAGCACAAATTTAGCTATTTTTTTCAAATTTCTGCATGAGTGCCATAGAGAAAGGCTTCCAAGTTAATGTATTATATACAGATTTTGTTAAAGCTTTTGATAGCTTAAGCCACAAATTATTGGTTTCCAAATTAGGTAAGCTAGGTTTTCACTCTAACTTTTTAAAATGGATGAACTCGTACCTTACAAATAGAAAATTATTCATAAAAATTGAAAACAGTTACTCTTCTATGGTTCATGTTACCTCAGGTGCTCCCCAGGGAAGCCATTTAGGGCCACTTTTGTTTATTTTATATATAAACGATAAACCAAATCAATTTAAATTCTGTCAATCTTTGATGTACGCTGACGACTTGAAAATGTTCTCAGTTATTAAAAATTCCTCTGAGTTCTTAAAATTTCAAGCAGATATTAACGCTATTCTGCTCTGGTGTGAAGTTAATGGCTTAGAATTAAATTTTTCCAAATGCCATATCTTAACCTTTTATCGAAAAAATGTTTGCATTACACACCAATATTCATACAGCGCCAACAATTTTTTCAAAAGACCAACAACTGTTAAAGATCTTGGCATTTATTTGATCCTTGTTTCTCATTTAAAGCTCATAGAGTAAAACTCATAACGTTATTTCGAGGGCAAACTCTCAACTAGGTTTTGTTAAAAGAAACTCCAAGGAGTTCTCTGATCCACATACAGCGAAATCCATTTTTATGAGCTTGGTCAGGTCCCTTTTAGAATATTCCAGTGTTATTTGGAGCCCTTCATATGCAGTTGATGTTAACAGAGTCGAAAAAGTGCAGAAAAGGTTTTCTCGCATTGCTCTGTGTAACTTATACACATATCACGACATGCCTTCATATATTGTTCGTTGCAAACTTCTTGGAATTCAAATTCGAGAGTAAAGAAGAAAACATTTTTCAATATTATATATTAAAGACATTTTAGATGACAAAATCCAATGTCCAGAATTGCTGGAACTTACCTATTTGTATGCGCCAATAAGAGGCCTAAGGGAAAGACCGCTATTTTATATTTTTCCCCATAAAACTAACTTTACTCAAAATGAGGTCATCTCTAAATGCTTAAGTCTATGTATTTCTGTTGCTAGCCATGTGGACTTCAGTATGAATAGAGAAATATTTAAGAAAATATTAGTTGAAATGTTATCTCCATTTTAAAATATTTAGGTTAAGTTGCTGTATTATATCTGTGAGGGCAGTTGCCCAGTAGATGAAATAAATAAATAAAAAAATAACATTTTAATGCACTGTGTCAACGTTCTTTTGGACACTCCAATCACAAAACCAAATAAAAGCTATTCATTTTCTTATAGGCTATTTAAACAGCACATCAATGCTAAGCCACTGGAGTATATATTTAGTAACGTAAATTGCACCGTCAATTTTTAATCCTTTATATGTTGTTGTTTTTAACCGTAGTTGAAATGAAAAGGGGACTATTTTGTGACAATTTCCAAGATAATTGAAATCTAAAAAAATTTAATTTTGTTGTTGTAAAATACATTTTTTCCCAACCACTTTATTTTTTCTGAAGCGAATTTGCACAAGTATGGACTCCCCGGGTATAAAATCCACGGTAATAAAAGTAGTGAAAGAGATAAACTTAAATATTTCCAAAATATTTCTTCCTGTCCTTTTGAGAAATAAATTCTAGCATAATATCTAATAAGTAACTCATCTAACCATAGTTGCAAACTTCACTACTACTTTGTTACTTTAGGATGAACGTTAAGCAAGACGATGCGTAGTTTCCATGAGATCTTAATCGGCTGGAAAATCTTTTTAAAAATGTGATTTTAGAACATAATGCTGCACACCTGATTACGAAAATTCGATGTAAAGAGAAATTAAAATTGTATTTTAGTTAAAATTAAATTTAACTTAAAATTAAAAAAACACAAACAGTTGGATAAAACAATATTTTTTGTATAAACAAAAAAAAAATATAAGTTGTGAGAATTTTACTTGGAGGCAACTGATTTTACCGGAGGGGGACTGCCCCTTCTCTCCTGCCCCCGCTTCCGGCTCCCCTGTAGTTATATCAATGAAGATTTATGTTAGGGACATGATATTTTATTTTGCTTATATGTTAGAATTATGACTGAAACATTTCAGATGACATGACCTTGGGAGAACTCTCATTATACACAATTATTTTAATTAAATCATTACAGATTAACATTAAAGTAAGCAATTGTTAGAAAGAAAATTATTTAAGATTGAATATTGATTTTAATACTTTAATTTTTCGCCATCTAACAGGAAAACTATTTTAGGAAAGTCGAATGCTTTTTTTACTATTTTATAACTAGATTTGCCTTATTTACAAATATCAATATATGTTGCACTGAAGAACTATAACCAAGCAATCTCATAAAATAAATGAACCCGTACTATGTACCAATAGTCAGGAATATCGACATACTAAAGCTTACTGCACCTTGCCTAGTGTCTGAGTTATATGGGGTGACAACTTCGCAGTCCTCTAGAGCGTAACAAATCTCAAAAGAATGCGAGTGTTAAAAATTGCAGTAAAATGCGTTGGCAATCATAATGCTAATTACAGAGGTTGCCTGGTATATGATGCTTTAAAATAAAGGGCCTCAAGTGAAATACCCGTTCAACATGTTACAGCAACACCTTTACATGGAATAACAACCTTTAGCCATACTTATAAAACCTCAAATTTTATATGCAAGTGCTTTTAAGTCTAACCGGAGTCAAAGTGAGAATGCCTCATCTGCAAATGCACCAAAACCAACACACCCACAATAAATTTCCCTAGAACTAATACTACAAACTTTTATTCAAATGTTGAACTAGTTCATGAACTCAATGAACACTATGATGCAAAAAATTGTGAGGTATCAGTCTATGCTTCTTCAAGCAATATTACCAAAACCATGAATTGTTTAAAGCTGTTTTATTGGAATGCAAATGGTGTTCGGTAACATAAGCTCGAACTTTGTGAGTTTCTTCAGAATAACCAAATTGATGTTATGATTGTCTCTGAGGCACATTTAACCCCTTTATTACGTTTAGTCGAGTCCAAACCATTCGTCGAGTCATTTTTCAACTTCCTCGAAATCGCTGAAGTGCTGCTATATGAGAGCGTGCCTCATTGATGTGAAGAGGTGATAGTAAGATGGCGCCTAGTCTGGGGAGTAAGGCGGGTGCAGAAGGATGACCCATCTGAGTGATTTCAAGACGTCGCTACTTGCTTAGCTCGGCCTCTTCTTCCACCTCCCTAAATATCTCCCACTCCGGAAACCCTGTATAAACTTTTGTCGCCTCTCCTCTGCTCTTACCGAAAATCCTGCGGACGCCCCATGTACACACGCAGAACAAAAACATAGTTACATCAATCATGTTTTCAGGGGATCATTGTATGATTGAGTTTATGATTCCTACTATCATGTTCATAAATAGTTAATGCTTGCTACGATCATGTTTTAACAAAGCATTGTTATTTTGAAATATGAAAAGATTGATACAATAATGCTCTACAAAACATATCTTATCGAAATGACCATAAGGTGACTATGGCAATAATACTGTTGTAAGAATTCTTTTTTGCAGCGAAAATTTAATGTTTGCAGCAACTATTTTCAGAGCATACATTTTTTTATAAAACCATTTTTTCAGATAAATTCTTGTTATAAAGAGCATAAAATGATTGGCACAATAATAGTCTCAAATAGCCCCTAGTTGAACAGACCGTAACATAATTTGCTTATTGCAGAGAAATAAAATGATTGCAATAACTATTTTGAAAAAACAAATTTTGGTAGAAATCATAGTGTTGTTGAAGGAATAATTTTTCTGGTTAATTTCTTATAGCAAAGATCAGAAAATTGTTGAAACAATAATATTCTAACACAGCACTTAGTAGAACGGAAAATAACATTACTCTGACAACAGAAAATTTTATTCCAAGGACAATAAAATGATTGCAACAACTATTTTGAAAAAAATCAACTTTGTAAAAACCATAATATTATTCCAACAATTTCTTTTTCTAATTGATGCAATAATATTACTTTTATTAGAGAAACCATAGTAATTTGAATGAAATCATTTTTTTCATGCAGTCATGAACGACGGCCTTTACTCTAAGAATAAAAAAATCCAAATCAATTTCACATCTAACATGATTTAAAATACGCGGGTCAATTGAAATTTAATCGAATTTTTGAGCTTCAAGCATTTCAACTTCTACAAAAAACATTAAAACAAAAATGCTCAACAACATACAAAAGATGAATATTTCAAAATTTTTATTGAGGTTTAAATGAAGATGAATTTTCATTTTGAATTTTGGTCAATTTTTAATCTATCTCGTTAGATTTGAAATTAGTCAGGCTTTTTAATTCTTTCTTAACTTTCAATGCATGTTTTTTGGACTTTAAAACCTTTCATCTTTTTATTTTTTTTCCAGTCCTTAGAAAAACTTTGCACTATTGAAAACTTTTAGTTTTTGAAAAACGTTTTCCACAGTTGAAACCACGCAGTGAACTATGAAAAGACGATTCACGTGCTTGACGCTATCTTTACAAGCACTTTCAAATACGAATGAGACAAATTAATTAAGATTAAAAATTATTTGTGATAATTTATAAAACACCGCAGCACACCCCGATAAAAACTTAACTACATTAAAAAACAACTCACATTAAGAAACTAAAACAGCTTAAGTATAGTTCAAGAAAACATTTAAAAATTTATTTATGTTTTTGCAATAATAAGTTTTGAGAAATAATAATACTATTTTTGATAACATCATTAAAAATTATGGGTTTATTATAGCAAAAATGTATGTTTGCATGAATAAAAATTTTTTTTAGTGAAATAAGTAAGGGAGAGTGGGAAATCATGAGCCACGTTTTTATTTTGCTCAATATCTTTAACAAATATCAGAAAACTTGCAAATTGTAATAGGGTATATATTCTACGTGGAGAAACGCAAATGCTGACAATTACAGTTGTATTCAAAAATCAATGTTTTCGATATTTCCAAAAATTATTCGTAATCGTGAGCCAACGCCTTAATTTAGTCAAAACCAAACAATTACGATGCGAAACGATTACAAATAAAGTAATTTTAATTAAGAAAATGGAAAATAGGGTTACGCACGATCAATTAGATATGCGATTTGGGCATGTGAAAAATCAATATTTTAATCTTGTTTTGCATAATAACGTGACATGGAGGCTGAAACTTAACAAAAAACGGAAAAACATAATAAAAATATTTTTTTATTTATTCACATTATCCATTTTGCATAAAAAAAAATATCATGAACACCCAAAAGTAGCTCATGATTCCCCACAAGCTATGGCTTGCAACATTTTGGTGTGCATGTTGAAGGACCTAGGTCCAATAATGATAATTAACATACTATTCTGTGTTAATTTGTAGCGATACGTTCAAGACTGATGCAAATCAAGAACGTAGAAAAAGATTTGCAGAATGAACTGTTTTTTTGTATGCGAATGTATTAACGAGAGTAAATTTAAGACTTTGTTACTGTGTGTGGTCGCTAAGAATTGATTTTGCATGTGTATTTTGTTGGTGGACTAGAAATTAGCGAAATTATTTATATATGGTATTCGGCTCTCAGCAACTATCCTAAGGTTGCAAAAAAAGAGATGCATGACTTGGTTTCTTTGTTGCTCCATGTGTTTTTTGCTCTACTTACATCGAGACTGAAATACTTAGACTCACCGACGTTTCCTACAACATGTGGCCAAAATCTCTCTAGAAATCCTCCTAAGATTCGTGAATTCAGCACAAGTCTTTACCGACTTTAACTAACTCCCTACAGGCTCCTTACACCCGATACCACTAAGGACCAGAATTGGTCTATGTGTGCCTCCGCCAGGAGGCGGCCGGATTACCCTAACCTAAACTAATAATAATTGAATCATGGGTACAACATGTTGTGTCTCTGATCAGGTATCAGCTTACGTTCCTTTGTGTGCTTGTTGAACTCGTTTAGTGCTGTACAATACATTTTCTGTGAACAACATTATTTTAAAATTGATCAAATATTGGACGAATTGTGTTTTCTCGCTTTATTTTGCGTTATTTATTTAATTTGTTATAAAAGCAGACCTATTCTGAAAATGTCAAATTTTTAACTGGAAATACTCAATACGTTGAGTAAATGTTTTAGAAAAATTAAGTGCGGCGAAAAACAGACAATTTTCACATGTTGAGTTGATCAGAAACTTACACTTTTAGGGTCAGCAGGCACACACTCAACGGTTGCACAACAGTTGTACATGCTGAACGCAGCCAATAAGATTTGACACTAATCAACAGTTGTCAGAATTTTTTGAGACAAGTTCGGAGAAATTTATAGAGTGGGGAAAAATGAGCTCCTTTTTTAACCCAAGGTAATGCAAAAAAGGGTCAGTTCAATCAACTTCAAGCTTGAAGTGCTTATTGGTTATGTTTCTGACTTTTTGATTTTGTAACAACGGCTTATAGAGTACGAAGTAATATTTTCGAGAAATCATGATATTTCTTTATAATTTTTTTATCTCTCTGACTAGCGAATTAACTGGCCCTAATTATAAATCTTATTTTCGGCCATGAAAAGCTTCTTGAGAACATAAGCCGTTCGGAGTCTGCATAAAGCTGGTAGGTCCAGTTCTCGATCATTTGAGTTCAAACATTTCATAACACACACAACACAATTGAGTATAAGAAGCTCGGTCAAAGTCCATTCAAGGGCTGAAGTGGCCATTTCGTTTTTTTTTTTTTTAGATATGAAAACAATGCTGGCTTACATGAATAAAAAACGCTGTGTTTCTTAAGTATCAATTGTAAACAAATATAACAAAACTACGCATAGCTTCCTTATTTTTTTCTTTTCGGTGTACGAACGCAACGAAATTATTTTGAAATTATTTAATTGAACAACGCGATGTGACCCTAGTTGCTTCGAGTCTGCCAGCAGACTGAAAGCTTTCTTGCAGCGGAAGAATTTGTATACGTATACATTTTTGAAAAAGCTCTTATGTTCGTAAGCTCTTATGTTCTAATTATGTTCGTAGCTGATTTAAAGAGTAACCACCACTTGCAGTGCAAAAAAATATGTCATTTCCAAAATTTTTTCTTACAAAATCTACTTAACTTTTTTAAATTATCAATATATCATCTTACTGCATATAAGTTAGTGTTTTGTAAGTTTTAAACAAAAAATAATTTTTTTTTTTTGAGCATAAGCTCTTTATTAGATGGAACTTGAACTTAAACTAAGCTTAACAATTTTTATAACTTAAAATGTAACTTAAAAGCTATTCGCTGCGCTGCCAGCGTTGCTTGTTTTATTCTATTCGGTTTACCTGGAATTACTGGGATTACCTGGAATCACATTGGTTGCACCAGACATACCGTCAGCACTTTTGCTGGGAACGGATGCGCGTGCACCGAAATGCTTATGTTAATATGTTTTAATGAAATATGTTAAAATGAATATTTCTGGTGTTAACTCCTCCGCCCCTAAATTCGAGCGTCCTCGTTCGACGAAGTGCTAACACATAATTTTTTTAAATCTTGTATTCCTATTTCGAATTTATTTTCTGTTTTAACGTTTTTAGATTTTGACATTTTTGATTTTATCTTTCTTATAAGAATTAAGCTTAGAAAAATAATGATTATAATTAGTGTTATATTTAAGAAAAGGTAAATATTACTTTTTATTTCTAATAATTTTATATCTTTTATTTCGTTAACTTGGAATTGCTTAATGGATTTGAGAGATAACATTTCTTCAATTTTATTATTATCTGACATCGGCTGCAATATTGCCGGTAATGGTTTATTTTCTGTTACAACTTTAGATATATATTTTTTTATCTCTTATTGTAACACTTGTATTATAGTGTTTAATAAGAAACGTCCCATTTAATTTTATGGTTTCATTATCAAAATTTATAATTCCTTCAAATTCGTTAAGCAATATTATATCGTTTGTAATCTCTTCTATAGATTCAATATGATCATTATTTATTTTGGTACAGTTATCGACTTTGCTTTTTAGTAGGTGTGCTATGCACGTGCCGTTTGTAATATCGTCTACTGTATTTCTTGTACAAATTGATAAATTATTATAGGCTTTACAATTATTCTTTTTACCATAAATTTTTTCATTACACTAATAAGGAATTTTATTTTATCTTATTTGCAAATTTGTTTATTCTAACTGTTCTTACTTCTAATGCCCTACAATCGCTTTTTTCCGTTGTTGGCAAGCTTATAACATAAATTAAACATTCGTTATTAGAGGCTATTTTAACTTCCGCAAATTCAAATGCCTCATCCACATTTACGAAAGGAATATTTTCATTTTCTAAAAAATTTTTTGTAATATCCAATTCTTGATTAGATAAAATAAATGAATTGGCTACATTTACTTTTGCCCAGTGAATTGCGTAGGCGATATTTATTAATTCTTCCTTGATAATTTCTAGCTTATATTTGACTTGTATAATAAGATCATTTTCAATTTTCTTTTCTTCCTGCACAAATTTTACTACTTTATTTGTAGTTTCTGTAATTTCGTTAATTTTTGCATTTGTCAATTTATTTATTATCACTTGTCTATTATTACTTTCAAGAACGTTATTAATTTTTTCGATCAAAATATTAAAATCGCTATGGTCCGGACTCCCGGCTATCCATTTCCAGGCGGATCCAATGAAATCTAATGACCGTTTTTCTATTTTTTTATTTATTTTAATTCTATTCAAATAAGTTTTTGCTTGTTTTATTAATGATGAAAGGATAGGATGAAGGGGATGTAAGTTTAATTTTGTGTTAACAGTTATTTCCATACTGTCTAATATGTCTTCATAGTAACGTAGTTCGATTACATGTATAATTTTGAAATTTCCTGTCTGCAATTTGATCGGTCCTGTATCAATAGTGACAAGTTGGGATGTCGAATAGTCAAGTATTTGTACGTTTGCAGCTGCTATTGTAGCTAAAATAAACCTGTAATATATTTAAACGTATTACTTATTTAATTTGTTTGGTTATGTTTTGTTTTGTTATATTATTTATTTCTTATGTCTACAATATACGTTGTCCTTACACATGAGGATTTTTATAAATTGGGTCATTTTATTTTCAAATTCAATTTTTATTAATCTTTTTATTTCCTGTGTCTACAATTTACTTTGTCCTTACACATGAGGATTTTAATGAATTGGGTCATATTTTTTCTTAAGTTAATTTTTTTATAACTTTATTTTTATCGCTATTATTAAGTTTTTATTAAACTTTTATGGATTACTTTTTCCGTTTCAGTGATGACTGCCGAGGATTTATTTTCCTGTATAATCTCCTTTTTATATCTAGCTGAGAGCTTATTCCCATATCTTTTATTAATCTTAACATAAATGATTTCTCCTGGCGTGTATTCTTTTAACGGTCTTCTGTTTTTATTATGAAATTCTAAGTCTTTCTCTTGCTTCTTTTTTAATCTTTGAATGTTATTTTGTCTGGAGTTCTCGTATTTTTCGGGGTTTGTATAGACTCTGCGACTAAAAAAAGCTTCTACGGGTTTCTGTTTTGTGGTGGAATGTATTGAATAGTTATATTCATAAACTGCTCTATCTAAAAGTTCCTCAAATGTTCTTTCTATATTTTCTGATTTTAAGCATCTCAAAATTTCAGCTAGAGTTGAGTGGAAACGTTCGACTTGGCCGTTCGCTGCACTCATGTGGGGGGGTACTTTGTAAATCTTTATTCTTAGTTGATCTTCGAGCATAAATGTTATAGAATTGGAATTAAGTGACTTTTCGTTATCAATGATTACTGTTTGAGGTACTCCGAAATTAAAAATTATTTGTCTGAGTGGATCGCGTATGTCTTCTACAGATCTGGATTCGATTAGTCTAGCCTGTGCGTATTTTGAATATTTGTCTATGGCTGTTAATATTAAGTTTTTATCTGTAATGTAAATATCAATGTGGACAATTTGACCTGGATATTCTGGGATGGGCGTTTCTTGAAGATATGGTTTATTTGGATGTCTGTCATACTTATGCTTTGAACATATCCTACATTGTTTAACTATTGATCTAACTTTATTTTGCATTTGTGGAAAATAGAATTTTTCGATGAAATTTTTCAAGATTTCTTGCTCTTGTTCTTCAACTGTTATTAAATCTTTGACTAAAGTTTGTGTAAAACGAGTTTTATAAGTGCTAAAATGAGTGGGATAAAATTCTTGTATGATGCCCATTAAATTTTCTGTGGTATAAATTCCATTGATAACTGAGGGGTTTAAGTATCTTTTAAATATGTCAATTATATTTTCTTCAGAGTAATTTTGTTGTATAAAAATATGTCTATGATATGTTGGGAATGGGATTTTAAACTGATAACTATTTTCTTGACCTAATGTTAGCCAAATTTGATTTTTGTAGACATTGATCGGGGTTTCAGTTATTGGTACAAGATTGTGACCTGAGCTTTCATCAGAATGGGATGTTATTGAGAGGGAATTTAGTTCTGGGGGTCGTGAAAGTGCGTCAGCTACAATGTTATTGCGTCCTGGTTTATATTTAAGTTCGTAATCGTATTCTTCCAAAATAGCTTTCCATCTTTTCAATTTTGAGTTGTCATTTTTATTACTGAGTGCGTAAGTTAACGGTTGATGGTCAGTGAAAATCTGAATTTTTGCGGTACCGTAAAGGTAGTTCCTGAGAGATTTCAGAGCCCAAATGATGGCTAACATCTCTTTCTCATTCACTGCGTAATGTTCCTCAGTCTTACTTAATGTCCTAGAAATGAATGTGATAGGTTTCCCATCTTGTTCTAAAACTGCGCCTATGGCGTGTTTTGAAGCATCTGTCGTTAGTTGGAAAACTTTTTTAAAATTGGGATAAGTTAAAATAACTTCTTCCGAGATGAGTGCGTTTTTTATTTTGTTTAATGCTCCTTTTGCTGTGCTGTCTAAATGAATTAAAGTTTTCTTGGATTGGTTTTTTGATACTCTTCCGTCTTCTCCTCTTAAGAGATTAGTTAGAGGTTTGGCTATTTTTGCGTAGTCTCGTATGAATCGTCTGTAGTATCCTGACAGGCCAATAAATGCTCTTAGGTCTTTTAGTGTTTTTGGGTCGGGAAAGTCAACTATTGCTTGTACTTTATTAGGGTTGGTTGTGATTCCTTTAGAAGAAACTATAAAACCTAAAAATTCTATTTGTTCTTTGAAGAATTCGCATTTGTCTATTTGGACTTTCATGTTAGCTTCATGGATGGTTTTGAAAATTTCATGGATGTTTTCGATATGCGTTTTTTCGTCTTGGCTGAATATGATTATATCATCTATGTAGACATAACATATCTTGTCAATATATCTTCTTAGAATGTCATCTAAAGTGCGTTGGAAAATTGCGGGAGCGTTTTTTAGGCCGAAAGGTAGGCGTGTGAATTCGTATTTTCCATTTTTTATAGCGAAGGCGGTTTTCTCCACATCTGATTCCTTTAATGGAATTTGGTGGAAACCACTTTTTAGGTCTATCACCGAAAATAAATTGTTTTTACCTAACTGAGCTAATACCTCGTGGATATCAGGGATAGGGTAACGGTCGGCTATTGTAATTGTATTAAGTTTTCTGTAGTCGATTACTAGTCTGTATTTTTTTTCGTTAGATGCGTCTTGTTTTTTAGGCACTATCCATACCGGTGAATTGTATGGAGACCTTGAAGGTCTGATAATACCGTCAGCTAATAATTTTTCTATTTGACTATCTACTTCCTCTTTTAGGGACATGGGATATGGGTAGTATTTTGTGTATACCGGTGTATCAGAATTTGTTCTTATTGTGGCGACAACTTTTGTAGTATAGGTTAATTTTTCATTTGGTTCTGAGAAAAGATCGGAATGTTGACGAAGTATTACTTTCATTGCTTGTTTTTGTGTTTCGTTCATGTGGCTGTCTCTTATGTCCACATGATTAACATCTTGAGAAATAAGTTGTTTTAATTTAATTTTTACTGAGTTATTGATTGTCATGAAGTTGTGTTTGGTGTGGATGACGGCGGATAATTCTTTAAGACTATCATTGCCTAATATAGCATGGAATGATATACGTATAAGGGATGGAAGAAGGTAAAATTTCAAATTTACATTTGATAAGTTGAATAAGTTAACATATGTGTAATGTGTAATTTTTATCTGTCCTGCTACTGAGTTTGCATTTGAAAAAAATTTGTCATTTTTGATTATTTTTCTGGCAAGATGTGGCTGTTATTTGACCCTGTGTCTACTAAAATTTTGAGTATTTGTCCATTCTTCGTTTTGCACTCAAAGTAAGGCAACGAAGAATTTTTTAGTCTAAAAAATGAATGTCTGTGAAGTCCTGGGAATTATCGTAGGTGTTTGAAGAATTATATTCGTGATTCTCTGGTGACGAGTCTTCTACTCTATCTTGGGTAGTCGTAACATGAAAATTCCTTTGAATTTTCATAGGTGGGTCAGTAAGGTTAGATTTTTCTTGTCTTTTTCCTGCGTATCGAAAATTTGGTCTATTGGCGTAATTGACATTTCGTGTCCCAATGCTCTCGTCAATGTCCATCGGTTCGGGTTTTGGTTGGGGCTTAGGTGCCATTGGTCTTCCTGGTGGGTTGTAATAGGGGTTGTTGTAAGGTTTGTCAAATGTCTGGTTATGCCATTGAGTGAATTGTTGTGGAGGGTTTTGCGCGTATACTTGTTGTGTGCGCGGCATATAGGCTAGTTCTGGGTGAAATTGTGGTTGCTGATTATGATTTGGTAAATATTGTGTGGTCGGAATTGAGCATATCTTTGTTGAACTACTTGCCTTGGAGGCAATTGGGGTGGTAAATACCGGGGTTTTTCTGGTCTTTGTTGTTGTCCTTGATAATTATAAGCATGTGTTGCCCTGAAGTTTTGATTTTCCAACTTTAAGCACAGGTGTAAGGCTTCTGGTAAGTCAGACGGTTCTTTCATTCCTAATAATCTTGCGAGGTCTCCTGAAAGTCCTCTGATGAATGTATCTAATGCCTTGTCTCTGTACGTTTGAGATAGCATTTGCATGGATTCATGACTCATTTCCATACACGATATTTTGTTCAAAATCAAGGATAAATGTGAATACACCTGGGAATAAAAGGTTTCTACGGATTGACATCCTTATATTATGCACGTCATCTGGTATTCTAAAGTGCTTAAATCTCGTTTGTCGGCATAGTGTGTCGTCAGGCATTTAGAGATTGCCTTCCAGTTTAATGGGGTATTGTATGATTCGAGTACTTGGTCCGCTTTTCCTACGATTTTATTGCGGATGATGTTCAATATTCCGAAATATTTTGGCCTGCCTATTTGGTTCTCATAAATTTTTAATATTCTTTCAACGCTTTTTTTCCATCTACTGAATTCAATCGGATTTCCACTAAATTCTCTAAGTGATCTGACTACATCGGGAATTTTATCCATTTCCGATAGGTTATCGCTAAATTGTTGGTCTATGGTCTGGTCAATTATTACGTCAGGATTGGGTCTTGTTATATTCTGTATAATAGCTGCACAGTCTGTTCTAATTACATTTATTACCAAATTTTTAATCAGTTCTGTCAGTTCAGGGGTTGGCTGTAAGGAATTGGGATTTGGATTAGGATTTGAAGTGGGTGGTTGAGGATTCTGAATCCCTAACACTGGAGGTCTAATTAAATTATTTGGATTTGCCATTTTTATAAAATTAATTTAATTTTAAATTTTTCTTCAAATGTTCACCTATTTTTTATTTTTAGTTATTGTATTATTAAATATTATTTTCGTTTAATCCTTTGCGATTGTTTATTTTTGTTACTTTTTATTAACACCTTTGTTTAAAATATTTTCTTCTTAAGTATGTTTTTAATATAGTTATTTAATATAAATCTTACATTAATATCAGCTTAAACATTCTCGAATTATATCTTGTAGTTGTTGTTGAGCTGCTTGGTTTGTATTCCTTTTCCGGGCTGGCTGTCCTGGCGATCGTGGACGTCCTTTTTGGTGATATAACCTACTTGGGTGCCTTTGTTTCCCGCGAGGATACGTTTTTTGTTTCGGTCGGTGAAGTATTGCTCCAAGTTTTGTCAAGATAATTTTATTAAACTTGCACTCTCAAGTGAGTCTTGCGTTTCTTATATTAACGTCAAGTATGATCACTTTTTAATTTTCACTAGTGTTTTTTGTCTATTATGTGGTACTTGCACTTCTTTTTATTCTTATCGAAGAGTAATTGACTCACTTTTTAATAGCCACTTGTGTTTATGTTTTTTGTTTGTTAAGGTAGCACTTGCGCTTCTTTTATAATGAAGGGCAACTTGTCTCACACTTAGTTATTTAGTTATTATTTACTAAGTTAATTATAACTTGGAGGCAACCGATCTGCCTTTCTTTTTCCGTACCGAAATTTACTTTGCTCGGGCGCCAGTTAGTGTTTTGTAAGTTTTAAGACACAAAAAAATATTTTTTTTTTTTGAGCGTAAGCTCTTTATTAGATGGAACTTGAACTGAAACTAAACTTAACAATTTTTATAACTTAAAATGTAACTTAAAAGCTATTCGCTGCGCTGCCAGCGTTGTTTGTTTTATTCTATTCGGTTTGTTTGTATTTGTGCAAAAACAACTGCAATGGGGATTACCTGGAATCACATTGGTTGCACCAGACATACCGTCAGCACTTTTGCTGGGAACGGATGCGCGTGCACCGAAATGCTTATGTTAATATGTTTTAATGAAATATGTTAATATGAATATTTCTTGTGTTAACTTATACATTGAACACCTTCCAGTAATTTTATTGAAAAATATTGTAAAGGGTGGTTAAATTTTACGGGCCAATATTGATTTTGAATAAAACACAAATTATTTCAGAAATTTCAGACGCGCAAAAGAACCATTGTTTCGTAAGCTGTGTGGCAAGTGCCACCGTGCTGTTGAAACCACATATCTTCCACATTCATATCTTCCAATTCGGGCCATAAAAAGTTCGTTATCATCTCACGATAGCGAACACCATTCACAGTAACTGCCTGACCGGCTTCATTTTGGAAAAAAATACGGCCCGATAATGCCGCCAGCCCATAAACCGCACCAAACAGCATGCACTGGTGTTTTCACATCTCCTACAGACCCGGTTTGCTCAAATTTTTGCACGATTTTTCCGATTGTACGCACATTTGGACGATTAAATTGATGCATTTTGATTTGAACGCCCATTTTCATAATAAGCCTAAATAACTTTAACGCGTTGCTCGATTGTGTATCTTTCCAAATTGAGTTAGTCTGAAATTGAGAAATGTCAAATGAAATGCAGAAAAAAATTTGACGTTTAGGTGTGGTTCACATTCAACATCCGCCCTCAAAATTTAGCCCCCTTTATAATTTTCTTACAAATGGCCGAAAAAAAATATGTTTTTATTTTTGCGTTTTGCAGTGATAAACATTGTGGCAAACTGAATCATCTGAAACAAAAAAATGTCAATGAATTTAGTAATTATGAACTAGTGTTTGATCGATGAATTTAAAAATATTAATTAATTACAAAATGGCGGACATTCAAAGTAAAAGGTTCGATTTTCCTTAAAAAAATGGTAGTGCTTTGGCTATAAAACGACCTCTTTAAAAAAAAAAACAGAAAAGAAATATGACAATTAAACACTAAAATTGTATATATTGAATAAGCCTGCTAAATTTCGAAAATATGAGTTCAGTAGTTTTCTGGTAATTTTTGTCACCGTCTTCAAAACTGACATTGCGATAGAATGTGTTAAAGGTTACAATTTCAGTTGATTCTGCAAGGGATTCTTCTCTATCAACGCTCATATCTCAGCCAATTTTCGACTCAAAAATTTAGTCGATATTGTATTCAAAATCTTTGTAATACTTTGCTTGTATTAGAATATATTCCAGGATTGCAAACCGTGCAATTAATTAAATGATGAAAATGCTGATTTTGAAATTCACGAATTTCACGAATTTCTTCATAGTCAGCTCTTAGTTAAAAACAAAAATAAAAATGTAGCAAATCTTTTTTCAGTAATGAAAAAAAAAAAGAAAAGTCTGAACCTCCCCATTGTCTACAGCGTTGGAGACGACGTTGACAGTTGCTTTAAACTATCTATCTTGACTTACTGCCGAAAAATGGCAGTGTCTCACGATTCCCCATTGTTCACGATTCCCCACTTTCCCCTGTTATTGTGGTGATCATGCCACTATAATATCTCTTCTCCGCATGCATGTTTATAACTTTACGTCTTAATTCTTCAAAATATTATCATTAAATTTTCCGCAAATAGCGAGTTAGTACTGCTGTTCATTATTGTTTACTTAACCTCTAACGAGCTTACGGTTGTTACTACTCTTATAAAAAATTACTTACTACTTTTTAACCCCTGTCCTTACATTATTCATTGTTGCTGTTTTTCATTCTGTAAATACAATCGTTAAACGACTACTGTCATTGATATAAACTGGTAACCTTTTAATTATTATGTGAAGCAGCTTAATTGTTGGTAATGAAGTATTTGTATTAAATTAAATAACTGGAAAACCACAGATCATTTCAGAAGCGCTAATTAATTGAATAAGCTATAGGTGTTAAATAAATTTTGAAGGGGTAAAGATAAATAAGCGATTTTTCCCCTTAATGGCAAGTTAAGAAACTTTATCTTCCAACTTCAACAAAAATTATTTTTAAATTTGATAAAATATGTAGCACTTGTTTCGAGATGATAATCTTGTTGGATAATATTTTCCAAATACTAGCAATGATTTTTGACTACTGAATAAAAAACACTATATTGAAGACCTCGGTTCCACTTTTTGTAAAGTCATTTTGAGAAAATTTATTTTATGCTGTCTAGAATGAGTAGATTAGGCAATGGAAGGAATCTAGATCCTTGCGTTTTATGAGACAGATAAATAATTTAATGTTGTCATGCAGCAACACATATACAGAGACAAACGCTAACAAATGCAACGATGCAGAATAGACACAAAAGTAGTGCAAATAATTTTAATGAACGAAAACCAAAGAATGCAAGGACTCATTCATGACAAAGTAGGTTGGGCACAAAGTCCACCATTGTTCAGTGAGGCAAAATGGGGTTGGCAAACCCAAAACAATCACAAGAAGTTGCATAAGCTAGACACTTGTAGAGCGTTGCCACTTTTGCATTAAATAACAATCCCCAAAGAACACTCACACAGACTCAAACTAACAGCTGCATACACTAACACATTCGCTGTAATGTACATTGTACAAATGTGTGTCTCCGTTGCACTTGTAATTGTTTGCGTATTTGTTTCTGTGCGAATGTGTGTGTGTGTGTGTGTGTATGTTTGTGTGTGTGTGCTTTATTACAGAAGCGCACGCATACATCATTCTCTCTTTTTTTACCACAAACCACATGCAACCTAAACCCTACCCACTCTGTCACCCTCTGTCTCCTCACTACACCACAAACTTGTAATTTTTCTTCTTCATGCTTTAGACGAAGGTCCCTTTGCTCTGTGTTACTTCGGTAAAATTTATGTTTAACTACTTTGAACAGAGACAAGAAAAATTTTTCATTGTGTTTGTGTGAACGCCATAAATCCTAAGAAAACACAAACTTATTCACACACACACACACTAGCGACAGACCAACAGCAATAACAACATTGAAAAATATGAAAATAATAAGAGTTTCAAAGTAGAATAAATATGGCTGCGCTTTGTTGACATACATATGTTCCTGCTTATTTATTTGTTTGTCTTATTCGCTTTGCAATGTCTACGGCTTTTATTTTCTTTAAAAGTATGTAAATAAATATTAACTGCTATGCTGGATATTTTATGCCAAATAACAAATTTTATACAAGTTTTTAAGACTACTAGCTTGGACAGGAAGAATAAAAGAAACAGCAATTCGTAATCTTGTTCTTAAAACTTTTCAATGTTTTACAAAACATATTTAAAAAACTATACATTACTTTAACAATTTGTTAAAATAATTCTTTTGTGTGTGTGTGGACCTGGAAAATATTGAATTAGACATTGAAAGCTAGTACGGTTCAAAAGTTAGTACGGCTCAATTGATACGGGAAAGGATGATTCTCTATAACGTTCTATAACATCGAATTTCAGAAAGCGAGTGAATTATAAAATGCCGGCTTACTGCAAAAAGTTGCAAAAAGCCGTTTTTAAGTTGAAAATTCCAATAAGGAAGAGTCTGAAAAAAAACCCCTGCAAGTCCTGAATGCGTTCCCTATGGATGCTATCAAAGTAAACAAAGTTGGAAAGTACAAACTGAGCAATTTCAAGTACAGCAAAAACTTTTAACACTTAACACTTAAGAGAATGGAAAAAAACCGTAACGATTGATTCGTTTTTGATCTTTTCTGCATTTTTTTATAAAGAGCGCTACCTTTATTCTTCTTCATTCGTATATCGCTCTTCGACTAAATCACAAACGTTACTCCTAAAACACAAAGTAAAGAGAGAGCGGAACAGAATTGAAAAGTTGTGTTATAGAAGCACAAAACATTATTTGCTTTGTTGTGCTTTTTGCTCGCCATCGTAAAGCAAAACCAAACCGTACCGTTCGTTCGTTTCAGCGTTTGGCTCTGCAATCTTTTTGCACGTTGCTGCGATTCTTTTGCAAAACAAATTACTTGTTCAGTGATTTCATTGATAACGTTGAAACATGCCGCGGCCAACAAATACATAGCTACACAGTTTTTTTGAAAAATAACATACATCAAATTATATGCAAAAATGGAAATTGTGGTGGCAGAACTTTGCAAGGGCATACATCTAATTTGGAACGTCACATCAAAGCTAAGCATTCAGAGCAAGCAATAAGGTAGCGCCAGTAACAATAGCAATAACATTCCTAAACGAACAACGAAACAACTATGATTTTAGAAACGAACTGGAACTTGGTACGATGGCGAGCAAAAATCTCAACACAGTAAATTATATTTTATGCTCGTACAACACAACGTTACCATTCTGTTCTGATCACTCATTTTTGCAGGATGGTGGTAATGCTTGTGTTTGAATCGAAGAGTCTCAAACGGAATGGAGAGAGAACAAGTTTTTGATCGCTTATGTAGCGCTACGCATTAGGTACGGTTTTTTTTCACTCTCTGCACTTAACATATTTTTCCAGAACTATTTTGTGCTTACAAAGAATCATTTTTATTTCATAAGCACAAAATCTCAAAATAAAATATGTTGAAAATGCATTCCTTGCTAAGTGTTAAGGTTTATTGTATTAACAAAATTTATTTGTTGTTTGATTGATAAATGCTGCCGTATATTTATATAAAAATTATGAAGTTTAATAATTTAATTATCCTACAAAATAATAATGTTTTCTATAATATTTTCGGAAATATCAACGGTAATCCACAGCAATTCCACAGCTTTTCCATAGAGAATAAAACACTTCTTGGTTATGTGTGAAGAAATAAAAAAGATACAGTGTTACAAATATCTATATTTATCAAAATATTAACCACTAATTTCATTTTGAAGATCGATATCTCCAAAAACTACAAAAGTTAAGAAGACAAAGTTTTATTCAAACATTTAAGGTGGGACAAGACATTCGCGGCAGAGAAAACAGACCTTTTTTAAAAAGTTCATAACTCAGTCAAAAACAAACATTTTTCCAAAATTTTATTTTATTTTTGTAGAGAATTGAACAAATTACAAGAAAAAAATTCAAAAAAATATATTTTTCACTCCATCATGGTTTTATAGAGCTCCAAACTGGCGGCAGTTTTGTCCGATTGTCCGATCTGGAAAAACATTTTTTTTTTAATCTTAACAAAATTGGTTATCGTATGACACGAGCTTTTTTTAAATTTTTTTTTTTCAATTTTTGGTGATGTTCCAAATTTAAAAGTGTGTTTTTTCGAAAAAAATATTGACTTTAAAAATTTATAAGAAATCGAAAAAAAAATTTAAAAAAAACACAGGTGCGTCGTTGGACACACGAGAGAAGCGAAGCTTTTTCGCAGTTACATAGATTTGATAGCTTAATAATTTTTTGTTTTTAATAAATTAACTTTTAAATTCAAAAATTAAAAATAACATAAAATAAATTACATATATACAGAAACATATTTACAAACATATTTACTGCTTATTTTTTCATTGTTGAATGTCAAATTTCCACGCCTATTACATATACGGGCATATAATGCCAGCGACTTTCCATTTTAACTCTCCACACATGGTTGTGAACTTGGCTGCACTGACTCATGCATGCGTTTGTTAATTCCATATTTATTGATATCATCTATTTTTTTGACACTTAAAAACGCACTGGTCAACGCACTTGTGGGCATTGCTAATTTTGTTCGTACCAACAGCATAGAGTATAAATTATTATCTAGAGATTGCATCAACTCTGCTAAGTCTCTGGCATGTGTTAACAGGGGTTAACAGAGTTTTTTTCTTCATGTTTTTAAGTGAAATAACTCTGTTAACACATGCCAGAGATTTAGCAGAGTTGATGCAATCTCTAGATAATAATTTACACTCTATGCCAACAGCACCACAAACGCATTCACATTACAAACAAACTGATGCTGGAGACACCTTGTGGCAAATAAAAGCAAATTTTTGATAGTTGTAGCATAGCAAATACACAGTCCTCTGTCTATATATAGATGGTGACGATCTACTGCAGCATAGCTTCTTATATAATTAGCATTGAATTAACAACAGTTTCTAACAGGTCTTTGTGGCGTAGTAGATAGTGCATTGGACTCTCATGCAATAGGACAAGGTTCGGTGCCCACGGGAACCAAAACGTATTTTTAGTATTTAATATTAAAGTATTAAATTTTCTTGTTGTAATAAGCACAAGCAACAAAGAAACCATCATATTTCCAAGAAAAAATCTGTCGAAAATTTTTCAGATTTCACTCCAAGCAAATCACAGAACGAGGTGTAAAAAGCTTCGCTTCAATAAAAAGTTCGTGTTATACGATAGCGAATCAAGTTTAAAAAAATATAAATAAAAGAAAAAATTTCGTTAAAAAAATGAACCCGCTAGTGCCGCAACCAGTACGATAAACCAGTACGATAAACGCGTTCAAAGTTTGTGAACAAAGAAAAAAAAGGTTACCTTCAATCTGCCATGCCTGCTTCGTACTGTATGCCTTCGTTATCTTGTTTTGTGCTGTTTCTTATAGTTTTTTGCAATCGTTTAGCAATTCGGGCTTCTGTTGAAGCTTCATATGCCTTTACTCTGGCGCATTTCAAACGATTTGCATCATTTCCTTCGGAAAAATTCAATGCTGTAGCTCCTATGGTGATACCAAGTAGTCGAAACATTTGTAAATAACTATACTATAAGGTACGAAATAACAACCACCAAAAGTCAGGTAGCAAGTAAATCAAGTATATACCAGCTGCCGTACGTAGGTAGCGCAAATATTAAAAATGCGCTCTCACTAATCTGGCTGTAACTTTTGAACCCGTAAGATTTTTGCCATGAAATTTTTATCTTAGAATCTTAAGAATATTTACTAAAATACAAAATTATAAAAAAAAAATAATAATTCGATTTCAAGAAACTGCCAATGTCATGTCCCCCCTTAGAGAAGAAATGTTTTAAATAGAAATGTATAAAACTATACTGTATATTAAGCTGTTAAAAAGATATAGTTACATGTTTAGAAAAAGAGCGATTTTTCAGATTTTTGCCTACAACTCCGAAACTCGGGCTGATGGCAAAAAACGGAAACCATTACTAAAATATCGTCGCAAATACATTTAGAATTGATTATCGTGTGTCATGCCACTTCTATACAGCGCCATTTTGTTCCCCTGTGTAATTGAAAAGTCGTTGTTGATTCAAATATAATATCCAAGATTTCTCTAATTCTCATCATCCACTTTGCTAGAACCGTAACCCTAGAGAGGTAATCTACATCGATTCGACGCATGGCAAAAATTATAAGGTAGGGTCGACTCGGAGAGGAATGGAGTAGAAAGCAGAATAAAGCTACATTGATGTCAGAAATCAGCTGTTCATCGCGAATTTCTTTATACGCACGTTCGCAGTTGTTTTTAGGTTAAAACTGTTACAGGTTTTTTTTTGCAATTTTAAGACTTCTTTCACATTTTATAGTTTTTATAACACTTTTTTTATAATATTTTCACTCAAATTAGCACAAATTTAATACCCGCGACCGCACAGTTTGCAAATTGGAAACATAAAATATTTTCTACGAAATTCGTCGTTTTGACATATATGTTGCTCTCATTATCCACTCTTCGTTGACGCGTGAGAGCACTCAGCGAAACGGCCCTACCTTATCATTGTATCATGGATTCGGCGTAGACATGGTAGAATAAGACAAGGTAGTGTTAGTAGTTAAAATTCTCTCTTGTGCTGGGTACCGCACCTATCAAAACCAGGTTTTTACGAATAAAAGCAAAACAAGTAACAAAATTTGCAAATGATGATATACTACATGTTTAACAGGTGCGGTACCCACTGCTCCGAGACGACACTACCTTGTTAAATATACCTTGCGGCGTAGACTGTGTGCACATTTTAAATTTTCTCATGTCTCTCTCTTCGTAATGCTTTCTCTTTTCACATAGTCTTAGTCGTTGATGTTCTCTCGCATAGTTTTAGGCGTTGATGTTCTCTTGCATGTGTACACCTTTTGCTTGGTTTGGCGCATAGTAAATATTTTGACGTAGAATTACGTTTTACAGCGCGAATAAGAATACCTACACAATGTGCGTAATACACTATAAGCTCTCTAGGGATCGACTAGAACTTAATTAGCATAAAACTAACCTACGTTTAGTTTCATTCTCGGTGTGAGCTGTTTTGACTTTTATTTGATTATATTAAAATTTTGTAGTTGGGTGGTAGAAAAGTAAAAATAAAAGTTGGTGAATAACTTTTTTAGCAGTGTATGCAAATTATAATCTCTTTTCTCCCAAATTCACTTTAAAGCAACAAACTTGCAAAATAATGAACAAGTAAAGAAGGAGAGGAATAAAAACTCTAGCTACTGAAGGATAGTTTTGAAAAACTACTAAAGAGTATTGAATTTCGGTGATGACATAAAAGAAATTTGCACGAAAAAAAAAACCTAAGTTTTAAGAGAAGCATTGTTGTTGCTGATA
The DNA here is from genome assembly GCA_914767935.1 of Coremacera marginata. Lineage (NCBI taxonomy): Eukaryota > Metazoa > Arthropoda > Insecta > Diptera > Sciomyzidae > Coremacera > Coremacera marginata. The sequence continues at coordinate 169,573,361 of OU612043.1, read as the reverse complement.
ACACAAAAAGTATTAAATTTAATAGTATTGATGGGAGATTTTAAAAAATATTAAAACGAAAAAACGCTTTTCAGTGGGTAGCGGGAAGACTTCAAGGAGAGCCATGAAAAGGAATAAGAAATCAGTTCAGTAAACTTGTACTAAGTGTAAAAAATATGTTGTTTATAAGGATATTTTTGTTTGTTTTCTATTTTTATGTCTGCTTCTCTTGTTGCAACAGAAGAGTGAAAAATGTGTGTTTGCATAGAAGAATACACGCATATACATGTAAGTGTGGTCAAAGCAATACTAAAGCAAACGACACTAATACATACATATAAATATACACATACCTCCACAGAGCTTCCCAACAAAGTAGCAGAATGCAAAAATCAAACAACTGCATGGAAAAAAGAAGCGAAAAAATATTTATTTTGATTTATTTGTTTGCGCTGTATTCGAGCTAAGTCGCTTGTATGTGAATGTATCTGCAACTGTGCGTGTTTAGTTGTGTGTGTGTGTATGAATTTCCGGTTTTATTTTTAAATTTTGCATATTGCAGATATTAGATACGTTGCCATAGGTTACAATATGTGTGTGATACAAAATATTCTTTTTTGCTGTTCGACGTATAGCACAAGAAGAGCAGAGCAGCTAAAACGAAATAAAAAAAAAAAACTTAAAAAACCCAAAACTATGTATATAGACCGACCAAAGTTGCGCTATTGTATTGCAACCCCGCGGCTTTATGTGTGTGCGTGTGAATGTGTGTGTATGTGTGTGTGCATTATACGGTTTATTCAATTTTATGAACCTTTCAAAAAGCACTCAAAAACTTTGATTTCATACCAAGTCGAATCGATTTCGGTGCGCAATCTGAGGCCAATTTTGCTCAAGAAGCTTCATTTGTGTCTGTACGTTTGTGTGATGTAAATTTTTTTTATAAAATTTGTAACAGTTTCTGTAGCTGCCAGTAACACCCACTCAGATGTTTGGGAGAAAAAGCTCTTAATAAAAATATACGAAAAACGTTCATCCCTTGAAAGAAAACCTATTTTCCACATATTGAGTCTTACTTTGCAGTGCTGCAACTTTTTCAGATCTTCAAATTCTTGGCTTCACTATTCAAGGAAAATAGCGGATGTAGATGCGCTTGAAATTGTTTCAGCTTCAGCTAGCAAAGTTTATTTTTGAGTTTATGAGATACTTTTACTTGCTCGCGGCCAATAATTTCTCAGTAAATTAGATGTGCTTGACTTACAAAAAAAGCAAACTGCACCAGCTACACACTCACCTGTACAAGGTTGTTGGACGATAAGCATTGTCTACGCTTCAACTTAATGGCAACTGACCGAGGATTCAGTTACATGTAATGTCTTTTAAATATTTTTATTCATCGAAATACATTCATCATAAATTCATGACTGTGAGCCATTTTAAAAAAGTTTATATTCTTAAATTTTAAGATTTTATTATAGACACATTAAAAAGCAAAAACCCTTAAAAAATAACTTTCGTCAAATTTGCTTTAATTTTTTTTTAGGAAAATCCTTGCGCAGAACTTTTAGGAATAAGAAGAGAAAATAACAAACATTTAATAAACTTAATGCTGTCGAACTGCTAGCTGCCTGCAACTAACTGTCAAAACTTTTTAAATGTGCTGCTCAAAATGGTGACGCACTCAACTAAGACTCCCACAATGCAGCAAATGGTGGTCCAGTGGAAACTTACTTAATGCCAGTCGATTTCTTTGTACTTTAAATTAATTCCAATTTGAAAAGTTGACTGCAAACTTAACTTCTTAAGTACTTAAGAAAAAAAAAAAAAAATATAAAATAAATAAAAAATACGGAAGTCAGCTTTATATTGTTAGATGTTGTTATAAATGTTGTTTGTATGCTACATGAGGTCAAGATTATTAAACATCTAGTAATATGTACAAAAATATTTAAAATCAGAAAGTTACAAATCATTGTGCATCAGGCAAGGAATGGTTTCTTAGTATTTGCTGTGACTTTTGAGTGCACATAATCTTATTGTTAGTCCTAAGCTTAAATAGCTCAATAGTGGACAAAAACACTTTAAGAATAGATTTTTATAAAATATTGTAAATATTATTCTTTTTACGAAATATTTATCAAGGAATATAAGAAGTTTCGTTTGTATGTGTATTTTAGCAAAAAAATTTCGGTCGTTCAACGACTATTTTCCCATTCCTTTACCATTTCCTCTTTCTCCAATAGAACATCGCATTAACGAGATAATTCGTTCTTCAGTCGTAAATAAGGTAAGGTTGTAGAACAATCTCCTTATGAGTCTGTTTCCATGCAGCTTTGAGCTGTGTAAATTTAAATCAAATCTTTTGTGACACTACTCCATATTTTCATCCTCCAACTAACTAGCAACCTTCTTCCGAATAAACATAAAACTCTCGCATTTTTATTATTATTTATTTCAATGCTAAGCACTTATGGCTTTATAGAAATTAATATTAGACAAAATTAATACAATTTATTTATGTACAATTAAATTTTTATAAAAATGTAAAATTACCAGGCTTTCAGATATATAGAGTTGTAATCCGGTTAGTTTCTTAGTGGTAAATATAATTATTGATTAGAGCGGTGCTCCCATATGCCAGGCTAGACGGACGAGATCAAGCTCATACAAGTGCTAGGTAAGACAGATGAGGTCTTGCTCTGGATAATCAAAATATACCTATAGCGTGTATATCTATATAAATATGGATTAGAGCACAGCTCACACATGCAAAGCTAGTCGTACGGCGTCAATTTTGCTCAGTACATAGATATTGACTGTCTACATATCCATGTAAATGTTCAAAAATCCAAGTAGCATTTAGCATAATTCTCCGATTATTTAAAGTAGGGAGATTTAAAAGTTGCAGCCGATATTCATTAGCTGCTAGACAGAATAGCAAGTACACCTGCCGCAAGGCTTAAGTACTTGGGTCTTCCAGACCTAGGGTAATAGTTCATGAAACAGACAACCAGAACTTATGTGTTATACCACAATACGGACCCTTTTATGTTTTAACTAGTAAAACATACGGGGCATCCGGTGTAGCAACACGAACATGGAAGCCGTTTCACAAACACAAAGCATCACCCAGTGCCCTGCTGATTAGGAGAGTTATGCAATAAATTACATACTGCCCGTAATAGCAGTACCAGTTTAGATTTTAGTAGTGACGTACTTACAATCCATCTACTGGTGAAGACGAGACCTATCCAATCTCTTGCATATTAAGACAGATATGCCAGCCCGGTCGTACCACTGCGCGACCCCGCCGGTCAATCTAGACCTGTGTAACATTCACACAACCACAACCAGTACGTAACTCCCCGAAGGGCCAGCCCACGACAGTCATCTGGGTATTCGATCCCGTCAATGAGCATCCACAACATACCCGCAAAGAGGCCAAAAATGCACTAATGCAATTACGAAGAAGTGCATTCTTATTCGTGACCGTGCTCAATGAGCACTGAAAGGGCCATTTTAACAACTCACAGCTGCCGGCTCAGTTGCAAACTATTATTCATGGCTGGTATTCATTCATTATTCATACCACTCTTACTCTGGCAGTCCGGATGATCTAAGGATCTCAACATCCAGACAGAGTATTGGTCTTGTTCTCAGGGACTGCCGTGTTCAGTATGAGAACCCAAGTTTAAGCAACCAATTTCTACACTTACCTCAGTGACTGCCGTGCCAGTTTAAGGGTCCAAGTCAAAACGTCGACAAGCAAATCCCTAAGGAAAGCCCGAGCGTCGACATATAAAGCACGCATGCCAAAACACACACATCTAAATTGTTATCGGCCGATTTAAGGTCCCATTGCGTTGGATAGATAGGGTCTACCCCATTTGACGGGTAAGACTGTTCCCGTACTAACAAGTTTTAAGGTCAATTGCTATACATTCGCACTTCGCAGTCTTGTTTCATATCGATATACCGAATATGACCTGCTACCAAGATGGGTGCCACCCCGAGCTCTTGGTTGGCCCTAACAGTTTTTACGTTTGCAGGACGTATCCTACAAACAACCACCCTCCTTTATCCTTTGGACAGGCAGGCGCAACTAAGTTGCTTACCTGGCGGAGTTCATAAGCTGGTAGGTGATAACTAAAATTGCAGTAAAGATGACTTAAGCAGAACAAAAGAAACTTTTTCTGAACTGATTCTATGTCGTCAATGTAACAACTGTATCGAGGGCACCAAACAATTGAAGCATACTCTAAAATAGGTCGCACTAGAGAGGTGAATAAGGTTTTTGTTATATAGGGATCATTAAACTCTTTTGCACATCGTTCCAGAATGATTTAGCATCAGATTTGATGTTTAATTTTACTTTTATTAAATAAATATCGTAAGATTGCTTGCATAATTGAAGATACTTGGGCTTAATAGAGGTATAAGAACCAAAATCTGTAATGCCATGAGTTTTTTGAAATTTTTTATAATGCAATATATAGTTTTTTAACAAAACATAATTGGTTCTTTTAAAATTTAGCTCAGTAGGAGGTTGAGCAATACGATTCTTTACAGATTGTTTAGGAAAAGTAAGAGCAATTTCTAAAGTTTTATTTACAAAGTTTACGATTAAATATGATTTCAATACCATGGTTCAATACTATACAGGGTGTCCCGCAACTGAGTTTAACTATTTACGTAGCTTCAATAAATACGCATCATTTCAGTTATTGATGTTTTTACAAGGTTCAATAAGTTGTCCAGATTTTATTCCGCATACGTTATCAGACCTTTTTTTTTACTTCATTTATATGTGACATATGTCTATACCATTATACGGGGTGTCCCGCAATTGAGTGCAACTATTTACGGAGGTGAAAGGTTATTTCGGGCTGAGAAAAAAATCGTATGGGAGGGGGCGGGGTCTATTTTCCCATTCTAAGGAGCTACAGGGTTAATTAATATTTAACGACTTTGATTCACGTTATTGTTCCTAGCACAAAAACTAAGTTACGGAAGACTTTATCTGATAGCTCATTGCAAAGGCAATAAAATCACATTTTTAACGGTATATCAACAAACAGCAACGACATAACCGTTACCAAGCTGTGCTCGTTCAAATATGAAATCAATCGGTTGAAACTACCAAATTTTAACTTTAAATGCAAATTTCTCAGAACTTCGCGTAATAAATGAAATTTTCTTTTTATAATCAACTGTGTAAATTATTCAATTTCCGTTTCAATGGCACTAATAACATGAATGTATCTTAAAAAACAAAAAAGTTGGCTGTACTAAAAAATTAAACTTATTAGAAAATAACGATATTATCTACTCCATAAGATATTGTATGTTAATGTCGTTATTTACCATTACTTTTTAAATTGTATAATTTTTTTAGTAAAACCAACTTTTTCCTTTTTAAGATAAATTTATGTTTTTGGTGTCATTGAAAAGAAAATTAAATAAATTACAAAATTGATCATAAAAAAAATCTCATTTATTACGCGAAATTCTGAGAAATTTGCACTCCAAGTTGAAATTTGGTAGTTTACACCGATTGATTTCATCTTTTGAACGAGCACAGCTTGGTAACGGTTATGTTGGTACTATTTGTTGATATACCATTGAAAAGGTGATTTTATTGCCTTTGCACTGATTTATCAAAAAAATTTACTGTTCCGTAACTTAGTTTTTATGCTAGAAACAATAACATGAATCAAGGTCGTGAAATATTAATTAACCCTGTAGCTCTTAAGGATATGAAAATAGACCCCCCCTCCCCCTCCCATTCGACTTTTTTCTCAGGTCGACATAACCTTACACCTCCGTATATAGTTGCACTCAATTGCGGGATACGCTGTATAAAAAGATAATCATGCATGTTCGCGACCGCTAGGTTTGAGAACTGCATTTCAATACTTTTTTTATTTTGGATAGCCCTGGTACCATTTTTTAATAGCGATGGCCACTTTCGACTCTCAATAAATTTGAAAAACAAAAAAAAAATTAATACTCAAAAGATTTGGACGGAAAAAACACCAAGCGATGTTATTTTATTGAAAAAACAGAAGTTGTATGAAATTGAAAAAACATAACACGAGAACTGCTCAGCTGATTTGAATGAAAAAGGTGTAAAATTGTTCTATATTAGATTTAGATTAGTAAAATCCTGCAAAGTCTACCTGCCATGCCTACTATATTAAAAAACATAATAAGATGTAAACGACTGAATCGATTTGAGCAGAACAATTCGTATTACATGTAGATGGCTATGAAGTACACATACAAAAATTTGACTCCCCTACTTGCAATGGTCTCAATATCGAAAATATAACAACACGAGAAAAACCATATCGATTTGAACGAAGAAAGATATCAACTATTACTGTATTTTATTTGAGTAAATAATAACTTTACAAAGTTTGCCATGTCTGCGTGCCCCGCTCACTGTCCCGCAAGACGAGAACAGCTGAGCCGATTTCAGTAAAAACGAAATAAATTAATAAATTAAGTCAATTTATTTAAAGCTGTCAAAATTCCCACCAAAAAAACAATGCTTTCAAGAGAAGATAAATTAAAAGGAAAGTATTGAATTCTACTTCTTCCTTTTTCATACTCAGAAGGCATTTTTTAACCATATGCATGTTTTCTGGTGAAATCCTTTCTTTGGTCTTCTCCAGAAGTGCTTCCAGAATTTTTTCAAAGAAGGATTTCTTTGAAAATGATCGTTGCTAAGTAAGTTTGGTACGGGGCGGGTATTGGACAAAGGGGTGTGCCACCTCCAATATAAATTAAAGTTGCGATATCGAATAGCTTTGGAGTTATAGGTTGCACAGTTTTGGTATTCGATATTCGACCTCAATTTACAAGTGCCGTTCCACAGCTCACATTTTATAGGAATACCTAGTTTTCGGTATAGCTTCGAACTATAAGGCACACATGAATGAAACTCGGTACGAACTTACTATTTAGTCGTGTCCTTTAAATGGAAAAAGGTGCGCGAAAATCAAACAAGTGGGCCTGGCACCGCCTATATAATTAAAATTTTCAACATCGAATAGCCTTGAAACTAAATGTTGCATAACAATAAAACTCAATATGTAGTTACAAATTGACCGGTCTTTTTACTGGAAAACTGCCACGGGTTTTGGGAAACGGAGAGTGGTTCCGCACATACAAGCCAAATTTTCGAAGTCGAAATAGCTATGGAATTAAAGTCACAAAACATTGAAACTAAAATTTTTTATATGGAATAGCATTGGATGTAAAAGTCACAGAGCATTGAAACTCAAAATGGAGTTACGATTTGGTGATGTTCTCCTACTGGGAATTGGTATTGAACAATGGGCGTTGTAACAAACAAAGGATCTAAAAGGTGGTTAAATTTTAGAGGCCGATGTTGATTTCGGATAAAACAAAAATTATTTAAGAAATAATTGTCATTTCTTTTTATTATGATAATATTGGTATGGTTCAATTATGTATTGAACAAAATATCGGCCAAATAGCCGCCGCGACCTCGGCGGCACACCTCCATCCGATGGTCCAAATTTTTGATGACGCTGAGGCATAAGTGAGGTTCTATGCCGTTAATGTACCGAATTATCTCATCCTTTAGCTCTTGAATTGTTGCTTGCTTATCGACGTACACTTTTTCTCTCAAATAACCCCAAAGAAAGAAGTCCAACGGTGTCAAATCACATGATCTTGGCTTGCTATTGATATCGCCACCACGCGAGATAACACGGCCATTGAATTTGTCGCGCAAAAGAGCCATTGTTTCGTTAGCTGTGTGGCAAGTGGCACCGTCCTGTTGAAACCACATATCGTGCACATTCATATCTTCCAATTCGGGCAATAACAAGTTCGTTATCATCTCATGATTGCGAACACCATTCACAGTAACTGCCTGACCGGCCTCATTTTGGAAAAAATACGGCCCGATGATGCCGCCAGCCCATAAACCGCACCAAACAGTCAATCTTTATGGGTGCATTGGTTTTCCGACAATCACTCTTGGATTATCATTCGCCCAAATGCGGCAATTCTGCTTATTGACGAATCCACTGAGGTGAAAATATGCCTCATCACTGAAGATGATTTTTTTCGAAAATTGATCATCCACTGTTGACATTTCTTCAGCTCTTCAGCTCTTCAGAGTTGTACGAGCATGGACTAGTGTTTTCACATCTCCTACAGACCCGGTTTGCTCAAATTTTTGCACGATTTTTCCGATAGTACGCACATTTGGACGATTAAATTGACCGAAAATATCACGAAGTGCACGATATGCATTTTAATTAGAACGCCCATTTCCATAATAAGCCTGAATAACTTTAACGCCTTGCTCGATTGTGTATCTTTCCATGGTTCAAATTGAATTAGTCTGAAATTGAAAAATGTCAAATGAAATGCAGAAAAAAAACTTGACGTTTAGGTGTGGTTCACATTCAACATCGGCCCTTAAAATTTAACCACCCTTTAGATGCCGGGTGTTGAAGTGTTGAAACGGATACCGGGTATTGATAGACTAACATAAGCGCCTCACAATGAACAAATGCGGAGTTGCCGAAAAAAGATTTAAAGATCTTTAACTGCAATTAAATTCAGGCTGGAAGTGAATATATACAAAACCGTTTAATTTTTTTTCCGGTATATTACATGTTTATAAGTCTAAAACTTGTGAACGAAATTTAAGTACCTTCGCTGAAGCCTAAAATAATCACCTAAAATAAAAATATAACTTTTTTTAACAAAATTTTATAAAAAATTGTTTTTTGTGATCTTTGATAAAATTTGACCCACGCTATTAAATTAACATAAAAACATATCAATATTTACAACTTACAAGTTAGAGCTGTTGGTAGGAAGTTTATGGAGAGGATCGCTTAGAATCTCGATTCGCCTTAGGTGTAGGAAATATTTTTAAAAACAAATGTTTGTTTTTTAAGCTGCAATATTGGCGAAATTTTTTGTTATTACCTGAAAAAGCTGCTGTAGTTTGGGTTAAAAATGTTGTTGATTGGCGTACATTATTGAATAATCAGCTGAAAAATTTATAATAAAATAGTATTACGCAATGATTCTCATAGAAATTGTACAATATTGATTAATCAGCTGAAAAATTTTTAATAAAATAGTATTACGCAATGATTCTCATAGAAATTGTGTGTCGTATTCAGTTGAGATATCAAATTTGAAATGAAGTATTTTAGTGGGAATACTTTTTATAACTTTAATTTTTTTATAAAATTAGTTTAAATTTAAAGCAATAGCTATGAATCTACTATCAAAAAAAAAAATTGTATCTTCGTATAGCAAATTCAATTAATTTTAATATCTGAAAAGTACGCTACTCAAAATCCACACGATTTTTAATTTATTCGATTACACCAAGAAAATTAAGGAAACTAAGAAATATGAAACTTGACGCATACTTGCGCTGATAAAATAAATGATACACAGCAAGAAGACCAACAACACAACAAAAGCGTTTTGAGCTCCATGTTGTGTGACTGTGGCGTTCTAGCATCGCGGTTTCGCATTATCAAGCGCTCTAATTGACACAAATGGGATTCAATTTCAAGTGTCCTCAAGTGACGCAGTTCGTATAGCATCTATATTTGTTACTGTGTATGTGTGTGTGCATGTATTGGTTGGGAGAGTTTTCAAGTGGTCTTGTTCGAAGTATCAGATAACGCCATCTATTGCCAAGCTAAAACATGCTGCAAACTACTTGTTGTTGGCTGCATCTGCTACTCAGTAAAACACACACACACGTGCACACCCACACACTCAGACCCTTAAACACCCAACCATACACGCACTAAATGACTCTCCAAGGATCAATTTTTAAGATGAATCGTTTTGTGGGTTGTATTAATTCGTATGCGTTGTTGTTGTATTTCATATTTTTTGTTGCAATTTTTCACTTCAGCTTCGAGTTTTTTTTTTTTTTTGCTCGTATATCAACAACTTTTCTTTTTGATTTAATATGTTGGCGGTTATTATTATTGTTATTGTTGTTGCTGTTGTTGGTACGTTCAAGCAATTTACTCTAATAGCACCATTATGTACATCAGTTAAATTTTTGCCCAGTATTTATTGCAGCATTTTCAGAGTTGCACAAGTTCGTCACCATAGAGATTTGTTTAGTCTAAGAACTATTATCCTTTTGTCTAAGGATATTATAATATTTGGTGTTAAGACTAAAATCGTAAAATTTTAAACTTCCAATGTAAAAAATTCTATTCGCAAATGCCCTCTGAATGCAAGTAGTAGTGCACTTGCATTCCACCCAAGAGTCCTGGGTTCGAGTTCCGGTCAAGGCATGGTCCCCGCGTACCTTTCTTTATTTTTATTTTCTTCATTTTATTCAATTAAAATTAAAATTCTTTAATAACATTACCTAATAGCTGTAGTGGATGGTATACCGAGAAAAAAATGTATGCTAACCTTACCACAATAAGCCATGGTGGACTGGCTAAGTTGCGTGGCTGGTATGCGATGGAACTTAGATTCGAATCCCATCTGACACAGAATGTTTTTTTAATTGAATTAATTTTTCTATTCGGCCGTCTGAACACCTTTCTGCAGACAATGTCAAACCTCAAAACTTAGAAAAACTGACATGCTTCTTGAGAAACTAAGCCGTTCGGAGTCAGCATAAAGCTTGTAGGTCCAGTTCTCGATCATTTGTGTATCGATACTTCACAACACAATTATAATCAAGAGTTCGGTCAAGGACCTTTCAAAGACCGAAATGCCAAATTCGTTTTTTTTGTTTAAAACAATAACTTATGCTAACCAATCCATTGCCTTCGACTGTTTTGAGAATTTTAAGCAGTGATGTTCCTCTATGTGTCGATTGTAAATGTCGACTATTTTGGTGTAGACATGTCGAAAATTTTTATACAATCTCGATAATTTGTAGACAATGTTGACCAATTGTAGACAATCTCAACAGCATGTAGACAATGTCGACAAATCTTAGACAATGACAACCAATGTTTTAACTTGGGGCTACTGCGGACACCATTACAGACCTGTCATTAATAAAAAATATATGTGTGTGGCAGACACGCACGGTAGAAGTGAAACTTTTACCCAAAAATTAAATTTCTGGGAAGATTATTAATTTATTTTATTAACATTCCCTCCTTCAGTGCAATAAAATGGTTAAAAAGCATGCTGCCTTCATACCAGTAGTAGTTCAAGAACTGTCTTTTTTCATAAAGCCAACCAGTATTTTCAACATGGCGATATCATTAGAAATATCAATTGCACTTTTTGGTTATGGACAATCACTCAAAAGTGTAAAATCCATGTAGAGAATTAGATCGCACAATTTTTTGTGACACAGTTAGTTATCAAGAGGATTTATCATATTATTTTAATTTGATGACTTAAGTAGTACCCAGGCTCGATCCTCATTGCACAGACGGCAGAACATTCCGTTTAATTTTCTTGTTGATTATAGAATTATTTATGAATATTAAAAAGAAAAAATTTGTAGAAAAACCTGTGCCGAGATAAATGCACTTTTACCTTTCCGTACTTGAATCGAACCGCGTACAAATCGACTGCAAGTTGAAAGTGCTACCATCGCACCATTGCACAGTGACATTTTTTAACTACTTAGGAGCTAAAAAGTCGAAAATTTTGCTTTGTAGCAAGTGATATTTTAGAGTGCCGTTTGCTTACCAGATGTTCACTGTGCAATATTGTTGTTTTTATTTTGGTCTTATTCTCATATTCGTTGTACAGTAACTTTCCAAAGTAATTGTTTGTATTGTACTTTTTTAACTGGTATAAATTCGTAGTTTTAATGTTAAATTGAAGAAGTGAAGACAGTTTTGAGGCTCTATTCGTATTGTTTTGTTTGTTTGCTTTTAAGTTAATTAAATTTACTAATTAAATTCAAAAATTTGAGGTTCTTGCAATTGTCATAATTAAGATAAACGCCGTTTATGTAAGTGTACACGTGAATATATTCAAAAATATGAAGTTTAAAGTTTAAAAATTTGCCAAAGTTGTGCATTACATCACATTTAAGTGATTCTTGCTGGTTTTGAATTCTTGATTACTCTACAGTCGACCCACAAGAGGTTCATCTGCGCCATTCTGCACCTAATTGGATATTTCGTCGATTTCCCGAAAAGAGTTGTTTGATGTTTGGCTAACTGAACAGCATTGCAGTACGAAAAGCGCGGCTGTTTTCAATTATGTCGCTAGTAAACTCAGAATAGCAGACTTAGATAGTGACTTTTATCGGAGCTAAAAGAAGCAGGTATCAATTTTTATAACAAATCTTCAAGGTAAGTGGCAGAAAGTGGGTCGATCTAAAGCCAAAATGTTTCGAAAGGATTAATGTTGGCTTGCAAACTAGTTTTTGAAACTGATGACCCAACTTCATCATCATGCAATCAAGGAAGGCCTCGTGTCGATTTTGAAAATCTTTGTGAATTTGAAAAGTGATCAAGAGTACAATTTTTGGTTCAAAACTACAGTCATGCAGAACACGTGTAAGCTTAAGCCGCGTTGGTCTTCGGAATGTAGCAGAAGCAGTTAAGGTAGCAACCATTTCTCCTGAGAAGGCAGTTACTATAAAGAAAAAGGTGTTCTCATCAGTATTTGAATGTAGTAAATAGGCTCCTGAAGAAGCTCTATCACTATATGTCGACTGCCATCTAAGAAAAAAATATACAGCATATATTCCCAGCTTATACAGCAGGGAGCAAAGAGTAAGCATGCCAATATATACCCCCCCTACAATGTGCTATTGAAAGAAAAGAAAAAATGCTATCCTGAGCAGATTTGTGCGACTTCGAAATCAGCAGATGTTAAACTTCAAGGGCTCCTCAATAACACTATTTAAAGAATAGCTCAAATCGAAGATACTCGTAAAGTTATAGAAGAAAATCTAGATCTATATTGGTTTGGCCCATTGGTATGATGTCGGAGGAAGCTTAGGAAGCTAGAAATAAAGATTTGAGAAGATTCCGCGAACATAACATCAGAAAAACAAGCCATGCATATACGATGTGTGACCTTTTCCCCACTCTTTTGTTTTCCTCAGATCCATTAATTTCTACACTATATAGAAGCAATAGAGCTTTACATAATAATTTTCATCGCTTTAGTGAAGAAATAATATCATTACTTAAAATTGTATCCGGTAACTTTTTATTTTATGATGATAACACTTTTGGTATTCATCAATAAGCAAAAATGTTTACCCTCAGAGAGGGTCGGAACTTTGAATTAAATTCTGTCTATATTATATATCAATATTACCTTTGATCACATAAACCTATCTATAAAATTTCATTAAAATATATCCACTTATAACAGAGTTAAGAGTTTTTAGCTCCTAAGCTGCTCAAAAGTGCCACTGTGCATTGCCTCCCTTGCATCGAAGCGAACAAAATACGAACAAACCTAATATACATCTTCCAAGCATAATACATCAATCATAATATACATCTTCCAATTTATTGCATTGGATTGATGCCAAAAAAGAATTTATTATTTATCCCAAATAATCCTCAATCGATTATATAATTTGGGCTTTATTTATACAATTTATTTTCCATTTTTCTCAAAAATAACAAAAACTTCCTGTATGCTCGTAAATATTTTAGTAAATATTTAGTTAGATAGGACCACTGAACCTTAGCTTCGCGGTCAGAAGCTCTGACTTTATGCTACCGTGCAAACTTGTTTGGGTTTAATTTACCATGCCTACACATATACAAATGTTGATGCGATTTTCGTTTCACGAATTGCATCGTATTTTATGTTGCATTTGCGACGATATTTTATGGTAAATGATGAAGACATGTATATATATATATAGAAGAAACTCCAGCATTATCACAAAAATTCTACTAAGCCGAATAATCCGACTTCAATATCGAAAATTCAAAACTTTGCGAATAGTTCGCAATGACAACAATCAAATTCGATATCGATTACGATTCGAAAAAGATACGTTTTGCGGACGTAACGGTTTCTTCGTAAACGAAGGTTTGCTTATGTGTCAAAAAATTATTCGTTTACAATTCCAAAGCAATTAATTCTTCAACACAAATGCGAAGTTAATTATATGTTCTACTTTTTTACAGTAAGGTGGATACTTCCGGATATCTTTTTCTAAGTGACGCGATAACACTGGTATGAAATAACTTTCGGTTTTTGATCGCCAATTAGGGAAAAAAGACGAAATTTTTCTTCGATAAGAGTTAATTACAAACGAACTTTCGCTAGGTGGGTTACATATACATTGACAAGTGTTAATTTTCGGCACAATATTTAAGTAACATATCCATCTCATGTTTTAGTTTCGACCAACATATCGCAGGTAATCTGACAGCTCAGTTGGTAATGGAAGAACTTGTAACCAGTATTTTGTGTGTTAAAATACCGCAGCATGCGAATATTTTTTATTTCGATATAAATGTGAGTTAAAAAATACCTTTGAATTATTTGAAAGATACGATATTTATATGGAAATTCACAAACCTAAGAATAAAACAAATTTTAGATTCAAAGTTCCATTTGTTAATATTGCAGGATGTGTTGTTTCCAAATCAATCAATGCAATCAATCTGAATTTATCAAAACTCAATTTGAGAAATGCCGAAAAGTATGCTAATGTTTTGAAAAAAAGCTACGTTCAGATTGAAATTAGACAGTACTGTAGTTTCAGAGTATTGAACGAAAGACTACTCAATCATAAGAAATAGAGAAAACTACTGATTGTTGATTTAATATAAGTATGAGCAACTCAACTTAATATGTTTACGGGACCGAGTGGCTAGATCAACCGACTATAATCACATCGTACTGTGTTCAATTCTCAGTGGAAACAAAAAAAAAAAAATTATATATTTAATTTTAAATAGTAATTTTTTTCGTTTTTATACAACTATTGCGACGAATTGCCGTGTTGTTGTTTTCATAAGAACCATTTTGTAACTTTGGTCTTACCACCCATCTAGCTCGCCGTATTGTTATTGCGGCTATAAAAGTTCCACTTCAAAAAAAAAAAAAAAAAATATGAAAATATTAAAAGATATGACTGTTTCGAAAAAGGCTGTAAGTCTTCCACACAAATAATAGTTGGAAAAAATATTTACACTCGTCAAAATGGAAATGAAACCCATTGTTTCACCCATTGGAAAACAGATGGTGAAAACAATATTCCATTACCGATGATAGAACTCTATAATATAACTCCTAATCCACAATAACACCAAAAATTTCGGAGGTCAGAGCCCCAATTTAATGTTATAACTGCTAAATAAGTGGTCATAATACCAATTCTAAATTTTGGGGCTTAGTTAAAAAAGGACTTAATGGTAGTGGGAAAAATAGATATGCTACATTCTATATAATTTTCATACTTAAACTCACCATTTTGATGTTTGTGAGTGCTATTGTCTTAAAATTTTCAATAGTATTTCAAAAATTTCCTATTTTAATCACATGATCTTGACGTTAATGGAAGAGCAAGTTTTTGTATTATAAATATGGTAAAACACTATTAGAAATTGTCAACGTCAAATGTACTACTGTGGGCAAAAAAATACCGGGAAATGTTTTGGGAGTTCCGATGGGGACAAATACTTTTTAGTTAGGACCACTGTCACTGATATCTGTGCCAAATTACACGCCAAAATATTCATTAGTTTTTGAGATACGCGTCCTTTTGTAAATAGCTAAAAGTGAATTTTGCTTGCAAAATAAAATTTCTGCTGCCGAAACGATGAAATATTGCAAAAGGCCTTCGGTGAGCAAGCTCTATCAAAAACAAGAGTTTATGATTGGTACAAAATGTTCAAAGAGGGTCGGGAAAGCGTTGAAGACGAGGCACGGCCAAGACGACCATTTAAGTCAACTAATGTTCCAAAATAGTCAAAAATTGGTGCTCAAAATAGATCAGTGAAAAGTATTTTGAGTGACCATTTGGGTCTCAGAAAAGTGAAATCTCGATTGGTGACTCACACTCGCAATTCATGATCATTTCGCCCAAAACTCGACCCATATCTTTCCGCAACGACCATATTCGCCAGACTTAAGCCCGTATGATACTTCATTTTTTTTTTGTCCAATTTTAAAATCTGAAAACAAGTGGCGAGTGGGCAGGATAGACATATTTTGTAAGAAAAGGATAATAGTAGTAACATTTTCATTTCTGGTGTTTTTAAGAGCAGCTGCATTTAATAAATTAATTTTAACTACACACATCACTTCCAATTCAGCATCCAATTTTCTTAAATAGTTTTGTTAACTCTAAAAATGTCAAATTAATTATTAACAGCAAAATATTTCACAGTAAATATTTGATCGAAACTTTACGGCGAACGAATTGAAAGAAACGGCACGGGGGGGGGGGAGGCGGACTACTTTGAGGGGGATAAAATGAACTTAGAAGAATAAATAAAAATATTTCGATTTATAAACGAATTCCCTATATTTTTTGGCCACAGTAGTATAGGCGGTGTGGAACAATTGGGTGTGGCACCTCCCATACTACTGGCATAAAAATATAGCTCTGATGACAGAAAAAGATTCGTTGGGCATTTTGTGGGCTACTTTATTAATAATGCTAGTGCCAGGCGACTCTAAGTGCAAGTAACTAATGATATCACATATTTTATAAACCAAAATGATGTTTTTTATACATGTATTACCCATTTTTAGCCTTGCGTAAATTTGACACATGGACAGTAAATTTCAATACAACAATAATTTACATATGATTTTAATATTGAGCCAACAACTGAAATGCATTTCATCAATAATATGAAGCATATGAGTATTAGAATTGTGCATAATTTGTCAATTTTACACAAAGTACGTGTTAAGGTTAAATTCCCTTAAAATATTAAAACGCATTATTTCTCACCATCACTCTTGGCAGTGTTCCTTTCTTTTTTCCCCCAACTTGTAACAATTTTTAAATTATTTATGCAAATTTGTAGCCAATTTTTTCTCAAATATTCTCATTCCAATGTTGCCTCTCACGACGTTAATAAATACTTCCTTCACTTATATTGCTTAAGGGAATTTTCGTGTTTTTAGGTGCTTTAAACGAAGATAATGTCTGTCATTATAAACAAATTTGTCACATAGCTGTTTATTGCGGCATTTATCCAGCACAACAAAATAAAAAAATTTGCAGTAGAACAGAATTGCATGCTGCATGTAATTTGAGCAATTTTTTAAAATGTTCACATTGCATTTACAACGAGTGCAAATGTCGGCTCGGTGCATACAACGACACCGACACCAACACCGAAACCAACAAACTGGACAACTGCCAGCAAGCCGTTAAACATTAGAAATGTGGTGCCAACAACGGCTAGAATATAAAAAATAAGTGCTTTTAAAGAGCAGGCAAAAAAAAAGGGAATGAGTTAAAGCAGCGAAGGAGCAGCAATGAAATAATTAGTTGTTTATTTTTGGGACATTTATGTTTGCGGTGTCATTGCGGCGGCTGCGTCTGTCGCACGGTAGATTTGTGAAAGTGATGCCAACTTATTTGCGGTCACAAGCAAGCCATAATAAACGTAATTAATTTGGTGGTTTGCGGGTTGTCGCATAAGAAGTAAACTGAAATCTGCGATGAAGAGCAAAGATGTTCTTTTGACTTAATAGCTGCTGTTTTTTTTTCCTTAATTAACTTTAAAATTCTTAGAAATGTTTGAAACCACCCGCTTTTAAACAGAAGTTTATGGCGTTTAGTAAAAAATTTAGGTAACATTGTCACACAAAACGTGACGTATGCGCTGAGAGATGAGGTACCAAAATAATGGTTTTATGAGTTAACGTGTAACATCCAAAAAAAACGCAGCTTTTTTCAAACATTTTTTTTTAGATACAAGGAGTTTTATTTTTTTTCAAATTTATACAGCTTATTGCCCATAAAAAATACTTAATCAAAATACTTTTTTTTTATATTTTCAGGCTTCTAAATATAGAGGGCGCTGAAAATGACATTAAAAAAAAAGACATCCAAAAGGGTTCGATGGATATCGCCTTTCCCATGTATCTGAAATAAAAAAAATCAAATGTCATTTTAAAGTACAGACCACTAATTTGGCATCCCCCCTTCCCACGAACCCCGTGGGTTTCTAAAATTATGGCGAAATTTAAAGTAAAAAATTAAAAAAGAAGAGATAAGTTTTGGAGCGATTTTTTACTTAAATCTAAGAGGGATGCTTAAAGGACAAAATCACAAACAAAATGCGAAAAGATTCACTGAAATTGAACCAATAGATTTCGAGTTATCTATCGAACCGTTTTAAAAAAACTTGTTTCGAGGACATCGCGTTTAAAGCTTTTGTTTTTCAAAATTTTTGCCTATATTTTTAAAATTATCGGTTGATAAACTTACTATTATATAATCTGCAATGCTAGGTATTGTTTTAAAAACATATATGTATATTCTGGAAACTTTGGAGAACATGTAAAGCAAACAAAAAACAAATTTTTTTTTTAAGCCACCTTAAGCCACATCCACATTTACATAAATTTTCGCCGAAGATTGTATGTAACTTTTCAATAAAAATATAAAAAAAATTCGGTTTACTTGACAAGGTGGTTTCAAACATGATTTTTTTTTTTTAATTATCTTATGGTCAGCTTTTTGCTAATTCAATTCAATTAATAACACAAAATTTATATTTCTTGTAAAATTTATGAAATGTTTTTATGAAGTTGTGAAAATCAAGCCAACATTTTTAAATTTTGCTTAACGAAAATATTAGTTTTGCCTAAGGACATGCAAATCTTAAAATATACCCAAGGAAATAAAAAAGTTTCAGTTTTTGAAACTTGCATATTTTGAATTGTAAAAAATAGAATAAAGTTAACCTAAATTTAATAAAGTTTAAAAATTCTTAGTAAGAATAGATATAAAAATCCCATAATTTTTTTTAATATTTTATTTATTTTCATCCAAATAACTTTTCAAACAAGATTCTCAGGCCCTTAGCCAGGGGAGCAGGGGGGAGAGGGGAGCCGAGATTTTAGGTGTTCAACCTCCCTCACCCCTTAAGGGTCCAGAAAGTATGAAAAAATAACACATATGAGACTGAATTATGAAAATTCAAAATGTAATGTTTTTTTTTTTAAGATAAACTGAGATAATGATATACACTCAGTTCTGTTTTTACACGGTAGATACGTTCCCAAAGATTTCGTGTAAAAAAATGCATTGCACTTATGGAAAAGTAGAAGATTGGTTCCAAATTTAACAAATCTGTAGAAATAATACAATACACCATTTTTAAACTCATATTGGAGCGTTATAGCTATTATTTGCGTATATTTTTATTTCATAAACTTATAAAAGAATGCAAAAAAAAAACAATTTCATAAACTTATAAAAGAATGCAAAAAAAAAAAAATTTCAGAAACTTAGAAAAGAATGCAAAAAAACAATATAGTACACATACAATACAATAGGGACGACTGTTGACATGCATGTTTACACGCGGCAACACGGGAGTATAATAAAAATTAAAAATTTTATAGCGGTGAAAACTGTTAGTACTAAAATTGTTATTTTCAGAATTTGGGTCAATCGTGTTAAATCAAAATAAAGCGTGTAAAAACAAAATAAAGATTTTTAATTCGTGTTAAATCAAATTCGTGTAAAAAAAGTTGTGTAAAAACAAAACTGAGTGTACTTGAATTTATTTGAAGATGCAAAAGTTTCAACATTTTCAAAGCCAATTTAAAAAACTTCGCCTTATTAATCAAAAATGTTTGTGAAAATGATTAACTTTACTCATCAAAGTCATAATCATTATATTGAATTTTAACTGCAACGAGTTTGTGGTGGTGGAACCATTTTCAATTATGAATTTTGATGCTCAAAAATTCCCTGATATTTAGAAAAATATATATTGGAAATTATACCTAGAACGAATATAATTTTATTGAATTGTAGAAAATTAGGTTGACATTTTTGATGCAATATCTAAGCTTATTGGACCCAAAACCTTTGAGAAAGCATTCGTTTGAATGAATTTTTTTTTTAAATTTTAAAAGCTTTATAATTTATAATTTAACACATATGGTATTCCACGTAAAGCGGATGACTAAAAAGTTTGCCTGTTCTATTTTGTTGTTTTCTTGGTATATAAGACATTTTAAATCTCCAACTTGGCACGAAAATTTAGCCATGTGAGAAGTCTTTTTCAAATAACAGATTGCAGAAAATTACCTACAATCTAATTATACTTTTTTTCCAAAACAATTCTCAATAAAAAATATTTTCAAAACATTTTATACAGTCCAATTCTATAGAATTTGATGATTTTTTAATCATGTTACCAAATTTTCATAAAAAAAATAAATAATTATATTTTTTAAACTTCGGCAAATTAAATAACGATTTGAAAGTTGAAAAAATTTTATTTTTTATTTTTTTAATTTTTTAATTAGCAAATAATTTAAATTGAAATCCAAAAAAAAGTAACCGTTTAATTCTTTTTATAAAAATGTATCCAGCTGAGTAATGGTAATAAAGAATATCTTATTTTGATGTGATAACTTAAAAAATATATTGGGCTTATATATTAATTATATATATATATATAAATATATTATATATTTCGAATTACGGGCTTCGAAAAATAATCTGAAATTTGCATATGACTTTTATCGAATTCGATTTCTCTGCTCAAAAAATTTTATTAAAAAAAAAATAGTAATTGTTATTGGAATTGGATGATTTTGTCAGTTATAATGTCAAATTTTTATGAGGAAGTGGAACAGTTAAATTTTTCATGATCTTAAAATATTTTCTTTTGAATATAATTTAAATTGTCGAAATCGTTTTCGAGAACAGTAATATTTTCAAAATATTATTTTGGCCTTTAACGATAACTCGAACTAGGGTTTACACAGGTCCAGATACTTGTACACAAGCTGGGGAGCAATAAAAGCGTGAGCTAGCCAAAAAGAAAACAAATCTACAGATTAAAATTATTTTATTCTTCCGTTTATGTGAAATGTCCCATTAAAGTTGTGAATCAAGCTTCAATTGGTGAGCTTATTAAAAAAAGTTTTAATTTTTCATAGCTAATTTTAATAACTGCAAGAAATCTTACCTATTTTTACCTTTCAAATTAATGCTGTTGTATTAGTAAAATTGTGTCATAGTAATTTTTACTTGTTGTGCTTATTTTCAGAATTATACTTTTTAAAAGACTTTTTGAGAAAATCAAAAAGTTAGTACTCAAAATTAATTTGAATTAATCTCTCTTATAGTCATTTAAAAACAGGCATATTCACGAATAGAAAATAACACGGATGTGCTTAGAAAAATTTCCATAATCTTACTTTTAGTTTTTTACTGGTATTTACTTATAGATTTTTTTATCAAAACCCCCATCCCCCTCCCCCTCTAAGGTAAATCCTGGCTACGAGCCTGTAGATACGTTTCTAAAATTCTGTAAATTTGGTTTTATTTAATTTTGAAAAAAATTTTATTAAATTGTAAACTTTTTAAAAAAAAAGAATGTTATTTATTAATATACATTTTATTTTATTTATTATTTTATAAAATTAATTTCCATTTTTTTCTGCCAAAATGTACCCAATCTATGATTAAAAATTAATAAATATTCTGTTTTACTGTATTTTAAACAAAAAAAAAAAATGTTGTACCTTTGACAGCTTTGTTTCAATAACAGCTAACAAAATCTCATTACTGTGTTTGTTTCTTTTTTTTCACTAAGAAGAAAAAACGAAAAATAGATCAAACATTTGTATGCTTAACTAGCTAAAGGGTGCGCCAAATAACTTTTTTTTTGAAAATGCAAAAAAAGAAAACTACTGAATATTTTCTCAAATTTCTTTTTTAATTTGAATGTACAATGCTTCCGGCTAATAATGGAAAATAATTTCATTCAAATGGCTGCCTCGGCTGGCCATGCAGTAGTCTACACGATCGGTCCAATTTTTAAGCACATTATCTATTGTGTGCAGCTGTATTTCACCAATGGCTTCACGAATATTGTCCTTTAAAGCGTCAATTGTCTCTGTCTTGTAGGCGTAACACTTATCTTTAAGGGCACCCAACAAATAATAGTCCAACGGTGTCAAATTGCAGCTCCGAGGTGGCCAAACGACATCAGCTCTGCGGCTGATAATGCGATCTTCAAAAACAGGGCGCAAAACATCGAGTGTAGCTTCGGCTGTGTAGCGCCGTCCTGTTGAAACCAAATGTTGCCAATATCCTCCTCTTCAAGTTTTGTAAACAAAAATTCGTTCAACATGGCCCGATAACGATGGCCATTGACTGTAACGGCCACTCCTTGCTCATTTTCGAAGAAAAATGGCCCAATTATGGCTCTGGACCAAAATCCGCACCAAACAGTGACTCGTTTTGGGTGCATCGGCTTTTCAATGTATGCGTGCGGGCGTTCTGTTCCCCAAATGCGACAATTTTGCTTGTTTACATACCCGCCAAGATCAAAAGGAGCTTCATCTGAAAAGATAATTTTTTTGGCAAAATCGGCATTTTCTGTAAGTCGATCGCAGGCCCACTCAGTGAAGCGAAAACTCATTGGATGGTCAGTTGGCTTCAACTCCTGAACCAATTGGACATTGTATGGTGTCATACAAAGGTCTTTATGCAAAATTCGTCTCAATGATGTCTCCAAAATGTTCAATTGTTGAGAACGACGGTGAATTGATGTTGATGCCGCTTCACGCACACTTTCTGCCACAGCAGCAATATTCGCGGGTGTACGCACTGTTTTTGGCTTTTCACGCTTTGGTTTATCGATGAGGATGCCAGTTTCTTTCACTTTTTTTACAAGGAACATACGGAGCTGACGGTGCTTCTGTTCTTCCAAAATTCGTACGCAATTTTCGCACACATTCTGCAACATTACCATGATTTTCAAAGTAATGTCGCAATATTTCCCAGCGTTGTTCAAGCGTAAACACAACCATATTCGTTCAGCGAAAGGATAAAACTAATTATCTGTCAAATCAGACATGTGCTAAGTGTTACCATTCACGAAATAAGCACTAGTTGAAGAAAAAAACGTTAGATGGCGGACCCTTTATATGCCACCAAGTGTAACATTTTATTTTATGCATGCAATTTCTTTTTTATAAATTTTATCTTGACCCATACGTTTTCATTTTCGATCAAAATAAGGGAGATTCTAGTAAATCTGTAGTTGTGGAAAATAAGAATTTCTGATTGGTGTTTTTTTTTTTTTTATATTCTTAGATAAAAACGTTATATAAAAAAGTCATTTTACTAAGAATTTGTACAATTTTAAAGATATGCCAATATTTTTGGTATTTAAAAATATAATTTTTTTAAATTAAAAAGACGAAAAATTTCAATCGAGAAAAGTAAGTCAAATGGTAAAGGAAATTTGTAGAGCCGTTTGCATTTGTTATTAACTCTAGAAATCTATTTTAATTTATTGAAAAATTTGTAAAATACATAAGTCTTATGACAAAATTGAAAACTTTTTTCAAAGGGTAGATCAGGACGATTAGAAAAATCATATTGTTCGTAAAAAAAGGAAACAGCAGCGCAGGCCCGTAGCCAGGATTTACCTTAAGGGGGGATTTTGGGGAAAAAAATATGTAAGTAGATACCAGTAAAAATTTAAAAGCAAGGAATGGAAATTTTTCCAAGCAAAACCTATTTCTTTTAAGACTATTCGTGAAAATGCCTGTTTTTAAATGATAAAAGAGATGACAAGAGTTTATTGAATTTTTTTATCAAATTAATTTTGTGCACTAAGTTTTTGAATATTGCCTTTAATTTTTTAGAAATGGTCAAAATTGAGAATTTTTATATGACGTTAAAATAACTATGACAAAGTTTCACTAATACTTTCATCAACAGAAGAACCAAAAATTATAGTCTTCAGATTTGGTTTCTATTTGGCTATCTTATGCCTCTATTGATCTCTTATTGATACTTATACATAAGGTATTTGGATATACAGTTCTTTAAATATTACCTTTCTCGAAAATGATTTCGACAATTTGACTTATATTCAAAAGAAAATATTTTAAAATCTTTAAAAATTGAACTGTTGTTCCGTTTTCTCATAAAAACTGGAAATCATGATTGAAAGAATCATCCAATTCCCAATAGTAACAATATATTTTTTTATAAAATATTTTGAGCAGAGTAATCTACTACAATAAAAGTCATATTTAAATTTCAGATTATTTTTCAAAAACCATAGTTCGAAAACTGGTCTTTGCAAGGAATAGCCAATATATTTTTTGCTTTATCACATCAAAAGAAGACTTTTGTTTGAAAACAATTTCTACGTTGGATAAATTTTCATAAAAAGAAATAAACAGTAATTTTTTTGGATATTTACGAATTTGTTCAGTTGTGGATTTAAATTTGAATTACTTGCAAAATGGAAAATTATGAAAAATTAAAAATAAAATTTTCAACTTCTAAATTGTTCTTAAAAATGCCGAAGTTTAAAAAAATGTAATTGTTAGTTTTTCTTATGAAAATTTGGTAACATGATTAAAAAATTCATCAAATCTCCTTAGAATTGGACTCCATAAAATGTTTTAAAATTATTTTTTATTGCGAATTTTTTTCAAAAAAACGCATATTTAGATAATAGGTGATTTTCTGAAGCCTGCAATTTGGAAAGACTTCGCACAGGCCTAAATTGTTGTGGCAAGTTGGAGATCTAATATGTCTTATATACCAAGAAAGCAACAAAAGAAAATGGGAAAATTGTTTTTATCATCCGCTTTGCGTGTTAAATTTCGTGTTTCATGTATTTTTTGCATTATACAGCTTTTCAAACTTTCAAAAAAATCCATTTAAACGAATGCTTTCTAAAAGGTTTTGGGTCCAATAAGCTTAGATATTGCATAAAAAATGTCAACCTAATTTTCTACAATTTATAAAATTGTATTCGTTCTTGGTATAATTTCATATATGTATATATTTTTCTAGATATCAGAAAAATTTGGGATCATCAAAATCCATATTTGAAAATGGTTCTTTAATATACAAACTTCTTGCAGTTGAATTTAAATATCATGCTATGACTTTTATAAGCAAAGTTAATGTTTCATTTGGCCAAAAAATTGTTCATTGATGAAGTAAAGTTTCTTTAATTTGCGTTGAAAATGTTAAAACTTTTGCATCTTAAAGTAAATTTACAACATTATCTCAGCTTATCTTAAAGAAAGATCACATTTTGAATTTAATAGTTTCATATGTGTTATTGTTTCATACTTTCTTGACCCTAAGGGGGGAGGGGCTTGAACACTCAAAATTTCCCCTTGGCTACGGGCCTGCATCAGCGCATATTGTGACGTATGTATGTGATTCTGAACTCGAAATTTTTAAAGCTTATTGTAAACTGAAAATGGGTTATAAAATAGGTTTTATATATTAATATAATGTTAGTATTTTAAAGAAAAAATAATATTAAAATTGCATATCAGCAACAGATATTAAACACATATTTGATAAACACAATTACATGAAAAACCTTTATTGCTTTGTTAACAAATTAATTCGAAAAGTGAAAAAAGAAAATAATACTTTCATTTCGTAAAAATGTTAAAAAAGTCACAACTCCCGAATCATACATCTCTTGAAATTAAAAACGTGGGAAAAAATTAAATACATAGTGAAAACTTTGAAATTCAAAATAAGAACAAAGCCAAATTATTGAATTCCAATAATTTATATTTTACTTATTTTCACTCAGATATCCGGTCCAAAAAGTGTAGAGCGCGCTGTTTTTTTTTTTTTTTGTCTAAATTTTAGGCATATATGGACGTTGCCTTAAAACACACAAAAAAGAACTCGCTCTATGCGCATCACTTAAAGTTGATTATTGTTCCTTTCATGGGCGTATCCAGAGGGGACACCAGCGGGCCCTGGCCCTAGCCTAAATCTTTGATCCAATCTTTTTTTATTGTGGTGTCTCGTTATGTATTTAATCCATTTTAGTCCGCTGTTTGACTTTTTAAACTTTTAAATTAATTTCTGGTAAAAAATCCAAGATTTTTCAAACTCTTTCAGAATATACACGATTTGGTTAAATGTGAATTCAGAAGAAAAATTAATTTTTCGAGTTTTCTATTTTTACCTATTTAGGTAAGCGCTGCAATAGAACACCTTTTTTTGACACATTTTTAAAAAATTCGAAGCAAAAAATATAGTATATAAAACACAATAAAATTATTTACGTGAGCATGCAGCCAAAAGACTGCAATATGAGAATTAGTCGGTTTTGGACAACTCAGGTAAATTAAATTTACTGTTACCTGCATACTAAGATTGGTGGTCGATTTTTCGACGAATGACACGATTTGGATGGTCGATTTTAATATCTTTTTTCATCAAATATTTCATCCAATAAAAATTAAAACATTTAAATTAGAATTTTCAAATTTTTGTACCTATACATATTGGGCCATTGGTCGATTTTTTTACCAAATCGTAGCCGGAAAATGGAAGATCGGAAAATTCTTATACCCAGAAGTTTTTTTAATTTGATCAATTGAAATTTTCATAACGAAATTCCAACGCGTTCTAGTAGCGGACCAAAATGGGTTAAGTGATTAACATTTTGGTGAACCCTCAACTGTATCATATCATCATTTTATTAAGGTCATTTCAAAGTTTTTGTATTATAAAGTTTGTATGCTAAAGTGTATTATTGTTCATCTTTGCCTCTAGCTGAACCTATGAGGGTGAAAAAAGCTCATCAACACAATTAATGTCGTCTTCGAAAATAATCATATCTTCATGTTTGTTTTTAAGATTTTTTAATTTTGATTTTTTTTTTTTTATTTATTCAATCAACTCCATTTAACTTCATCCTCATTAAAATTAAGTATGCTTTAGATTTAAAATTTTTTTTTCAGTTTTGCTTGGAATCGATGTATTCTGCTTGAAATCGGTGAAGAAATCATGTCGTCTCATACATAATAAAATTATCGAGGTTGTAGTGACAACAGGCACTTTTTTCATAAACGGCGATCATGGCTTGTGATTTTCTTGCATATTTTATCTTCGTTTTAATTTTTTCGTTCTATACTTTATATTTTCGACAAGCAATATTCGCCAAGCGAACTGTCACTACTACCTTGATAACTGTATCATGGTCACACATGTTTGATCTTTTAAACGCTGAAAAAACTGTCTCGTTACTTGCTATTGATTTTTAAATAATTTGTTAGATTGTCGTTTTTTCGTTTTTGTAAGAAAAAGGCAGAAATTTACTTTTTCGATGTTTTATAAAATTCTCATTTCAATTTTAACAATGTTTTTATGAAAAAATGAATTCTTGTTTTAAAATAAAATATTTTTCGTGTTTTACAAATAATTCTATGTCCCACATTATTAACATGGATATACGCAAGTTTTTAAGCAGTGGGAGTTTTTATAATTATGTATAAATTTACATCATTGCTTACACCAACAAAAAACTAAAGCTTGAACCAAATAATGGAATTGTGAAGAAAGCAAAACAATAATAAAACGTGTGCGATTCTTCATTACTTCGTGCAAAAGTACAAAAACCAGTGGTACAAGAATATGTGGTAGAAGATAAATATCTTGATCTGAAGCAGTGGGTTAGCCGCTCGTTTTTATATTGAGTGATAATGAAAAAAGAGAAATGATGAACCACCATTGCAAAGCTATATTTTTTTCTGTTGTTGCTGTTGAATCACAAAGAACATTTTGCCACCACAAAATTATGCATTTAAAATAAATTTTGAGCAAAAACCTTAATAACATAAAAAATTTAAAAAAAGTTAAAACAAAATAAATATCAATTAGAAATTACCCAACTTTATAACAAAATGTTTTGGTTTTGCATAATTGAGATTTTATTTCTAATCCAAATATGGATCAATAGTTTCTCTATATTTTCAGATATATTAATGTATAAACGAATTTGAATGTGAAAAAGTAAAACAATATAAGCCTTTCGAATTCACCATTTACACATTTGTTTTTAATTATACAACGATAATCTGCAGCCAACCAATTATTAACCAATTATTTATGCCTTAATTTACACATTGCTTATATGTATATTTCAGGACTTTGAGAACGCTTCCCACCCTATAGATAGTCTGGCTACGCCCATGGTTCCTTTCACTTTAATGTATTTTTATGCTTTTAACAAAGTGTTAAACTTTGTTTCTTTTTTTCTTTCTTTTATTTTGATCGCATTACTTTTTACTTAACCCGCAGCATACCCGGTGAAATGAACAAAATGAACAAAAATTCCGCATATCTCATTGTAGTGCGCGACTTGCATGCAATGTATGCGTGCATGTTAGTTAGGCTTTCACAGATATGCATGTACTATACAAAGCACTGGTGCCCAGCAAGTGGCTCAACTAGCTTAATGAGCTCAGTTTTCAAAGAATATTTTATTCAATTTAAATTTTTGCTAATAATAAGAAAAAGAGGCAAGAGTTTGCAAAACTTCATGTACATCAATCGGAATCATTCTGGAACATAGTAATATTTAGTGATGAATCGAAGTTCAACCTTTTTTGAGCCGATGGTGCACAAAAAGTTTGGCGGAAACCAAACAATGAGCTCCAAGAAGAAAACGTAATTAAAACAGTCAAACACGGTGGTGGTAATGTCATGGTGTCGGGGTATATGGCGGCTTCTGGGGTGGGATATCTTGTCTTTATAGATGGTAAAATAAATAAGTGCTCTTATTTCAATATTTTGAACAATTTGTTTCCTAGTTTTGAAAAGTTGGGCATGAATGGGAAGTCATTTTTGTTCCAGCAAGATAACGACCCAAAACATGCGTGCAGGAACAGCTTATTTACCATAGCCAACAGCTCAAAACACCTCCACAGTCGCCAGATATAAATGCTATTGAACATATTTGGCAATTATTGGAGATAAAAATTCGGAGCCATCGCATATCATCAAAAGATTAACTAAAGGAGGCCCTTCGCCAAGAATTGGAAAATATAACACTTGAACAGACATCAAACCTAGTTGGGAGTATGCAAAGGCACTTACAGGCAGTTGTTCAAGTCAAAGGAGGCCTACCAAAATATTACATATATGAAAACCAAAAATAAATTAAAATTTTTTACACATGTGCCTAAACTTATTTTACGTAAAATTGTGAGTTTTTTGTTTTTTAATAACATAATACATAAAACAAAAATGAAAAATGAAATATTTTTGCAGTGAATAATAAAAAAAAATTTAAATTTCCAATTGATGCCCTAATATTTTTTTTTTTTGTTAGGTGGAAAAAGTTATTTAGATACAAACTTTGAGAATAACTCAGTGCCTAAACTTTTTTGATTCACTGTTTTTCTCAATCGGTGTAACTTTGATAATTCTAGAAAAATATTTCTGATTTTGATTTGAAACATTTTTGAATTCCAGGATTGCCAACATACCGTTTTTCCATTCCGTTTTTTATAAGGTTGGATTAAGGTATTTTAACGAAAAAGTCTATTAATACTATGGAAAAATAGCAATGGTACAAACATAACATAATTTTTGAAGTTCTGACAATGGCTTCGGATTCAGTTACCCATTTTACCTAGTGTTTGCCCCAGCACCAAATTCATGATAATAATAGAAATTAGGTGGCAACCCTATCGAAAAAATACGTAATTTGAATGTGTAAACATTTAAAAATTTAGATGACAATCCTATGGTAAAAAAATTACATAATTTTTTAAATTCTGAAAACGGATTCGGTTTCAGTGACCCAGTTTTCACTAGTGTTCGCGCACTGAATTCGTGGAAATAAAAAAATTGGGGTGGCAGCCCTATTTTTTTTAAGCTTATAATCTTCCCAACATAATTCTCTACATATTAAAAAAAAAAACCAATTAATTGATTGAAAATTCCGGAGAGCAGAGGGAAACAAACGCTTTTTTCCTCTTTGCTTTATATATATAATAATAAATTGATAGATATTGTTTGCCATAAGTAGCAGTCCGAAGTATATAAAAGGGGCGGATTAGACGGGGGCGTGGTACTTTAATTTAAAACGAACTTGCTCTACAGCGTGTATTCAACTTTAACCAAATGTTAAACATATATTCCTTAGGAGAATGAGCTGTGATTAGTCTGGAAATGAGAAATGAGAACTTTTGGTGAAATAGTCCATAGACTGAAACTTTGACGACAGGGGTGTTGCACTTCAATTTTAAGCAAACTTCTTCTGTAGCCTTTGTCCGACTTAACCAAAGTTTTCACACATATTCTTTGGAATAATAAGCAGTAAGTAGCCATAAAAATTGGGAGGAATTGAACAGAAGGCGAGGCACTTTAATGATTTCAACCAAATTTTGCACATATATTAGACATAATGAGCAGTCATGAGTTTATAAAAATAGTCGGGACTAGACAGGGCGGCGTGGCATTATAATGTTAATCAAACACCTATACCGATCTTCCGACTTTAACCAAATTTTGCACACATATTTTTTGGTATTGAGTAGTCTGTATTCTTGAAAATTGAGCGAGACTAGACAGGAGTGGGATACTTTAATTTTAAACGAAGTTCTTTAGAGTTTGTCAGAGTTGAAATGAATTTTCCCCAATAGTTTTTGGAATAATGTGCAGTTGTCTAGAAAAGTAGGCTGTCTTCTGCAAAATTTTCCGACTTCAACCAAATTTACACCGTTTGTTCAACTTCTAGTCTAGAAAAGTGGGCTGGATCAGACAAAGGGACGTGTAACTTAAATTTTAATACTTTATCTCGGTAAATATCTGCACGATGGTATTAATATTTTGCATGGGAGTTGGTAGGATCTGTTCCAAGCAACATACAAAACGTGAGCATGACTACAAAATATATGAACTTTGCTTGATATATGCTTAATGTTCTGATGGCCCATTAATCCTAATCTTAAGAAAAGAAAAACGAAATGGCCATTTCAGCCCTTGAAAGGACTTTGACCGAACTTCTTGTGATCAATTGCGTTGTGGTTGGTGTGAAATGTTTGTACACAATTGATTGAGAACTGGACCTACAAGATTTATGCCGACCTCTAACGACTTATGCAAAGTTGATTAATATAGGTTAATTCACTTGAGAGAAGCTCGGTCGAACTGTCATAATGGATGAAAGGAAATTATAAAAAAAAGAAATACCTTAATCATTCAATTTTTAGCTACCAACTACTTTTAAAGTTCGATCAAAAGCGAAAAAGAGTACTTTTCACTCAAGTGACTTAACCTATATTAATCAAGATGGGTCTTATGTTCTCAAGAAGCTTTTCATTGCAGTTTTTACTCTCTGAGGATGGCCATTGTCTTCAGAGAGGCTGAACTGGAAAATTGATTCAATTGAAAAAACTTTCTGTTTCAGATGGAACTCGAACCTTGGTTCTATCAGATACAAATCACGCATGGAAAAGGAACCCAACATGTTTGATATCTATTAAAGGAAACTATTCAAATAAGAGAAAACAATAACATTTTTAACAATTAAACCATTTTGTGGGTGCTGCAACACTTCAAACTCGAAAAATGTTCTTCCTTAAATGATCACAGTTTCCGTTCGTAAGTAGTTACTAAAAAAATTCCCAAAAATACATTTTTAGCTATATTATAAAAAAAATAACTACTTTTCAAATGGCAAAAGATAAAAAATAATATGTTTTTCATTTAATTGAAAAAAATAACAAACAAAAATTTTATATATCGATAAACAGAGAAGTTTTTTTCTGCAAAATATATAAAATTTGACCATTCTTAATTGTCAATAAAAAAAAAATCGCCCAAAATTAGCCAAAAACTAAATACAAGGGCATTAAATATATACCTTTAACTCTTTGATACCTTTAATATATACTCCGCCTTTTCCGCATTATT
This sequence comes from Coremacera marginata, assembly GCA_914767935.1. Taxonomy (NCBI): domain Eukaryota; kingdom Metazoa; phylum Arthropoda; class Insecta; order Diptera; family Sciomyzidae; genus Coremacera; species Coremacera marginata. Next base: position 169,541,500 of record OU612043.1, on the reverse strand, counting down.
AATATATTGACTTTTTAAAATTGCTCTATCAGGCCATTTCTTCACCGCATCAGAATTAAATTAGGCCTAAAATTAAGCAATAATTTTTGAATAAGTGAATTTTTAGCACTTTCTTATCTTATCACTTTTTTGTACAAATCTATAACTATATTTTTTTAGTATTTTGGCCCAGTTGCATTAAGATCGGTCAACTTTTGTATGTACCTCCCATACAAAATCATGTAAAAAATTAATGTAGGACCAAGAGAGGTACCCCTAGAATCCAACCGATTTCCAGCATTTTCAGTACACATCTATTAGTCTATTTGCTTTACTTTTTGACCAAGTTTTGTTACATTCGGTCATGCTTTGTTTGTAACTCCCATACAAAATCATGTAAAAAATTAATATAGGTCCAAGGGAGGTACCCCAAGAGACTGACCAATTTTAACAATTTTTTAAAACAAAATTTCATAAAAGCTCTCCTATTTTTGTCCCTTGCTTATACGGGGTTGACGCACTGTCAGGAGCGGATTTTTTTCTTATTACTGAAATAAAAAACGTGTGATGACAAGATTTTTTTTTATAACAGAGTATATTTTCTATTTAAAACAGGTATTTCTAGTGTTTTTGTTATCACAAACCGATTTTTTTTTTATTTAAAAAATTCTAAAAAAAAAAACGAAATTTCCATTTCAGTACTTGAAAGGACTTTGACCGAGCTTCTTATGATCAATTTTGTTGTGCGTGTTGTGAAATGTTTGAACACAATTGATCGGGAGATGGACCTAGAAGCCTTATGTCGACTCCGAACGTCTCATGTTCTGAAGAAGTTTTATATGGCAATTTTGACTTTATGAGGACTGCCATTATCTGGAGAGGTGACGACCGAACACAAAAATTGATTCAGTTGAAAAAAACATTCTGTGTCAGGTGGGATTTGAGCCTGAGGTCTAACGCATATAAGTCACGCACCTCAACCAGCATGCCACGACCACAGAATGCCACGGTCGCCAAAACACATCTAAGCTTGAGTAAAAATCTTCTTAAATACTTCCTAAAATAAATCATTGAATAAAACTTTATATAGGAAATTAAACAGGAAAATAAAAGTTTCAAGGCTTTTACAAGGCTCTTTCAAGCAAAGCATGAATAATTACTCTTATACAAGGCCTTTTCAAGTTGAGCATTCATATCTTTAAATATTTTGGTGAAATTGTTATCTGAACTGTATTGTGATATTACACAAGAAGAAATACCATATGTTTCTCTTTGGTAGGTACATATTTCTTTCTTGTCATAAGCCTTGGCTCATTTATTTAAATTTGTTGGCATGACGGATACAATGTGTTTGCCAAAAGTTGTAAAGCAGATAAGGGCAGCGGCAGCAACAAAAACAAAAGTAAGACCAACAACGACCGCTTGCTGAACCACAATGCGCACAACTTATTTAACTTAATTTTATTTCAGTTAATTTTATTTCATTTCATTTCACTTTATTCCGCTCTTTTAATTGAACATTAAAAATGGAAAATGTCGGATTGTGTGCGTGAAAGTGTGTGTGCGTGCGTGTTTTTTGCCATATCTCTCCGATTGCATCGTTGCCGTTGTTTGAATAGTACGCCAAAAATTTATTGAAATGGAAAAATGCTGTCCCCGGATCTCGAGATTCTTCTTCGTTTTAAAAATGCCAACTTCTGAAATTGGCCAGTGTGAATGCTGTACATGTGTGTGTGTGTGAGTGTGTGTGTGTGTGTGTGTTTGGGTGTAGGTTTTGTTTTACTGTCCAGTCACATTATCGAAACATCAGGTAAATCATCGATCGATGAAATATTCAAGTTATAATTATTACAGTTTTAATTGGCCAGTGCTTAATATCCAGTTAAGACTGACGCCATTACCAAGAATTTTATAATTGTTAATTTTAAAAGTAAAAATAGGAGGAATGGTTGCATGGTTAACTGTGCAGTGACTACTGACAATTGTGGTCCAATTAGTATTTGGCATATAAAATAGCTCATTTAATTTGCCTTTAAAGAATTTTCAATGATTTTGCTGAAAGCGAAGAAGCATTGTTCTTTTTTGTGTTACAAAATAAATTATAACCCGGTTTTATTCCGAATATGATGCTAGCAAAAATATTCAATATATTAAGTGCACCTTTCTTTATATCCTTCTCTTTGGTTTTCCATTGTTGCAATGAAAAAAATTTAAGAAAAAAATTGTTCCATTCAATTTATTGAATAATAGGGAAAAAACGGATTTTTCCAGGATTTCATTAAACCAAAACATTGCCGAGGAATTCCAAAATATCATCATTTTCCACCGTAAAGAGTTTCATCGGAAACAGCAGCTAAATGAGCACTAACCTTGCTTTTGGAATAACTACTAACAATATCGTTATAAGTCCCGAATTGAATAATTTTTTGTAGCACTTCCGAGAAAGCATCACCTCAGTAAGCCTCGTTTGTGTGCCGCACATTTTAATCCTTTTGTCAATATCTACGACAATAATATAAATGCTGAAGAACCATGATATAAATAAGTATACCCTTCCCCTCTCCCCCCCACCACCTCGTAACCCTATACGCATCACTTGGCTATCACGAATGAACAACGTTATGCAGCACAAGTAGAACAGAAAAAAAAATAACTATGAAATGCAAGCATACAAAGGACGAAATCCTGGAATGTCAACGATTCGGCAGCTTGATGTTTCAAATATGCAACAAGTTTTTATAGTCAAAGGTAAAGAAGTATACAAAGATTAAAACAGGAGGAGCATGGTGTATCTGATGTCAGTCTACAAAGCAACAACTACGACAGAACAAAGAAAAAATTAAATTTCATTTTCCGCAGGTGCTGCGTCAGTAGCATAAACTTAATATTTTTCCGCTTATCTGTTTGTATTTCAACTACACGCTTCAAAGAGTACAGCGTGTGGGACAGTTAGTGGGCGTTAAGGTTGGTCAATTCATTATAGTTAACTTTTTAAAAATATACACATTCATATAAGTGCAATCTTTGGCTACTTTTATTCCTTTTACGTGTAGATACTTTTTCGTGTAGATAGGGGACAGGGGGGCGCATTGATACGATTTTTGTTCGGATTCAAAAAAAAAACCAGATTGGCAGTAATACCAAAAGAAAATATTTAGCTGTGTCCAAGATCTATCTAACTTGCTTCTTTAAAACGTGTTATCTGAAAAATTTTTAGGATAATTTTATAAAAAAGCGAAATTTGTATCAAACTGCCCCACTTACGGGGTACAAGAAGTAACGCAATGCAAGATTTCTTAAGACGCATTTGTCTACTACGTTTACTACTACTTATTTTTTTGTTCAAAACTATATTATAAAATTTACGAAATGTAATAGTTTTGCGTAAAATAACGTTATAACAAGTAACTTTAGGGGTCGGAGTCCTTTATTTTAAAGTGTGTATTTGGAGCACCTTAATCCAATACTGCAAAAAAAGTCGCTCTCAAGTGGTATAGGAGATAAAATTAGGCAAAGTTGGAAAAAATTACCATTTAAGAATATACATATTTTTTATATTTTAAAGTAGTTTAAGAATAATGTTTAATATGAGACAGCAATAATAAAAATCCATTCTGTCCTTAAAGAAATACGAAGGATAAATTGTGGCTTCAAATGAAAAAATTACACTGATCATTAGGATTTTCCAAAAAAGTTGAAGTTGTTTTTTTTATGTGTACAAGCGTAAATTTTCAAAAGGCTGGTTCACAGCTCGTTTTCTATTTCATATTTCCTTAAAATAAGCTATCAAACATGAAAACTGGACGAAAACTACCGTAGTTGTGATATTTTACTTTTCGCAAAAACTCCTTTTTGTTCTTGTTGTTTTAAAACAATCGAAAAAATTCCAAATTTGAAAAAATTTAAACAAAATCTTGTGGAAACATTTTTTTAAAAACTATGCATAATGCATACGCAAAAAATTGTGTCGTTATATCAGTGATGACCAAACGCAAACAACTAAAGCTGCTTGCGTGTATATGTAACGTTTAAAGCTTCTCACTGAAAGAAATAGAACCCCAATAAACATTGTGGCGAGGGGTGATTCGATAACGAACCGCTTGTGAATCGTTTTTTTTTAAAGTTTTCGAATAGTTTCATATCGACTTTATCAGAGGTTGGCTTGATGATTTAAGAAAGAACCACTTAAAATCATGACTTTCATAAGCTCCATTTTAGAAGTTTTGAAACAAAAAAAAAATTTTTCCGACTTTTCAATATAAAAATTTTTTTAAAAAAAATGTTTTTTACTAACTTTCTATTCTAAATACGTCATTTAAGCGAATAGTTGTTTTTTAAATTTTATGTTTTTTTTTTTAATTTTAAGTGAAAAAAGACTTAAATATAAATTTTCATAAATTTTTATATGAAAAAATTTGGTGAAATATTTTTTCTTCTGTTATGTTATTTCATGCTCATTCTTTATATAAATAATTTCCACTTATAATTTCTTCAAGATTTTCATATCAATAAGTTCTCGTTAACAAATTGCTTGTTGTTGTTTTGGCGACTCGTTAACGAATTGCTTTTTATATTTTTATATTTTGCTTTTTATAGTTTTTGGCGACTCGTTAACGAATTGCTTTTTTTAGTTTTGGCGACTCGTTAACGAATTGCTTTTTCATAGTTTTGGCGACAGAATGTATAACAAAGCCGAAAAAAAGTTGGTCAAACAATGATTAAAAAAATAATTTCGAACTTCTGAAAAGCTCTTTAAAAAAAATACCTAAATAAAAAAAAAAACAAAAAAATAAATTTTTTTTTGACCAAGTTGGGGTTCGAACTCGTGTCAGCGAATGCTGGCTTTTATTAACAAGCAAATTAAGCACGATATATTCAGCATCTGAAATAGCTGAGTGGGTAAGGTGCCGGACTAGCATTCAGGAGACGTGGTTTCGATTCTTGACGTGGTAAGCTTGAGATTACTTTTTATTTTTTTTTTATATTTTATTTTTTATATGATTTATATGATTCGTTATCGAATTGCTTCTTTTAGTTTTGGAAACTCGTTAAAGAATTGCTTTTTATAGTTTTGGCGACTCGTTTACGAATTGCTGTTAATAATTTTGGCGACTCGTTAACGAATTGCCTTTTTCGGTTTTGACGATTCATTAAGGAAAAACAACTAACAACAACCATACCCTATATAGAGTATAAATCACATAGCAGACTAGACAGCTGTTTCGTTGGCCGCTACACCAACTCATCAGTAGCCTTTTTTTCATGAAGTAGTAGTATGCTTCACAAATGAAGTAGTATGCTTCACAAATTAGAAGAACTTTAAGCTGCTTTCATATCATTTGTATTCTCGTACATGCAATTCAGGATAATTTAACTAATTGCATTCGTGAAACAAATAGAAAATTAACAGCAAGAATCACGAAAAAAAGGCTACTGATGAGTTTGTGTAGCGGCCAACGAAACAGGTGTCTAGTCTGCTATGTGATTGATACTCTATATAGGGTTTTGTTGTTGTTAGTTGTTCTTCCTTCAGTTATTTTCTTCGGAAGCACCATTGACCTTGATCTCGATAAAATATAACCTTTAATAATTGAAAAATTATTGCAGTTATATAAACACATAACTTAAATCTTATGAAAGAAGGTCGTAATTAATTTACATATAAATATTATTATTATATCTTTATTATATATTATTATATTATTATTGCAAATATTATTTTATTTATTATTATCTATATTATGTATACACATAAAACAGAGTTACATTACATTAATAAATTACTAAGTGAATTGATTTTACTACAAAATTTATATTCTCTATACCATATATCTTTTAGAAAAACTTATGCGCCTATACCATTTATAAGGGTTTTGCCCATTTGCATGAAACCCATTAATAGTGTACGCAATATGTCAAAAAAAATTTAAAAAAAGGATTTACTTATAGATGAATATCTACATACGCGATCCTCTTCGGCAAGCAAACATTTCCATTTAAAAAATAAGTTAAGAAAGAGTACAAAATATTATTTATTACATATGGGCATTTCTTTGCTAACGTACGCGACATTCGTACGCATATAACAGCAAAACAAATTAAAGTGATAACAAAGTATGTAGCTTATATTTTGGTTGTTGTGTAGCCCTAGAGGAGTACTATATATAGGAGTAAAATCAGGCACGGTCGAGCTTTGAGTTTCATGATATCCGCCTTTATAATGGTGATTCGTACGCGTTAAAAAAGTAAGTAATTTTAAGATGCATGTAAATATATCCATTCAAGTTTAAAACTCTGCGATATATGTTGGAAAATTATTTTTTCTTAAAATGTTAAAAATAAGTCAAATAATGCTATTTTATATTGCAGTGAGTAAAAATCATAATTATATTGGTTTCTTATCATATTTGAACAAAGTGATGAAAGGTACGCGACAGATTTTTTTTTTCCTATAAAATAACAAAAGTATTGATACACAAAATTTTTCAAGCTATAATATTTTTATCTATACTATTAATAAATCTGTAGCCACTTTTTATGTTCACTCATCACGTTTAAACGACAACTCAGATTTTTATAAAATTTTGTACACATATTTATAGGTCAGCAGAGAGTGCAATAGGATACTTTATTTTAACCCATTAACAACCAATGTTACTATATGGAAACATATGCGTCTCGAATTTTCATTAAATACTGCATAATATTTCAAAAGTTTTAGTGCCAGTTTTTTAAAAGTAAAATTAGCATGCAATAATAACTTATTCTGCTCAATGGCATACATAGTTTTCACCAAAATGTTGCTTCAAGTCTAAAAATGTCTGTTTTTTATGGTTTTCTTTCGGCCCTAATGGATTAAATTGCACTTCGGTTAAACGAGAACAAAATCAATAAACGCTTTTAAATTTCCTTCAATTTGATACCAAAATCATGTATGTAGTTTGAAAACTGTGAAAAATTTTAGTACCAGATTTAGTACCAGAAATTTAATTATAAGCTGAGAATGAGAGAAAAACGACTTGAAATTCACACTTTTAGCTTTGAAGGCAAATATTTCAGTCAGTTTGCAATGGATTTCAATAATTTTTTTTGAAAAATGTTGTTTGTTAAAATATCCTTCAAACATAAGTTGAAATTTTTACTAAACCAAAGTATTAATATTTTCAAAAATTTTTTTAAAAAATGTTCAAAAATTTTTAGTTTAAGCGAAAAAATTGGATAAAAGTTGTTTTTGTTGTAAAAAAAATTAAATCCAAAATTTAGGTTTTCGATTTCCTATCAGATGATATAACAATCTTAAGGTTAATAATTTGTAGTATTACTTAAACAATAAAAAATCGTTTTGGTAGCGAAAAATCAAGCCTACCCACTATCAATTTTTGAATGAAAACTTTTTGAAAACCCGGCGAAGCGGCGGGCTTAAGCTATTAAAAATAAAAGTATAACTTAAATTCTTAATCAGAAAAAAACACGTTTTTATCAAAATAAAAACAAAAATGCTTCGGATATGGTGTTATTACATGTCACAATGGGTTCACTAACCACTTTTTCTGCCCAAAATTCTGAAATTTCTTTCGGTGTCACCAAATTCGAATTTGATGTCAAAAATGAAAAAATCAAATAGGCGGATCCAATATGGGTGCCGAAATATAAAAATTTTATTGTATCCGTATGAAACGTTCTATAAAAGGGTTTTCGGGGTAGCTGCTTTCGAATTTGATGTACAAATTTAAAAATTTTACATGACAACTTCAATGTGAATCACGATATTTTTAACTATTTTAAGATTTCGAAATATTATAATAAAATTTAAATCAGCGAAGTTTTTTAGACTCTTAAGGCATTTTGCTTTCAAATGAGACTATGTTAAATTGGCTGAAAATTAGATTGAAACCTTAACCCATTCAAGTATTTGATTGCATGCATTGAACCCATGAGCATTTGTGACGAAGTGTGAAATGTGGGGGGAGGGGGGAAGCGGGAGAGAGGAAGGTCGTGCGCTACGTCACAAACAATTTTTGAATTCAGTTTCAAAATTTTAAATTATATTAAAAATTTAATTTTATTGTGCACGAATTACGTTACGTAATTTAGGAACAGCTCCTTAAGGTTATTCAATCAAAAACTTTTATGTAACTTTACATTCAAAGTGAACATGACAGTGTTATAAAAAATATAAAACAAACAACAATTTTCACCATTGGCGAACATCCATATTATAACGTATCGCCACTGGTTGTTAACGTCAGAAAAGCTTTTATTTTGGTTTAGCTCTGTTCACATGGTCAAAATTTTCATGAAATTGTTAAACAAACAGAATAGAACAACGTGAAATTTCATTGGAACTTCCCTTATAATAAAACTTACAATAAAAATTACGTGTTCTATGCCTTTTTCATAACAAAATAGTAAATTATAAAAAAAACCTTACGTCGTGGGGAAAGGGGGCTTAAAATTTTGGGACAACATGGGGGGAGGGTCAAAAACTGGTCAAAAACATGTTGCGTAGTTTATGAACAGCCCCTTAAGTATCAATTAGATGTTTTTTCTACTTACAATTACGTACGCGACAAAGTCTTAGAGTCTTTAAATTTTTTTTATATATGTTCTAAAAAACTAATAAATTTATAATAATAAGCACGATAATAATCTTGCTTAAGGTACCGGCTTTCATTCACTTTCGCTTACATAAAGACTAATGGCATTAATAAATTAATAAATTTTTCGGTACATGTACGCGACATTGGAACAGAATCAGAAACATGTATAAAAATTAGCGTTATTTGACCTCCGAAAGCTATCTTTTTATTTTTATATATTTAGTTGTTGTTGGCAAGTAAATTGCAAGCTACAATACAATATTAATTTTTTTTATTTCAGGGAATTACATAAAGAGAAGAACTCATTAAATTTCGTAAAAACTGAGTTTAAGAGAAACTTGTTTTTGTAGCCACTTTTTTTTGTATTCAAATTAAGATCAGCTCTCAATACTCTCATATAATAAAATTGAAACATTTTTGGCTCATTATTGGCGATGAGAACAAATTTTTAGTAACATTTAATTTTTCAGCCGTGGTTGACCATTTTAATGAAATGCCCATGTGGCAACCAACTAAAAAAAAAAAATTTCAAATCGGACAGTTAAGCCCGGTTCACAGTGTGAATGAACCTTTCTTTTTGAACAAGGTGGTATTTTAGATATTTAAAAGAAAAAATTATTAAACATCGCCATTACGACCATTACGAGCAAAGGAAGATTTTGAAAATGTTTCTTAAATCGCGCATTAATCGCTTGGCCGATCGAAAAGCGATCCATCTTCCAAGGATCGCCGGAATGAGGGAAGGAAGCTTTTGTAAATGTTTCACAAATTTACAATTTGCAGATCTAGCAGATTTATGTAATTTTTTGTTTTTTTAAAACAAAACTATTTCATTCCAATGTAAAACTTTATTTGTATATCTGCGTTCACATTTTTAATGGTGAGACGATTTCAAGATTCCGTGTTCACTCGCTCAATGAAAATAGCCTGAAATACCTTTAAAATATTTGGCACTGGGCCTAATTATAATAGAAAATTCCATTTTTCAATTGGTTTATTATTCACTTAGGACATTTGGTATAAATTTAGTGATGAAAAAATAAAAACATAGGAACAATTTTGGAAAAATTATCAATATAGTACAAAAATAAATTCTATTTTTTAAAATAGGCAAATTTTTAAACTGAAAATCGGGACAATCCGCGTGGAGATCGCAAAGTACTCCCACTCTTTTCTCACGTGATGGTATTCTACTAAAATTAGCAAACAATTTCAATCGTTAGCAATTTCCATTACAACTTGCTTACGTCATTGATATCCATACATCGCAATGGACAAGTCTCGATCAAGCATTGGAAAAAATTGTAGTATCAATGGACGTTCATCGAACCAGCTTTTTGTTATGATCGCCTGAAAAAAAAATGAATGACGAGAAAGGCAGACAAGAAAGAAATGCCAAAAGTTGAATAATTTAATGAATATGCAGTGAAATAGAAAACGCTTGCCTTAAACAATTAAGAGATAAAGAAAGATAAAAAGAGGGTTTTCAATTCAAAAACTTTAGGACGCTATAAACGCGTAAGCTATACAACAATTGTTATTGATTACAGTAAATAAATCCATTACATTCATATCGCTGTACAGTATTAAAAAGTTTTTAAAGCTTAAAAGTGCCCTTACTCGTATATGCTGCTTAAACGTACCAATATATATTATGGCTATTACTAACTTATATTAGTGGTGATTATATTCAGGCTAAACGTTAAGCATCTGACTTCTCTTCTGTGCTCCAAATTTGGATTAAGGACACTAGAAATGACTAACAACCACAAGTTCTTTGTGTTTGCACTCGCTTTTATACTACTTTCCGTGTACGCTTGAATGCACGGATCTTTGACATTTAAACGGTAGGAATTTCAATTGTCAAACGAACGTAATGCCTGCAAGGTACACTACTCAACGGTTCACTCCATGGTGTAATGTGGCTGCAACAAACGAGACCGGCATTGCTTTGCACTCAGAGATATTTTTGTTGTTGTTGTTGTTGTTCTTGTTGTTGCTGTTGCTGGCTTGTGGTATTTGGAAAAATTGGATTTAGTTTTAACCTCCCTTTAAATTTAAGCTATTTATGCATGTCAGTTCAAAGTATGCATAAAATGTTTGCAAAATATTCGTTATTAAATTCAGTTTTGCATAATAATGTGGCAGCTCTCAAGGGGGAGAAAAATTTGCTTATAATGAATAACATTCATTGCTTGAAAAATTGAATATTTTGACAAAAGTAAATAAAGATGATTGTGGTTACAAACGGGGTAAGGTGTACTCACAGAAAATATTTTGCAAATTACTAAAACTATTAATTAACAAATTTTTCCTTTTTTTCTTGCAAGCACACCAGAGTTAAACTTATCTTTAAATGTTTGAATACGAGACCACAAAAGATAAGCATTAAATACTTTGATTGAATATGAGAAATATTTTAAACAATGACGAAATAGGCTTTGATTAGTTAAAGTTCGATTTAAAAAGCATTTTGCTATTATCTTAATGATTTTAAATTTTGAAGAATTTCAATTATCAGAACCATTAAAATTCTTAGCCTAATTTTGATCAAAATTTTAAACTAAAAGTTGTAAAGAAATTATAATCTTCAAAGGCTTAAGTCACTCGAGAGTGCAAAATGAAAGTAATTTAAGGCAGTAATGCAGTGAAGAGGTAAATATTTTATGCTGAATTCAATTTTTTTTTTTGCATATCATTATAGAAGATAATGTTTTCAATCATTTGATATGTTCTATTTGCACTTTCAATTACTCCAAATCCAATTTGTGAAAGCTTTGATAAAAAGACATGTAAGTGTTGAGAAGTATAACGTTTATTTAAACAAATTTATGTAATACTTTTTTAAGCAAACTAGCATTTGAAAAAATATCATATATTATACATTATTTTATATTTGGGCATTCAAGTATTGTATCAATTTTAGAAATTTTATTACTATTGTAAAGAAATATTCAAATAAATATTTTTAATCATACATTATTTTTTTTTAAGAATAAATAAACCTTTTTTTATTGATTTAAACGAAATTTAAACATGAATTCTGTCTTATATTTTTCTTTGAAACACAGTGAAACACTGAGTTAAATCATATCGTCGCACAGTGGGAGATTCGTGGCCATAAATAGAAAAAAGTAAAATGTTGATATTGTAGAACATTTTTTTACTAGTCGAAAGTTTATACATCAGATAAGGAAAACCCAAAAAATTACTTACAAATCTTTTAAAGTTTGGTCAGAAAATGGCTCGAAGTCTAAACTTTTTTTAATGAAAACATTTTAGGCTAGCACTTGTTTTCACTATCTGTAGTTGTAAGTAATCCACTTTTTTTGTTTTTAAGAGAATGGAATTGAAATGAAAAAACAATAAAAACGTGATATTTCATGTTTCTTAAACTGTAACAGTTTGTTATCAAAAGAAATATATTTTTTGTGTGTTTTTTAAAAATAAGCATGTTTAGTGCATAAAAGCTAAAAACTTTGGAAACATTAAGATGTAAAATATAAATACATCAAAAAATATCTTTCCAAATTTTTCAAAATAGTATGCAGAAATATATATGTTTAGAAAAAAATATGGTTCATGCTGCCGAGGCTTGCCCCAAAGGGGTTTCATGTGATTTTTACTTGTGGAATATCATTTAGAAAAACAAATTATTTTATTATTTTCAGCGAATCTTTAAAATGAAGATTACATTAGAAATACTAAAGAGTGATGTAAATTATCACAATTAAGTAAGAGGGAAGTGTAAAAATTTTTAAAAAAATTGTAGGTGCAATAAGTTTTTTTAAACTATGTTTTTTCCCCCTCTCAAGTCTTGCTCTTATGATATGTAGTCTTTAGATTTTAAGAATATATATAAATCGTATGTATGCATGTATGAAATGCTCCAAATATTTGGTACTAGCTGAATACCCGGCGTTACTCGGAGGTTCATATAAAAAATTGTTTAACTCATTCGTCAATATGAAAAAACTTTTCAAAAAAATTAAATAAGAACGAATGTTGTGTGCATCTTTTAAACCGCTAACTTTGGCGGCATGAGCAAAATTATAGCCATAATATCTGAGGAGTATGAGGAAAATTCCAATTTTATATTTTATTCGATAGAATGGACATTTTTGAAAAAATGTCATAAAAATCTGACCAACAAATTAAAATTTTTTGCAAGCATTGATGTTGCTGTAGCGCCCAATGTGTTGAGGATACTACACTTGTGCTCAGGAGCTCAGGTGTAATTATTGTTGACGTAAGCTTTGTATGTTTTTTTAAGGTTTCAGAATATTTTTTATTCACGGATACTTTCTTAAAGAAATTAAAATATATAGGAAAAAAAAAATTGTAAGTAGTTCTTAAGAATTAATCAAAACTTGCTAAGTCAACAAAATTCTTAAAGGAACGTATGGACACAAAAATTTGTATGATACAATGGCTGAGCGTAGAAGAGGGTATAGGCCCCTCTTTAAGGGTTATTCGAAGTAGAGAATTGTAAATAGAAAAGAGTTTTATTTTTGTAGATAGTACAGAAACAATTTTATGTTTTTTTGTAAAACTGAAACAACTTTTGCTAATGTCATATGAAAGGGAGTCAAAAATGCAATTTTTAATTTATATTATTTTTACAACAAAAAATACTTTTGTGCTTTTTTCTTAAAAAACATTGAATATTATGGACCTTTCTAGAGAAGCACAAGAGCCATGCATCAATATATTTAAAAACGCAAGTCTACGCAATAGCAGAATTTGTTCAAAAACTGCTAATAATGAAGATATTTCCCACCATCTTCTAATATCTTCCGATCCTCTTGTCAGCCATTTGCTACTGAAAAAAGAAAAAAATACAAGGAGCTTTAATAATTGGTATGGAAGGTGGGCGTGTCTGTGGACGGAATTAATCCTAACTTATATATATTTAATATTTAAGTGTACAAAGCTCTCATACCAAATTCCAAACCGCTTTGTTTATTTTTACTACTTTAAAAAAAAAAAAAAATTGGTATGTAAAGTGGGCGTGTCTGCGGCATATTCAATCCAAACTTGTGTATAGTTACTATTTAACTGTAAAAACCTATCATACCAAGTTTCAAAGCTCTAGGCTTATTTTTACTATTTTTTACAAAAAATTCGTACGGATGGTGGGCGTGTCTGTGGGCGGATTTGATCCAACCTAAAATATGTTTGAAATTTAACTGTACAAAGCTCTGACAACAAATTTTAAACCTTTAAGTATATTATAACTTTTTTTTGCAAAAAAATTCGCATGGAAGGCGGGTGTGTCTTTAGACGGATTTGATGAAACTTATATTTATTCAATATTTAACTGTACAAAGCGCTCATACCAAATTTCAAACCTCTGAGTTTATCTTTATTTTTTACAAAAAGTTCGTATGGAAGGTGGGTGTGTTTGTGGGCGGATTTGATCCAGACTTATATTTAAATATTATTTAACTGTATAAAGCTCGCATACCAAATTTCAAATCTCTAGGTTTGCTTTTACTATTTTTTTCAAAAAAATTCGTATGGAAAGCAGGCGTGTCTGTGGGCGGATCTCATCCAAACTTCTACATATTTCATATATTGCTGTAAAAAGTATTCATACCAAACTTCAAAGCTCTATTTCAATTTTTACTATTTATGGCCAAAACTTGTTTGAAGTTCTCCCACTGTGCGTCGTTGGGCGTTCAATACCGCGTATCCGCTGCTTACACACACACACGGTGATAGTAAAATTCTACAGGAGTGCAGAAAAATTGCTTCCTTTTAAACTATTGAATGGATTTTCAGCTAAACTAAAAACGTTTGTTGTAATTAGCTACTTTTCAATAAAATCAGTGCTTTATTAATTAAATAAAATTTATTTAAAATTTAAATTTTGGCCTTTTTGCAATATGCGCTGTATTTAGAATTGCCAGATCCTGAAAGGCTGTTGTCGGGACAAGTCAAGAAAATTCCGGAATTTCTTATTTATCGTCGGCACAAAAAAGTCACATTTGTGTACTAGTGTTTGTATTTGATGAACATAAATATGTATAAAACTAAAGCATTAGCAATATGAACATAAATTGAATCTAAGTAATAAGCAATATCATCATAAATGAAAACTAAATAATAAAAACAAAGCAAGTGACAACAATAGAACATTGATGTTTCCTAAAATTAAAATAACGTATAAATTGAGGATCAGCAGAACAAAACCGAATAACTAAATTTGTTTATGTATATGTTACAAGAGATACCAAAATATAAATGTAGTTTCTTAGTTTTTGTATTACTTAAAGGAGTTTTAGTAATATTTAATCTGCGGTTTTTGGTCAGTGGATCCACTGATAGTTGAAAATGCGGAATCAAAGAAAGTCACATATGTTCAAAGTGGATTTGTTCTGCTGTTACTCAATTAAAAAAGATATTTATTTAAGGGGAGGTCCTCATGAAACTCGACCAAAAAACTCAATTATTTTTTTTCCATTTTTCAATAGATTATGATATGTAGTTTATTATATGTTTCAAAAACGGTTTGGCCGCTAACGATTGCATTAAAAAGTTATCGCATAAGAAAGGAACCCATCTTTTTCATGAAAATTATGAGTAGCTCATCAATGACTATTTCACAAAAAATAAGTATCAATATTTTTGAAACGCACGCCTGTGTTCCTTAACATACTATGGTAAGAAAAGTTATCTCAGAAACTACCAGATGTCTCTAAATGCGCTGTGGCGTTGAAAAATTGGAAAGCTAATAACTCGAAAACATCGCTAGCCAAACTTTAAAAAGTGTTTTCCGAAAAACTATGTCTCTCCACGATATGGATTATGGAGGTAATCCACTGATATCCACGATATGGAGAACTACTGCATGGATTGACTTGATTTATTTTTATCTTAAAGTAAATACAATTTATTGGATCCTTTATCTAAATTCAGAGATATATAAATAAAAATGGCCTTTTATTTATATTTTTGGGCACTTTAAAGGCGAAAAATGTGAAAAAACGGTACTAAAAATTCACACGTTTGACATTTTTGTAATTTTCAACTATTTGTTGATATTATGAGTATAGGTAAATATAATATAATTACAAAAAATTGTTTTGGTTTTTTTTTTTTTATTTTTGATGGCATGAACGTGCTTGTCGAAGAAAACCATTTGGGTACCTTTTTTCCAACGTGATGTTTGACGACATATTGACTCTTCACATTATAGTTTTACTTATCAAAACAAATATTTTCCTATAGTTTAGGAATCAATAAATATCTGCAAACAAACTCAAGCTGTTGATTTAATTTCTTCTATGAAAAAAAATATCAGGAACATCGCCGAGAACCTGCCCTAAACAAATTTTTTATTTGCAAGAGTTTTTTTAGAGTATTTTGTTAACATCTGGTTTATTTAAAAAATTCTTGAAATTTAGAGGATATTCACTTATATAAAAAAAGAAAACGAAATGGTAATTTCAGCCCTGGAAAGGAATTTGTCCTAGCTTCTTAAAATCAATTGTGTTTTGAAATCTTTGAACACAAATAATCGAGAACTGGACCTACAAGTATGTTCCCAAAAACATACTGAAAAAACTTTCAGTGTCAGGTGGGAAATGAACCAGGGTTCTCTGGCGTATGGGCCACACACTCTACCCACTACGTCACGGCCGCCCAGTCTTTCATTTATATTTAGTTTTATTTAAAGCTCAGATTTAATGAGCCTAAAAGCATTTTTACTTCAAAGACCCTTTTACACTGGTTAAGACTTGAAATCAATTTTCAGATATTGTAGACAAATTGCTGTGAAATGGAAGTTTTCAATTGCTTGTGTAAGGTAATTTTTTTTTTTGTAGAGTAAAATATTTCGGTACAAATTGTCCGATAACGGGACACAGGGCAAGCACTTCAATAACTGGACAATCTCGACGGATCTCGACCACCTGGCAACTCTAGCGGTATTGCAAATGGTATTGCACGCCCAAAGAGGGTATATTACATAAATTCATCATGAGGTAAATTAAAGAATTTCATGAACAGTAACGTCATAATTTAATACTGTAACAATAGGTTTGTGGTAACTAAAACATCGCATCAATGGTTGTACCATATCTAGATGTTCCCAGTGTTCTACCAGAATCTAAATCTAAATTACCTTCTTCTTCTTTCAAAAATTGTATTAAGCTTAATCATTCATCTCTATGGTAAAACAATTAAAAATTTCCTCAAATTTTTCATATTTTTTGACTTTAACCCTTAAATTCTCAACTTTTTTGATTGGCAAGGAATAAATATATTTTATGTAACTTTGAATTCTGAACAACTTTTGTTCTACGTCGTTTTTAACAGATGCGTCTTACCCCCTGTACATACAAATTACCTGGTCATACACTTTTTTTATAAACTTTTTTTTGAAAATTTTTTGCTGAAAATTTATTTTATTTATATATTCAATACTTATTTTGCTTATTTAATACACTACTGGAAAAATTAACAAATTTTTCGCTAGCGATAACGAAAAATATCAAAAAAGAAACAACGCCCCGAAAATTTATAATTCACTAAGATTACGGTTTTTCAGGTGTCATTTCTTGACCAACTAAAACACTTGTCAAATGAGTTAAAAGCACCTGTCTTCAAATCAAATATGTTGGCGCTTAGATCATATACAAATAACATACAGCAAAATTAACAAAAATTAAATGGAAAAGATGCCAAAAAAGTAGTAGAAGTGGTTGGTTCCTCGCGGTACCACCACGCATTTAAGGGTTAAGATCAATTTGTGGATATATTTTGTATTAAATATCCCGTTGTGTAGTAGCAATAAAAAAAAATTTAGCAAATTCTTAATCCAGCAAGTTTTAATTTGAAATTTTCATTCAATTTGAAGTATTTTTACTTCACTACAAAATCATAAAAATAACTATGTTTCCGAAAAACTCGGTTTTGTGCTGCTTTTAACAGAAATATAAATCCTTAAAAATGAAAATTAAATAAGTCGACGAGTTTTGAACTGATTTCAATGAAATAAATTTTATTGGATTTATAGTTAACCAAGCTTTTATATTATTATCCGTTATAATAAGAGGGTACCTTAATACAAGCTGTTAGCAACGGCTATGATGCGAATGCTCACATATTCAAGCACACAAAAACAGCAACATTTTTTTGTTGTGCTCTACTAGCTGAGCATAAAAAGAGATAAGTAGAGAGCATTATGTAGTTTATTGAAACTCTCACAGCACAAATGTGGGAAAAGAAAACTATCAAGCAATGCGTAGCATCGGGGATGATTTTATAAAAAATTTTACTCATTAATTAAATATGCTTACTATTAAAATTTCCAAAGGATAATACACCTACACTGTACAGTAGCACAAATATGATATTTTTAAAATTTTTTTCTCTTAAAATCGGCACAGTATGTACTTTTGGAGTAATACAAAAATTTTCACGTTAATTTTATGTAATAGTATAAATTGCTGCGTGTGTATTTTGTTATTATTTCTTTGTTGTTGGTATTTTGCTGTGCAAAGGGAAAACTATAGTTGTCAAATCGAAGTTGACAGCTCATAGAAAATCTGCAAGTGCTTTTTTTATCATTCGTTTTTCTTTCGTAGTCATTCGCAAACTTGGCTGGTTTTGCCCAAGGTTGATTTATAAGGTTGTCGCAAGGGAGAGAGCGAGTACCCATAAGTGTCAAATCGAAGTTGACAGCTCATAGAAAATCTGCAAGTGCTCTCTATTATCACCCGTTTTTCTTTCGTCGTCATTCGCAAAATTGGCTGGTTTTGACAATTATGGGTACTGAGAAGAGAGTGCGACCAGCCCTGCAACAACCTTATAAATCAACCTTGATTTTGCCAATTATGGGTACTGAGAAGAGAGTGCGATCAGCCCTGCGACAACCTTATAAATCAACCTTGCTTGAGAGAAAAGTTTTCTATCTTTGCGGCTTTCTCTCTGCAATGCTTTTTCGCTCTGCTCATGCTTTTTCACTTACCAGTGCTTTACAGCAGAGATCACAACTGCATTTGAAAACTGCAGTCATCACACATCACATGCATCACATCTGCATATCTGCATACTTTCCCATAGGTAGCGAGCGTCCTGTGTTTTCGTGTTGTTTTTAAATTGAAGCTTTTTACTCCTCGTTCTGTGATTTGCTTAGAGTGAAATCATAAAAATTGTCGACGGATTTTTTCTTGGAAATTTGATGGTTTCTTTGTTGCTAGTGCTTATTACAACAACAAAATTTAATACTTTACATAATATAAATACTAAAAATATATCTTGGCCCGCCCGTGGGAATCGAACCCACGTCCTCTTAAATGAAAGTCAAATACACTATTCAAGAGGCCACAAAAGCTTGTTGGAAATGGTAGTTAATTCAATATTAATTATAACAGAAGCTATGCTGCAGTAGATCGGCACCGTCTATCAATAGATAGAGGATTGTGTATTTGCTATGCTTTGTATTGTGAATGCGTTTGTAGTGTTGTTGATACGAAGAAAAGTATCAATGCCTACAAGTGCGTTTTTAAATGTTAAAAAAATAATTGATATCAATAAATATGGAATTAACAAACGCACGCAAGACATCGGCAAGGTATCTAAAATGTCTGTTAAATTTTGTTTCGTGTGCGTTCTTTAATATATATTTTTGGAGCGAAACTTTTTACTCCTCGTTCTGTGATGTGCTTGGAGTGAAATCTGAAAAATTTTAGAGATTTTTTCGCTAGGCAGTACGCTGTTGAAGGAAAAAATTTGTTCAGTGCAGCCAAGTTCACAACCATGAGTGGAGAGTTAAAATGGAGAGTCGCTGGCATTATATGCCCGTATATGTAATTGGCGTGGAAATTTGACATTCAACATTAAAAAAATAAGCAGTAAATATGTTTTCTGTATATATGATATTTATTTTATGTTATTAAAAATTTTTCAATTTAAAAGTTAATATATTAAAAAGAAAAAATTATTAAGCTATCAAATCTATGTAACTGCGAAAAAGCTTCGCTTCTCTCGTGTGTCCAACGACGCACCTGTGTTTTCATCACAGCAACAAAAGTTTTTATTTGTTTGCATTGTTTTCATTATTAGTGGCTAATATAATTTGGGAAATGCAGGGATCGCAAATAACAAGTATCGCATTAATCAATAATTTTATAGCAATTATTTTTTGATCAATATTTTTTTAGATCAGAAATAAAAGTTATTTTTCGATCAGGAATAAAAATGCTTTTGTGATGGTTTTTTTTTTTTATCAGATATAAAAGTTATTTTTTGATCAAAAATCTATACATAAATAGGCGAAGGCAAAACAGTTCAGTACCATTTTCTCCTGTGTTTCTCAACAGATTTTGATGATTTTTTTGTAAAGGAATCAGAGTAGTTAAAAGGAGTGCACCAAATAGTTTTTAAAACAAAATGCTAGCTGGAATACCAGACGTTGCTAGTGGGTGGTATGGCATTCAGGGTGTTGCTCAACCGATTTTGGTAATTTTTTTTATGGATCAGAGTAGGGAGAAGGTGTGCGTCGAAGAGTTTTTAAAGAAAAATGCTAGCTGGAATACCCTACGTCACTCGGGGGTGGTATGGCGAAAAGGTAGAATTTCGGCCACTGGCGTACTATAGAATAAATAAATCACTGACCTTTAATTATCCAATCGGCAATAAAAATTATTTTTTGATTGTTATTTTTTCGATCACAAATATAAGTTATTTTTTCATCATTATTTTTTAGATCAGAAACAAAAAATCATTGGTCGATATTTTTTCACTGAGATTACTTACTTACTTACTTAGGTGGCCGTGACAACCCGTGTCCGGATTTCGACCGACCTCATCAGCTCTCGCCAGGCGCCTCTGCTTTGCGCGCGCCTTCTCCAATCGGATACACCAAGTGCGGTTAGGGCTTCCTCAGCCTGGTCCATCCATCGGAGGCATGGTCTCCCTCGTCGTCGTTGACCAGCGACCCTCGCTTCGAGCACCTTTTTCGCTGGAGCTTCGTCGTCCATACGATGGACATGACCCAGCCAGCGTAGTCGCTGCACAGTTATACGCCGAACTACGTCAATGTCTCCGTAGAGCTCATACAGCTTGTGGCTCATTCGGATGCGATAGTCATCGCCGACTCGAACAGGACCGAAGATTTTGCGAAGAACTTTTCTCTCGAACACCCCCAGAGCGGCTGCGTCAGTTTGCGAAACTACCCATGCCTCAGCGCCATAAAGCAGCACAGGTAGAACGAGCGTCTTGTAGAGTGTTAGTTTTGTCGATCGAGAGAGGGCTCTGGAACTTAGTTGCTTACTGAGCCCGTAGTAGCACCTATTAGCAATTATTGTTCTTCGCTTTATCTCCAGGCTGATTTCGTTGTTAGTATTAATGGCGGTGCCAAGGTATACAAACTCCTTGACTACTTCAAAGTTATAGCTGCCGGATGAAACGTGGGAGTCTAAACGCCGAGCTCCCTTGTTTGTAGACAGCATATACTTTGTTTTACCCTCATTTATCGTCAAACCCACTTTGGCTGATTCCTTTTCGATAGCGGCGAAAGCAGCGGTAACATCTCTCTTGGTTCTGCCCACAATATCAATATCATCAGCGTAAGCAAGGAGCTGGACACCTTTATAGAAAATGGTGCCATTACGATGCACACCGGCCTTTCGTACGATCCCCTCCATGATGATGTTGAAGAGATCGCAAGACAGTGGATCGCCTTGCCTGAAACCTCTTTCGGTATTGAAGGTTTCGGAGAGGTCATTTCCTACCTTGACGGAGCTGCGTGTGTTGCTCAATGTCATTCTGCAAAGTCTAATCAACTTTGCAGGTATACCGAACTCAGACATTGTTGCGTATAGGCAATCCCTTCTCGGGCTATCGAACGCAGCTTTAAAGTCGACAAAGAGATGGTGTGTGTCAATTTGATTTTCGTGGGTTTTCTCCAGGATTTGTCGTAGCGTGAAAATCTGGTCTATGGTGGACTTACCAGGTCGAAAGCCACACTGATAAGGTCCAATCAGTGTTTTTGTAATTGGCTTTAATCTTTCACACAGTACGCTTGAGAGAACCTTATATGCGATGGAAATAAGACTGATACCTCTATAACTTGCGCAGATTGTAGGGTCTCCTTTCTTAAGTATAGGGCACAGTACACTGAGGTTCCAATCGTCGGGCATGCTTTCTGCTAGCCATATTTTGCTGATGAGCTGATGCATGCGCCTTATCAATTCATCGCCGACGGTTTTAAACAATTCAGCTGACAGGCCGTCAGCACCCGCTGCTTTATTGTTTTTGAGTCGTTGGATAGCAACTCGAACCTCTTTTCACTGAGATTAAAAATATTAATTTCTGATCGTCATTATATCGATATGAAAAACATGTGTATGTACATCCTTATTTTTGTTTTCGAAATTAACGAATTACGCACCGGGGTTTTGTTCCTTAAATTGGCAGAGGTAAACTGTGAAATTTTCAGGAAAAAATATTGATTTTGAAATGTGCTTCAAGCGACCTGTTTATCGAAAATCTGATTTATATTGGAAAAAAGTGCTGTTTTCCCAAAAAAATCCCAATTACATAAAAATCGGATTTAAATTAGCAGAGTAATGATTTTATACTTTTGGAAAAACATCTAATTTTTTCTTGTTCTATTAAGAAAATCACAAAAATTTAAATTAAAAAAAAAAAATCAGTGAAATGTCATGGATATTTTTTCTAAAACTATTTCTATTACAGACACAAAAAATTGAGCGTTTACATTTAATAATTTTTACGTTACAAAATTTTTTGCTAGAAGTACGCCTTTTTGGAAATTTCGAGTTTGAATATTTTTACGAAAAAAATTTCTTAAAATAAAAAAAAAATAAAAATTTTAAAAAATGCAAACAAGTAATGAACTAAAAATAGTTTTGAGCTATTTTGTGCAAATAAATAAAAAACCGAAAATCGGGAAAAACTTATAGCTGTTGAAACTTGACTCTTCTTTCAAAAATCCTTAAAGAGCCCTTTTCTGACATATGGAACACAGAAAAATATCATAAAAAATCGAAAACCTTGGATTTCTGATTTGAAATAACTTCGATATTTCAAAATATATCTGATTATCTTTAAAAAAATTTTGGAATTCCAGGGTTGCCGAAATATGTATAGAAAATTTGGGTTGTCCTGGTTTAAGAGTAAAAAATAATAAAAAAAACACCTCAAAAATCTACTGAAAGATTTTATATCAAGCATACAAATGCAATTAATGTTTTGTTTAATTTTTTATTCTTGGTACATTTCCAAATGTGAGCAATTTCAAAAAATTTCGTTACTCGTATTTCATATTTACCTTTAGTTGTAATTTTGGAATAATGTGTTGCGATTATGATCTGGATATTTTCTTCTATAATCTTGAACAACCTTTAGAAATGAAGATAATGCAAATTTATAACTATGAAAGTTAAAATTTAATGATCATACTTCTATGAAAAAATTTCGTAACGACCAAATCATTTAACGTAATTGCATCATTTTCTGTATGTGTATTAGATCTAGTTTAAGAAAATTTTTCCATGAAATTTCAATGATTTTTTTAAAATTTGGAACATTGCAATTTTTTTAATACAACAACAAAAACAATTAGACTTTTTTCCAAAAGAAAAAAATCATAAGTCTGGTAATCAAACACCGGTTTTCATGTTTGATGTTTCATTTTAAAGAAAAATTAAATGAAAAACGAAATGCGTCGTTTTTTGAAAATTTGAGCTTATAAAAATGTTATTTGAATTTTTTTGGAAAACAGCACAATTTTTCCATACAAATCAGACTTTCAAACTTCTGTGAAGATAGCCCAAAATCTTCAGCCCAACTTTTTGTTCAATTTGCCGCGAAATATATCTGAATTTTGAATTCGCTGCAAATACAAGAGAAGGTATTTAATGAAATTTTAACTTTAAAAACTTAATACATATTTTTAATTTGTTCCTTCCAAAATTTGCTATCAATCGTACACCATACCGCAAACGACCTAGAAGTGAAATATTCGGTTCAGCAAAATTTTTTTTTCAGTAAAAACCAAAAAAAAAAAAATGACAGAAGATGAAAAGTTGTCATCCTAAATTTTTGCCTAAAAATCCACAATTGTGCAAAAAACCGAATGGAGGTATTCAAAAGCTCCGGTCTATCGTCCTTGGTACCGAAATCTTAGCCGAATTCGAAAAAAAGTGAGTTTTATATGAAAATCAGACTTCGACACTGCAAAACTTACCCCAAAACAAAAGATCTCATTCTGAATTTTTTCTCAAAAATCAATCTTTATATAAAAAATCGACTAGTGGTATGCTCAAGCTAAGTTCTATCGTCCTTCGTACCGAAATTTTGGCCAATTTGCGAAAAAAAGGGATTTTCGTATGAAAATCAGAAATCAACACCTAAAATCATACCCCAAAACAAAAGTTCTCATCCTGAATTTTTGTTCAAAAATCAATCCTTATACAAGTTAACATTGTCAAGCTTAAAGATGCCTGCTGGGGTTTCTAAACTATCGTCAACAAATATTACTTAGCAACAACGTTTCATCATAACAATGATCTTACTGGTACGGTATCAGCGGAGTTTGTTGCTGCATTCACAGCAAGACCTTCGTATGACCATCGTTACCAGCAAGAGTACATAGCAACACATAACATCAGCAAGATGGTATTCCATAGATGGTACCGTCACATGTACCTGTTGTTAGGTGACCGACGTGAGTGTGATGGTACCAAGAGAGTGCTTTCTACACTCACATAGCTACGCAAAGGTGTTCAGTCTACCTACATCATCATCGCATGGAGAGGCAGCTTGACCTACGCTTGGGCTTTGGTTGAGTGAAGAAACAGATCTCGTTCACTTAGAAAATAGATTTAAAGCGAGTAACTTCGCTATCAATAAAAAAATCAATTATCACCTATCAACTTGTTTAACACAAAATCGACTGGAGGTATGCTCAAGCCCGGGTCTATCGTCCTTGATACTGAAATTCGAACCGAAGTGCGAAAAAATTTTATTTTTGTATGAAAATCATAATTCCAAACCCCGAAACTTACCCCAGAGTTCTCATCCTGGATTTTTGACATGTGATAGCTGATGCCAAAAGGATGATTTTGTGTCTTATTCCCCAAATCGCTATCAATCGTCCTTCATATCTCGGTTCAGAAAATATTTTTTTTTCAGTAAAAACCCAAAAAAATAAGGGCAGAAGATGAAAAATTCTCATCATAAATTTTTGCCTTAAGATCAACAATTATGCAGAAAATCAACTGGAGGTATTCAAAAGCTCCGGTATGTCTTCCTTGGTACCGAAATCTTAGCCGAATTGTGAAAAAAAGGGATTTTTATATGAAAATCACACTTCCACACCCCAAAACTTACCCCAAAACAAAAGTTCTCATCCTGGATTTTTTTCTCAAAAATCAATCTTTAAACATTAAATCGACTGTTGGACCCTCAAGCCCGGGCCTATCGTTCATGGTACCGAAATTTGGGCTTAAGTGAGAAAAATCGTGTTTTATTGTATTTTGAGGGAAACTGCCCTCTGCCCTGCGCTCGCTACGCCCATGTGCATAATCATATAGCGAACTTCCAAAAAATACTATGCCAACGATCTTTGTACATCTTATTACTGATGCAAACACCTTTTTCTACAAAAAATTATTTTTTATCGAATTACTTGGTATGCTATTTTTTTCAATAAATACGATAGAAAATATATTTTTCACAAAAATTCGCTGCCTTCACGCAATAAATGTTTATATTCGCAACATAATTTCATATTGGTAACTAGATCCACCACTGAGAGTAGTGCTAACGTTGTTTCGCAAAAAGAAAAAACAAGTTCAAAACTGTCATTTGCAACGTTATTTCCGGCTACGCTCAAGTTGATGGAATCGATCTTAGAATAATATGCTCTGGAAATATGACAAGGTAAAACGCGAAAAAGTCTCAAAGCCAACACGCAAGAAATACCGAGATTTTGTCATTATACAGGCTTTATGTGAAAGATAATATCTTTAAATTATATAAGGAACTAGCTTATACCCGGCGCGCTTCGCTGCGCTCAGCGCTTATCCCCTAAAAGAGGGTGTAGCTTTAGTGAAGCCATACTTTTATAGTATGTTCGTACCGAGTTTTATTGATGTGTGACTTATTTCGAAAACTATTCCGACTATTTGGGGTGCCGAAAAAGTACCACGCCCCTCGACCAACGCCCATAAAATGTTACCAGTGGAACGGCATGTGTAAATTGAGGTCGAATACTGAATTCCGAGACTGTGCGACCTACAAAAAAAAACCAAAACTGGTCGATATCGAAAATTTTTGGTGTATTTAAGGAGCCTTTTACGGTCGGCACCAGACTTCATAGGAACCCTCTCAAGGCTTTGGTATAAAAATTGGCTTAGCGGTTTCGGAGTCCTTAAGTGATATACACATATACCCACATACGTATATACATTAAGTCGCCTCACGCTCCTTAGAAAAAAAAGTTGCTTAGTCCGGGTCTTCAAAATAATCCATGGCTTATGTTACGATGATCCCCAAAAAATTTCGACTAAAAATATTGCCTGGTATAGTAGTTAAAAAAAAACAAACGGTCAGAAATAAGAGTAATGAAAAAGTTCTTTTGCATCAAAAATCTTCAATTTTTTCCGTTGGACCAAAGATAATGCGAATTTTTATGGATTGGTTTAACTTTTTTCATATTATTTTCACTAAAATTCAAATTAATTTTTTCCCATACTACTTTTAGTCAAATAAATTGTTAAATGTTAGAAAGTGTGTACATTTTTTTGTAATTTCATTCAATTTAATTCTTCACTTTACACTATATTTTATCATGAATAGATAATTTATTTGACCAAAAGTAACATGGCAAGACAAAATAACTATTAAGTCTGACCGTTTGTTATTAAGAACATAAGAAGATCGGTTAATGTCCTTTCAAGGATTGAAATGGCCATTTCGATTTTGTTTTTTTTTATTTCAAACTATTCCAGCTACTGTCGAAATATTTGGGGGATCATCATAACAAAAAGCGGTATTTTGAGCAACCGACCCAAAAACACCTTTTTTTTTGTGAGGAACTCTAGTATACAAACAAACATTTAGGCATGGCAACATTTATATGTATAGTGACCGCCACTTGGTCTTATTGCACCTACAATGTCCTACATATCAAGTTTCACTATCAAAACATGTACAGCTCAGAAATTACAATGATTTCTGAAAAGTCGGCGTAGATAAAGTGCGACTTTTACTGTAAATTTTGATTTATATACTTTCACGGATTTGTGGGCGTGACAAAATTTATATAAAAAGTGACCGCCACTTGGACTTATAGCATCTGCATACCAAGTTTGACTATCAAAACGTTCACATCTAAGGAATTTAAATTATTTCTAACCGATAGCCCTGGCAGCTAGTGCTTACTTAGTTATAATTGTTAAATTGTAATTAACTATAATACATACATAAATAAATAAATTAAATAAAATGATTGCTGAAGAGTGGGCACAGATATAGTGCTACCATGCACATTTTTGGCAAAGCTGTCGAGAGTAAGCATATGAACTTCATTACCAAATTTTAGTATTTAACGATGAGAATTGTCTGATTTATAGAAATTCTATTGATTTGTGGGTAAGAAAAGTGGCGGCCGTGGCGTAGTGGGTAGAGTGTGTGGTCCATATGGGATAGAACCCTGGTTCGAATTCCACCTGACACAGAAAGTTTTTTCAATTGAATTAATTTTTCAGTTCGGCCGTCACCTCTCTGCTGACAATGGCAAACCTCAGAGAGTAAAAACTGCAATGAAAAGCTTCTTGAGAACATAAGCCGTTCGGAATCGGCATAAAACTTTTAGGTCCAGTTCTCGATCATTTCAATTCATCATAAGAAGCTCGGTCAAAGTCCTTTCAAGGGCTGAAATTGGCCATTTCGCGTTACTTTTTTTTATTTGCGGGTGGTACAAGTTGGCGTGGCAAATTGTATATATATATATATTGACCGCCACTTAGAGCACCTGCGTATGAAGTGTTACTATCAAAACGCGTACAACGCAGGAATAAGCATGATTTCGAAAAAGTGGGCGTAGATATGGTGCGACCACGCCCATTTTTAACAGTTTCCGATAGTGACCTTATGTACAAAATTACCAATTCTAGTCTTCTACAAAGCATTTTTACTGATTTGTGGGCGGTTAAAGTGGACGTAACAACATTTGTATATACATAGTGACTGTCACTTGGATCCATAGCACCTGCATACTAAGATTTCCTATCAAACCGTGTACAACTCAGGAATAAGCATGATTTCGAGAAAGTGGGTGTAGATATAGTGCGGCCATGCCCATTTTTTGTGCATTGGCCGACAGTAATCAAATAAACTAAATTACCAAATCCTAGTCTTCTACTTTTTTACTGATTTGTGGGCGTTGAAAGTGGACGTGACAACATTTATATATACATAGTGACTGCCACTGGGATCCATAGTACCTGCACACTTAGATTCACTATCAAGTAATGATTAAAACTAAATTACCAAATCTTAGTCTTCTACGGCAAAAGCCGTCTGATATAAAGCATTTTTACTGATTTGTGGGCAGTAAAAGTGGGCGTGACAACGTTTATATTTACATAGTGACTGCCACTTGGACCCATAGCACCTGCATACCAAGATTGACTATCAAAACGTGTACAACTCAGGAATAAGCAAGATTTCGATAAAGTGGGCGTTGATATAGTGCGGCTATGCCCATTTGTTGTGCATTGGCCGACAGTAACCATACGAACTAAATTACCAAATCTTAGTCTTCTACCGCAAAGGCCGTCTGATATAAAGTATTTTTACTGATTTGTGGGCGGTAAAAGTGGGCGTGACAACGTTTATATTTACATAGTAACTGCCACTTGGACCCATAGCACCTGCATTCCAAGATTCACTATCAAAACGTGCACTACTCAGAAATAAGCATGATTCGATCAAATGGGCGTGGATATAGTGCGGCCATGCCCATTTTTTGTGGATTGGCCGACAGTAACCATACGAACTGAATTACCAAATCTTAGTCTTCTACGGCAAAAGCCGTCTGATATAAAGCATTTTTACTGATTTGTGGGCGGTAAAAGTGGGCGTGGCAACGTTTATATTTACATAGTGACTGCCACTTGGACCCATAGCACCTGCATTCCAAGATTGACTATCAAAACGTGTACAGCTCAGGAATAAGAAAGATTTCGATAAAGTGGGCGTAGATATAGTGCGGCCATGCCCATTTTTTGTACATTGGCGGACAGTGACCATACGAACTAAATTACCAAATCTTAGTCTTCTACGGCAAAAGACGTCTGATATAAAGCATTTTTACTGATTTGTGGGCGGTAAAAGTGGGCGTGACAACATTAACATTTACATAATGACTTCCATTTGGATCCATAGCAACTGCATACCAAGATTCACTATCAAAACTTGAACATCTCAGGAATTACAATGATTTCTTTAAAGTGGGCGTAGATATAGTGTGACCACGCCCATTTTTTGCACAGTCACCGGAAGTAACCATCTGAACGAAATTACTAAATTTTAGTTTTATATGATTAAAACCGTTTGATATAAAGCATTTTTTTTGGTTTGTGGGCGATAGAGCCAATTTGGGTTGTATGGGAGGTACCACGCCCCCTTGTCCAATCAACACCAAACTTCACAGGAACACTTCCCGAATGTTGCTTCAGTATCCCTAAAAATTGCATAAAGTTTGGTTCGGTGGTTTTGGAGTCTATACGTGATATACACACATATCCACATACCCACATACCCACATACCCACATCCCCACATACATACATTCATTTTTATATATATAGAAGATATTGACTGCCACTAAAAGCACCTGCATATCAAGTGTTACTATCAAAACGTATACAACTCAGGAATAAACATAATTTCGAAAAAGTGGGCGTAGATATGGTGCGACCACGCCTATTTTTTAACAATTGCCTACAGTGACCATATGAACTAAATTACCAAATCTTAGTCTTCTATGGTAAAAGCCTTCCGATATAAAGCATTTTTACTGATTTGTGGGTGGTAAAAGTGGGCGTGACAACATTTATATTTACATAGTGACTGCCACTTTGACCTATAGAGCCTGCATACCAAGATTCACTATTAAAACGTTTACATCTCAGGAATAAGCTTGATTTCAAGAAAATGGGCGTAGATATAGTGCGGCCATGCCCATTTTTTGTACATTGGCCGAGAGTAATCATATAAACTAAACTATCAAATCTTAGTCTTCTACGGCAAAATCCGTCTGATATAAAGCATTTTTACTGATTTGTGGGCGGTAAAAGTGGGCGTGACAACATTTTTATTTACATAATGACTGCCAGTTGCACCCAGAGCACCTGCATACCAAGATTGGCTATGAAAACGTGTACAACTAAGGAATAAGCATGATTTCGATAAAGTGGGCGTAGATATAGTGCGGCCATGCCCATTTTTTATACATTGGCCGACAGTAACCATACGATCTAAATTACCAAATCGTAGTCTTCTACGGCAAAATCCGTCTGATATAAAGCATTTTTACTGATTTGTGGGCGGTAAAAGTGGGCGTGACAACGTTTATATTTACATAGTGACTGCCACTTAGATCCATAGCACTTGCATACTAAGATTCACTATCAAAACGTGTACAACTCAAGAATAAGCATGATTCCGATAAAGTGGGCGTAGATATAGTTCGGCCACGCCCATTTTTTGTATATTGGCGGAGAGTAATCATATAAACTAAATTATCAAATCTTAGCCTTCTATGGCAAGAGCCGTCTGATATAAAGCATTTTTACTTATTTGTGGGCGGTAAAAGTGGGCGTGACAACGTTTTTATTTACATAGTGACTGCCAGTTGTATGCATAGCACCTGCTTATCAAGATTCACTATCAAAACTTGAACATTTTAGGAATTAAAATAATTGCTGAAAAGTGGGCGTAGATATAGTGTGACCACGCCCATTTCTTGTACAGTCACCGAAAGTAACCATCTGAACAAAATAACCAAATTTAAGTTTTATATGATTAAAACCGTCTGATATATAGCAATTTTTTTGGTTTGTGGGCGATAGAGCCAATTTGGGTTGTATGGGAGGTACCACGCCCCCTTGCCCAATCAACACCAAACTTCACAGGAACACTTCCCGAATGTTGCTTCAGTATCCCTCAAAATTTCATAGAGTTTGGTTCGGTGGTTTTGGAGTCTATACGTGATTTACACACATATCCACATACCCACATACCCACATACCCACATACCCACATACCCACATACATACATTCATTTTTATATATATAGATAAATAATATAATGTGTGTAGGGTAGCTTACTAACAAAAATACCTACATTTTTTTAATTAAAACGCAAGGAAAGTCAGCTACGTTTTCATAGCAGATTAATCGTTTTATGAGATGTTTCTTGCATCAAAACTTAGCATATGCTCTCTTTTTTTCCCAATATTATGCTCACATTGTCGCTTACTTATCTCTCGCTCTCAAAAGCTTTAAATCGTTCGCTCGCTGACTCTCAAAGGTCTTAAGTGGATTTATCATAAATGCACATTCGAATTTTACTGCGCCACTCGCTTGTATTGCGGCGGCGCATCTTTATATTATATGATCTTTGACGTAACGCTTGATTTCACTCGCTACATAATTTTTATAACGCAGGTTATATATGAAATCGATTCTTAAGGAGTAAGCTTCTAAAAGAAATATATAAAAATTGCAACCCGATTTGATAATGGGAACTGGAACTGTCAGCCAGTTAAAGTTTGAAAGAAGCACTTGCTTCTCAATTAAAATGAAATCAAAATCTTTGAAATTTAGTTATATATTCAGAGTGATACACGTCAATTTCTATAAAATTTAAATGCAATTATCAGAGCAACATTGGTAATATGCATGAAAAAAAATGGTAGGAATTATTGTGATTGTATGTTAGAAATTCTCTCTTATGGTGTGCATTGTCGTCAGATAAAATTATCACTAATATTATCTATTTCTCAAATTATTTTTTCACAAATTATCAAGCTATAGAAAATATACCTAAAACTACCTCAATTTTACACAAAATATCACAATTGCTGAAATTATTAAAAAATACCACAACACCTCAAAATAGACCATTACAAATTGAAGTCGATACTTACAAATCTCACAAATCGTCGTTGTGGTTGTGTTTTCTAGGATGCTTGCGAACTCTACTAATAAATTTATATAGTTTTTTAATATAACACGATTTTAAAATAATCAAAATACCTTATAACCAAAACTAGTTTCACAAACTTATTAGGGGTATTCACACCGGACTCGTTAGCTTGTTAGTTGTTACTTTGTACCGTAGACCATTACAGCAATACAGAGTATTAATTCCATTTTGATATTTATTTTTTTTTTAAGGAGGAAACTGGTGGCGGCAATTTTTTTAATTTAAGTACGAACTTTAACTGACCGGCGGCGCACAGTGTGAGATTTTATCAATCTACGAGGGCAAAAGTAAAAAAAAACTTCCAAAAAAATGCATTTTTTTCTTGGAAATAAAGCTATTACATACAGAAAGCCATGTTAAAAGTTTGGAAATGCTTGCTTTATCCGATATACTCAAAACGGCAGTCGTAAAATGGTGCTTTTTGTGTTTTTCAAAATGATTTCTAAGCGTTAAGATAGTAGTTGCGCTGGTTTAAGTTGTAAACTTTTAAACATTTTTTGCAATGGAAAACTTTTGTGAAAATATGTAGATTATTTCACAATAAAATAAGTCACTTAATATGTCTAGGTTTTATTTAAATAAGCGATGGAACTGTAGCACAAATAAGAAACATAAATTCAGCTAACATTTTGATGGACTGCCAAAAAGATTGTATGCAAATTTATGCATACAAATTGCATTTTTTATTAAGTTTCACTCTCATAGGTAGTTCATACAAAAATTTAGCTGCTAGTTTTTTTCCGATTATTAAAACACTTGCATTTTAGGAAGAGGTTTTTATATCTCAAGAATGGAACTTTATGATTTCCTAAAAAATGGCAAAAGCCTAAGATCATCAGCTTATAAACCAGCTTACAAATTTATACTAAAAGGTTGTCTAACGACGATGTTAGACACAGTCAAAAATCATGGACTAATTTTTAATCCAATCATTGAAATCCAATTACTATTAATCGATTTTAAGCATTTCAAAAGATTCAATTTTTTCTTAATAAAGAGTAGAATAAAATTTAGTGCAGCGTTTGGTTCTTTTGAATGCGTATCATTTTTACTTAAACGTGGCTGAATAGATCAGTTGTTAGAGCAATTAACTTAGTGCCTGAACGTTGTAGATGCGAATCAAAGATTTTTATTATATATTTTTGTTCAAAATATTCTAGTACAAGCATTTACTACAAGTAAATCTTTTGAGGGAATACAACTTACAGGACTTACTTGAACTTAGACCAAGATTATTGACATTCTATTGGCAATAAATCTACGCTATTCCTTAAAGAAATAAACAGATTCTTTATTTATCCAGAATCAAGAACCAAAAGATATACGGAAATATGGAATAAAGTTTTGATAACTTTTCACCCTGTGGTTAGGGAGTTATAGAACTAATACAACTACCATGCACTGAATTAGAGTCAGAGTTAAAGAAATGAATAAAAGGAAGTGAAAGCAATACTACAAGCGAGTAATCGAATTCCGAATATATATTACATTGTATATTATTAAATTGTGGCGGCCGTGGCGTAGTGGGTAAGAGTGTGACTCTTATGCCAGTGAACCCAGGTTCGAATTCGCCATCTGACACAGAAAATTTTTTCAATTGAATTAATTTTTCTGTTCGGCTGTCACCTCTCTGCAGACAATGGCAAACCTCAGAGAGTAAAAACTGCCATGAAAAGCTTCTTGAGAACATATGCCGTTCGGAGTCGGCGTAAAACATGTAGGTCCAGTTCTCGATTATTTGTGTGAAACATTTCACATCACACACAACACAATTGGTTATAAGAAGCTCGGTCAAAGTCTTTTCAAGGGCTGAGATGGCCATTTTGTTTTTTTTTATATTATAAAATTTTTACAGCTTTTTTTATAAAAAATAATATGTTTTTCTTTGGAAAACTAAAACCCTGCAAGATCTTCTAAATAGGCATTTATTGTTATAACAGAGAAGAAGATAACACTATTTTCCGTTGTTCTAATACAATTTATTGTTTCAAAGTCAAAACAAAAAGTGTGCATTTTCCTCTAAAGGCAATTCAATGAAACGCCCTGTAATTAAGAGGGCGTTTGAGATAGACCCCAACTCAAGATTTTTTTAGAAAATTTTTTAGAATTTAATTTTTTTAGAAATGAACCAACGAATCATATCACAAAAATTTACGATTTTGTCCGCCCAGATTGATCAAATCGCTCACTGTGTGGCGGGATCATTTACCATTATCGATTCCTATTTGTCCTAATGACATACTTAAGGGACTTTAACTTCTCAAGATTCGTAACTTTAAAAAAATTGTCAATCTATTGTATCTAAATCCCTGACTAAGCCAATGTAAAAGAATTGTTAATAAGTTTCTGGCATTTGAGATCTATTCTAAATATAAGAATGCATTGTTTGCTGAATTTAATTTTATTGGGGAGTTTTCGAATAATATAAAGATTTTTGTTCATCACTTTAGAAATTAAACTTGTATTACTTCCGTTTCGTTTTTATTATGACTATGTTCTTAGCTGACACTAATACGCAAATAAATTGCTTTAATAATACTCTGTACAGTGTCACAACTCCAAACAAGGCTTCCCACAAACACACATTCCCGAACACATGATAAAAGGCCAAATCACCGCATAGAGACCCACACTCAATTGACGCAAAGCATGCAAATATTTGAAAAAACAGCTATAAAAACACAAGTTCGCTAAAGAGGAAGCAAGGAACGGAATTACGGTTTGTGTTAGGTTTGAGGCGTTGAAAATCTGAGTGCGTTCGTTTCTGGTTCTGTCAGCACCAATTGTCATAAATATTAGGTTCTGCTGTTTTCTTCTACATTTTTTCAATTCTCTTTTTTTTATATACCACTTTTGATGGTGTTGTTGTTGATGATGCTATTGTTGCTATTGTTGTTGTTGTTGTTATTGTCGTTTGTTCCACTTCAATTTTTAATCGATTTGGAGAAAAATCCACTCAGCAGCTGCAATTTTTCATACCCGATTTAATACTCGATTTATGTTTATCTCGAAATTTATAAACAGACTCGTTCACACGCTCACGCTCCACGACTGTGTGTGTTTTTTGTCATTGTGTGTTTGTGTGTATGTATGTATTTTTCACATTATTTTTTTTACTCATTGTTTGCTTTTCTCATCTGTAGTTGTTGTGAATTTAGTTTGGTAACGTTTTACAATCCTCTACAATTTTAAATGCAATAACAACAAAAAAAAAGCTGTGTTCAACTGAAACTCAAACCATCTTTTGGCCACATACTTGACACACACTACAGCATAAATACACTGACGAACAAACACACTGACACGACAAGATTTCTATAGATTTGTGGATCCACCCAGCCATGACCAAAACCATCACCAATACTGAGCTCAATTTTAAATTTTTGTTCCCTCAGGCATGGAGAGTTATCGATTGTATGAGTGCATGTTTGTGTTTGTGTTTGTGTATGTGCCTGTGCGTGAGTGCATACATGTGAGTGTATTGCATGACTTGATTTATATATCCTTTTTTCTTCATATTTAACCATATTTTCTACAAAGAGCCTCTGTTTATTATTGGTTTTGTTTGTTGTTGTTTGTTTTTGTTGCAGTGCTTTCTGTTTTTGTATAAAGAATGCGAAGCACAAACAGCCTGAACAATTGTTAAACTTGAGGTTCGCGTGGACCGAACTCTTTGTTCCGGTTACTGAGCAACGAATCAGAAAATATTTTTTTTTTTATCTTGTATTCATTTTATTTACTTCTGTCATCAGTGTTACCAATTTAATAATTTCTTCGATTGATTTCAAGAGCTATAAGACAGAAATTCAGTAATTTTAATAAAATACTAAGCCAGTTTGTAGCTATTTTGGAATTGTATTATCTTCTATATATTAATACGTAAAGAAAACAGTTTGTGATCCCTTTTTACCTGTGTTAACTTCTACATATTCACATAAAACTTACATCGATGGAAAGATATTTTTGAGTAGATGGGCACAATTGTTATTCGAATATATTGTCATTAAGATAGTTAAAACTAAGCAAATGTAAAACCCCTTTTTTCCCAATGGGACAATGAGAAACCAACAACAAAATACATAGCTGCAAAGCTCTATTAAACATCGTTGCTGTGGCATACAAGAGCAAGAGTAGAATGCAAAAGAGTTGCAGACACAAGAGCAAGATATATATTGAAGATATACCTTGCACAAGAGCTCTGCACAGTGCACGGACTTGAAAAAAGTTTTTAGTTGTTGATTGGATTCAAAAAGTGTAGGGGATTGAAATAAAATGTGGTAGATTTGATAGATCATATAAGAACTATATATGTCTTGTATTAAAAAAAGAATATATACACAACACAGTTTACAATAATAAAAATTATCTATATCCAATATAAAAAACCAAAATTGAATAGAAACGAACAAACTTTCAGTCAACAATACAAAAAACAAAACAAAATGGAATAAATCTAGTTTAGGGGACGGAGCCTAATTTTATTTTAAATATGTCTTAAGGAACAAATATATCTTTACGTCTTAAGGAACAATTTCTTCAGAGTCCGGTTAATGTTACTATCCCGGTATTCTCACATCTTGCCGGAAATAGAAGAACAATTTTCCAGCAAGTTGTGAGTTTACCAGGACAGTAACTTTTACCGGACCGTGACGAAATTGGGCTTAAGAAGAGTCCATTAAAAAATGTCGCTTACTTATAGTTTTCGAGATAAAATTCACCAAAGTTTGAAAAAGGTAAAAGTACATATTTAAAAACTAAAAAAAAAAAATTGGGCTCCTGCCCATAAATTAGATTAATGCCAAAAATATATAAGAATACATATAAAGGAAAACAAAAACCTTCCATCAACAGACTTGAAAGATTTATAAAATCTTATTTTTTTTTTATGAAAACTAAATTGTGGCATTTTTTTAATTTTTATATTTTTTTTTTGAGCAGTTCTTAAAAATTTATATTTTATGCCAAGTAATTCATGAAGCAACAGGTCGGCATAACAACAATGGTCTTTACAGAACAAACCACCAGCAGACTAGACAGCTGTTTCGTTGATCGCTACACCAACTCATCAGTAATCTTCTGTGGCGTATGCAGTCCATTAACTTGGAAAATCTAATAGACACAACTTCTGCTAAACCAAAGCGAAATTGCAGTTGTGTGCGTTTCAATTTAAAAATGAATGTTTTTCTACCCTTTTGCACAAAGCAAGGTTCAAAAAATTGACTACATTAAATCTGCAAAGATCTAGTCTAGTCTGCTAGTAGTTTGATCTGTTAAGAATATTGTTGTTGTGGCGACCTGTTGCTTCATAAATTACATGTATGCTTACAAATGTTATTCTTTAATAAAAATTTGGTTTGCAACGAAAGAGAAGTATCTTCAGTATCTTCATCATTCTCGTCCAAAGTGACGCAGCTACGTTTTGTCCTATATTGTATGCTTATTATTTGTAATTCCATTTAAAATTAGACCTTAACTTACTTTATAAGAAATGTATTCATTTTCGCGGCGCGTTGAAGCCTCCCGCGCAAACGTTTTGAACAGCTGACAGTCAATGTCAAAATATCAATGTCATTCACAACAACAAGCATATGTCCAAATCAAATGATATTCACAATTAAGCTTTTAATTAAGTGTTTATTACATGTGTTTCATAGAGAGAATGATGGAAATAGTGGTACACTTTAAGCCTTCGGTGGTAAAAATGAAAGATATTAAAATTTTGAAAAATTGTGATAGATCTATCACAATAGTGGAAAAGTCCGTGCACTGGCTGTGCATGATTATTGTTGTTGGTGCTTTCTCTTAATTTCTGTTAAACTGCTGCTTGCTTCATATAACACATGCACATGGACATTTGTTATTGTTTATTTTTTTCAATACTTCTATTCAGGCCATGGGTTGGTCCGTTTAGCAAAAAAACCAAAGAAAAACCGCTTTTGATAAGGCCGAATTTTGACCACAGGCGATATTAGTATGACAGTATGAAAATCTTAACTCTAACTGTAATCTTTTTTTTTTTTTTTTTTTTTTTTTTTTTCCCCTGTTGAATAGAAGGTTTTTCTTGTAGTTTTCCTTCTGATATAACATTATAAATATAAAACCTAAAATTAATTATTTCAATCATAAGTATCATTTTTTAGTTGTAATGTATTTGATGTACTAAATCTCTGTAAATTGTGCTATAACGAAATGTATTATAACGTTTACTACTACAAATAAAGATAAATTAAAAACTGTAGTCTTAACAAAACATCCTTCAACTGCATCTTGCGGAACTGGTGGCACATTTTCATTAAATTCGTTCAGGAACTTGCATTATATGTTAAACAACCCTTTTTAATATAGGGACTGCTTCGAATGAAATTTTCCATCACAAAAATTGCAATATCTTTTGAAGAAGTAATTCGAATTTTGTAAACATATACATTTTATTTAGAGCATTATTTCCAGATTAATATAAAAATACAAAAATATTATATACAAAACCGAATTTATCTTTTTAGAAAAATTTTAAATTTTTTCTGGAATTTTCTCCATAAGCGTTTTTGTAGTCCTGTTTGGCATCTTCCCAGCCGCTAAAGTCCACTTTACCTAAAAATCCTTTAGGGCCTGGGCCACCTTCCTCTATTCCATTATTTCCGTTTATCTAAGGCCTAGTATTTCTCAATTGACCTTATCTCTGGATAGTTAGGTGACTCAAATTCACCTCTGGATACCAAATCCACTTTGCCATAGTGACATGAGGCTGCGAGAAGTCCGCTAGATCGTACGTTTCATCGTCCCTTATGCAGCACTGAAATTTTTCGAAATAATATCTCTTAAAATTGTTGCTATATTTGAAATTTATTAACAAATTCATTGTTCCTGAATTTTTGAAGTTTTGCACTTATCTCATTTATGTGCTTAACCATCTAAATACTGTCTAAATGCTGTGAATAGTGAAATTGAACAATTTAGCAATTATTAAGGAAAGTTTCAGCCAGTCTTTGACATTGAGTTGGCAACCCTGTCTATGGTGATGAAAATACGAAGAAATTCTAGAAAAATATTGCAAGATTCAAAAACAATAAATAGTTATGTATAGCTTATTAATACATAACTATACATATAATATAATGATACATATAATAGCTTATTTATTCACATTCCATTCAGAAAATTGCAGCAAATTCTAATTCAAACTGAAATTTAGAATAAAGAAATGCACAAGGTAATTTTTTTAAAATTTATTTTACCCACGCATAATCTAAACACATGTTCATAAAGCGAATTATAATAGTGAAAGTGAGAGAAATCTCACAGAAAGGCATTAATAATTGTTTGGATAAAACTAAAGAACAATAATAAAAATGAACCGGTATATACCTTTAATTACTCCTTATAATTGGAAGTTTCCTTATCCAACAATAATTGAGTAGTAAAAGAAAAGCCACATTTTGTATTTTATTAGAAATGTATATATTGACAAATATCATATACAAATGACCACTTAGCCATTACCGTACCGCGGCTAATTTTTGACCCTGGTCCCAAGGTGCAGGAACTGGAAAATCCATGAAATTCTATGAAAATTACATCGTGACCCTGAAAAAGAATATGTAGTTGAGAATGATCAATATTGAAATCCGAAACATCGGGTCCAATTAGGTCGACATGAAATTATAAAAAAATTAAGCAGCAGTTCAAAACTTGTTTTTTGTCGGTTTCTAGGGTTATCGATTATGATTACGAAGCCTCTAATGGGACAATGCTGAAAGACTAAATGACACACTTAAAAGTCCGAAATGACATATGGAAAAAATAAGCCTATTTATTCAATAGTAAAATCGGTCGTACTAAAAAATTTTAGCTTGTAAAAACACACTAACATCGGCCGCACAGCCGTCTGACGAAGATATTGATTTTTGATATTAGTTTTCTAACAGATTTTTTTTGTTTCGCAAATTGAATCTACTATTTTGGATTCATTCGACCATTTTTGATCCCAGATACTGTAGCATGTAACGTTTTGATGTTAGAGGATTTTGTTTTATTTTTTTTTCTGTGAGCGAACTGCGGTTGCACGCTGGAACTTCCGGCTCTGGCTCGTCGGCAATCGGGGTGGAGTTCAAATCGCAACTCACAAATTGTTGCTACTTACAAATTATTTAAAATTTGCGTGCATATTTAGAGAGAAAAAAAAAGAATCGAAGAGATATTAAAAAAAAGAAAGAAGAGGGTATAGCTGCATAGACACTAAAATTCTACCACAAAGAAATGGCTTTTTGTTTTTTTTTTTTTTTTTTTGTGGTGATCGATGATGACTTTGATTCACCTTTGCCCTCCCCTCCATGATCAGCGTTCATGACCAAATAAAATACACTGATCCCTTTAAAATGTTCACACCCAAACGAACTGATGCCAGAAATCAACCATAAGATTTTATAAATCCATCATTTTTATAAATTTATTCACAAAAAGCGTTTAAAATATGATCCACAAGGTTTCGTGACCATCATTTCAAGAATCGCTTACAAGTATTATAAAAGCTAAGAACATGTTTTAATTTAAAAAAAAATAGTTTTAGTATAATAATACATTTTTTTCCACCTTTGGTTTTACTTAGTATTGAATATGGTATTTTTAAATTAAAAATAAAAAAAAATATTCTTAAGTTATTATTTACTTGATTTCATATTTTATATAAAAAAAGTATGTCTATTCCAATTAAGCAAAGTATACTAAAAATTTGTTTGTTTGTTAGGGAACTAAATTAAAAATGGAACATGAAAGTTCAATGAACTATGGTTAAATAAAAAAATAATTTATTTCCATGCAAAGTAAGAGTCGTTAAGTGGCATTGCCATATCGCAAATATAAATGTAAATATTATAAACAAAAACTAACGAACATCCATGAGAGACGAAAAAAAAAAGAGAAACATATTAAAGTGAAAGAGACTTACATTGTATGGTGTTGGTGCTCCCACGATGAAAGTACTTTCATAGTAAGAGTGTACCTGCTATAAATATTGTTAAGCAAATTAAGTTGTTGTTTTAAGTGAAGTTTTACCATTACATGCTTTTTTTTTTTTTTTTTTTTTTTTTTTTCTCTCCCCCTCTTAGTTACAGTTCATGCCATAATGCAAACTTAATAAATAAAAGTAGAGAGGAGAACAGAAAGCATGTTATTTCTTTTTATATTAATTTTTTTATTTTTGTGCGAAAATTTTGAGGTTAGGTTTTTTTCCCACTTGCTTTTATGTATATGTTTTTTTTTTGTGTGTTTCGTATGAATATGATTTAATATTTCTATTATTTATTAACTTTACTTTATGGCATTTTTGTTTTTACTTTTTCCACTTATTTAGCACAATTTTTGGATTAACTATAATTTTTTTTTTCCAATTTAAAACTAAAATTTAACATTTTCAATTGGTTTTTCCTACTTTTAAGATTTTAAATTAAAAACTTTACTTGAGTTTAACCCAATTTAAACTTTTTCTTCAC
The DNA here is from genome assembly GCA_914767935.1 of Coremacera marginata. Lineage (NCBI taxonomy): Eukaryota > Metazoa > Arthropoda > Insecta > Diptera > Sciomyzidae > Coremacera > Coremacera marginata. The sequence goes on along the minus strand of OU612043.1, from coordinate 169,500,177 downwards.
TTAAGGTTTTTTAATTTTAATTAATCGCGCGATTTTAAATTTTAGGCTTTCGGTTCGCGACACGTCCGTCCGCTTTGCCTGATCTTTTGAACTAATCCCACGATGTTCTATGCTTGAGCTGGTCGATTGGTGGGAAAATCAGGTGAAGAGATGGAATTGCAATTTAATGCAGAGGTGAGAATAAATTTGGTGCCAATCTGTTGATTAATTAGAATTAGAAAAAACTTTATAATGTGTTTTTTTTTTTTGTATTTTTACCCTCGTGAGAAAATGGCACCAAATGAGATCTAGTTCTCCAATAATTGTGGTGAATATATTCTGAGCCAAGAACATAGCAATTCATCTTTCAGATGCGTTTGATTGCAGTTTGTCAATTAATAATTGACATTTTAATGCGAAATTAAAAATTTAGTTTTTCGATAAGAAGCTGATTTTTTTAATAAGGAGGTTATTTAATTTGCGCGTTTATTTAAAATAAAATAATATTGCTCATGTAAAATAATATTCATTAAAGATTGATTTTAGTTCTAATAGAATAAATTGCAATTTTATGAGTTTCAAATTCTGTATCTGGAAACATGGCACTATTCAGAAAAATGCTTTTTATATAAATGAATTTCATTTCTTACCATGCAATTTGAGGTTTAATTTTGAAATATTAAAGTTAATGTTTTTAATTATATAATATTTAAAGAAAACTTAAACTTTAATTTAGGAAACAATGATTTGAATAAACGTGGACTGTCTCGTTCGGTGCTGGATTTAGAAAGACCGACGATAAAATTTAACCACGCCGTGTTACCTTCGTTTCTAGTCACGCTATTCGAACTTGTTAAAACGCCATTATTATTAACAAAAACATATCAAGAAAATTTCGGTAGATCGTTGGTGAAAAATGGTAAGCACTGACCGTCGACATGTAGAGGGCCAGTTGGCCGGAAGTCAATCAAAGGGAGGCTAGGATGTAAAAAAAAATAATCATTTAAGTAAGAAATAACGCAAAGCTACAAGCGCCGGTACAATACCTAATGAGTAAATGGTTCAATTGGTCATTTCGGCATTGGTCATTGGCCTTTGATTGGTCATTTTAGGTTTCCTCGATATTTTTAAAGCAACCCCGATTAAAAACTTTTAGAAAATTTTTTTAAAGGTCTAAATATGTGCAAAGGTTTCGACAATGGTTCCCTCGTTCTTGATTCTACAATCTTGGATTTGAGGAACTGTCAAATATGAGTTCATTTTGGAAATAGCGACTCTAAAAACACTTCATTGGCGTTTCATGAGATAATTGGATTTCAGCAAAATTAAACAAAAAACTTAAGAGCATGATTTAAAAATTTAATGAAAAAGATTTCGAAAACTAAAAGTTATAACTTAATATTCTCACAATCATAATTTCGAAAAAAATATTCAGAAAAGGATCTCAAAACTTAATATAAGATATTCAGAAATAGTACAGAGCATGATTTGTTCCTAATTGTGTAGCGTGTCATGAATTTTTTCGGGATTTTAATTTAAGTCTAAAAAAAAAATTAATCTTTGTCTCCGGTTTTTAAAATGTAAAGAGGTCATGTCTGAAAGCGCTAGCAAGCGTGTACTATTCTATGTCAATTTTACGAATCACGAGATCCCGGGTTCAAATACAATCTGATACAGAATATTTTTTCAATTGAAATTAATTTTTTGATCATCTGTCGCGCATCTACAGATAATGACAAACATCAGAGAGAAAATAATGACGTGTAAAGCTTCTTGGGAACCCCCGGACGGAGTTAGTACAAAGCTTGTAGATGAGGTTCTCGATAATTAGTGTACAAACATTTAATAATGCAAGACCATTGATCCCAAGAAGCTTGGTCAGAGTCCTTGAATGACATAAGCCATTCTACGACGGTCGTAATGCTTTGGAAGACGATCCTTACTCGGACCGGCCAAACACAAAAGCCACGTTGATAAGATCGAAAAAGTGCGTGAAATTATAACAAATTCTATGCAAATTCGACTTTGAGATGCATGGCAGTAAAATTAAAGAAGAGAAAAAGTATGCTTCTAGGAATGCTAAACAACAAATCTGCACTCGATTTTGTTCCTTGTGCTTTTGTTGTTGACATAAGGAAGTTTGTCTGCTTCATTATTTTATTGTACATGGAATGACTAATTCTTTTACCCAAAACTGTCTAAAACTAGCATGAAGAAACATTTTATGAAACTCCATTTATTAAAAAATCCTTACAATGAGGCAGCAAATTTAACTTTTATTAGAAAATTATTATTTTCTGATATCGTTATCACGGATATCGTTTATGACAGTTTTTGTTGTTTGTTCTCTGGTGTATATTGAGCTGACAAAACCGTTAAGTGGAAGTAGAGTAGCGGCTTTAAATTTACCAATGGAGTTATATTTTGGTTTTTCTTATTTCAAAACATTTCAATCAGTTTTCACCAGATTCTTAGTGTTGTACTTCGTATCGAGTTAGGCTAACTGACCATTTGACATGCCAATAAATACAGCTTTAATGGCCGCATCTTCTCCGGCAATAATAAAAACTTAGGAAAAAATATTGCAAAGCTTTGGTTGTAACACCAAACCATACAAACAAAAAACAAAAAAACAATCACGGCCACTCGTTGGCATTGAAAGCCAAAACAAACACGGCCAATAAAAGAAAAAAAAGAAATGTTAAAAACAGCATTAAAAAAAAGAACGAAAATGAAAATGAAACACTTAACAATTTTTTTGCTGTTGGGTTTGTTTTTTGTTTCTTTTTATTTTCTTCTTTGTTTTGTACGAAAATTTAATTCCATTTTATTTGTTTTTGGCAAGTGATGCACTGCCCCTCAAGTGTGTAGGTGTTGGGGCGCCATTTAATAGTAGCCAGTAACAGTAAAAGAATAAAGAATAAGCAAAGTATAAAAAATAGCCCATAAAAACACACAAAAAATTGCTTAGCGTTGGCAGCCAAAGAAAACTTTGATCAGCTGTTGATAATCCCTTTGGAATTGTTGTAATAGCGGTATTGTAGCTTTTGCAAAAATTAAATAGCGTTTATTTGTAGTTTGTTTTTGTTATATCTGAAGTTTATCCCAGCCTCCTTTCCCCCTCGCCACAAAAAAAAAAACAACAAAAAAAGCATAAATAAAAAATACAATAGCACCAAAACAAAATCGACCAAAGGAAATAATCACAAAGTTTGTGTAAAACTTATGAGAGATATACAGAAACAAAAATATTAAAAATACTTTAAGTAATATAGCGATTATTACTTAAAGCATGTTCAATAACAAACTTTGCTTCAAAGTACTTCATTATTTAAAGTTATATAGTTCCAGTGAAAGTACTAAAAGACAAAGAAAAGTGAACCAAGGATTCAGGTTCGACTGTCAGTTAATCAATTCATTTTTTTCGACGTCACTGTATGATGCCATTTGTTTGGTTTGAGAAGATGTGGGAACTGTTATCCTGAGTAACTGATACCTAAATTTCCTTACAATATTTTTCTTTTTATGATATATTATTAATGTTTACTTTTCTGCCCGATGTAACGCATTGCCTAATAAGAATTTTTCTAATTTTAAAATTTTAATGAGGAGTACAAATAGTTGCATCCATTCTAGCTACAAACAGAAATATAAGATTTTGTCGCATACCAATGAAATAGTGTATGGCTAAAATCCAACCATATATTATTTGCAAACTTTGTACTTTTATCAGACATCAGATATTTAGTCGAGTGGAGTTAAGATATTCGAGTGGATATTAAGAGCACCTTAAGAGCACAAATTCAGAGCAATATGATTTATTTGATGGCGTGGTAGGTATAAACAATTATATATATTCTTGATGAGCATCACCACCTGAATAGTTCTGCCATATCCGTTGACTTAGCCATATCCGTCTATCTGTTCGTCTGCCTGTGATCACGATTGCTGTAGCAATTTTGAAACTATCGTTTTTTGATATATTTGGTGTATAAAAAAATGAAAAATTATGTTTCTTTTTTAATTTACCAGTCATCTGCGATCCTGGGTGCATACAGTAAGATATCTGCTTCCTCATATTCTGATTACACCTGACCTTTTTCTTTTTGCTGGTCAAATTTTCTTTTTTTGGCCAATACAGTACTGCGACATTTGGCGATATTCATTCGTATACAAATAATATGAGTACTCAATAATATAATACATAATAAATACACTATGAACTATTTGAAATAGTTAGGAGAGGGGCGCAAGAGTAATAAAGCATAAAAAAACGTTTGACGGCGTGCGCAAAACAGAGTTTTGAAAAAAAAAGATTGTTTTACATGTTTACATACATAAAAAAAATCATTTTCAAATAAAAAAAATTAGAAAAAATATTTCTTAATTAAACAAAAAAAAAAACTCTGTTTTTACTTCATTACCTTTAATGTTTAAAGCTTATTTAATATGTAAATTACTCTGAACTTAAAAAATTTAAAAATTTGTAGAAAACTACGTTCATTCCCCATATAAAAAGACGTCATCAAAATAAGAAAACCGAAGCCGAAGTTGATTTCTTACCATGAAACAATGAATACAGATAACATATTACGTATGTCCACCATATTTACTATGAAGTAGTTGATGATCGAAATCAGAAACGTAATTATAATTTATACATACACCGAGAAAAAAGCTTATATTAAATTTAAAAAAATCCCAGTATAATTTATAAGATGGCTTGGGCAGTTTTCAGCCACCCAAGTACTTTATCAAAACACCTAAGTTTTACATGTTGACTTTCCAATTTTTATTGGGTGATAAATTAACCAAGTAATTTATTAGTAATTTATTAACCAAGTAATTATATATATTAATAATAAATTCGATATTATTTACAACTGAAGCTATGCTGCAGCTAACAACAGAATACTGCGACATACTGCATCTTATAATACAGCATCTGCTAACATCTGTAAATCAAAAATTTTTTTTTGGCAGGGTATCGAAGTATGTGCTTTCAAAGCAATGTGTTAAACAATAAATTTCTTAGGTGAATTAACTTAGCTGCAGCTATGTCAGCAAACAGCAGCAAGGCTGCTTAGATCAGTTGGTAGAGCGATGGACTGGCACCAAAAGTTCTAGGGTTCGATTCCGCACGGCGGATAAAGAAATTTTGTTTTCTTTTTCTTTACTTTTTGTTGATGAAATGTTATAAAATTTACTGGTGTGAATATTAAAGTGTGTTTTTAGCTTACTTTATGTTATTTTCGAATTTAAAAGTGGTTTTTTTACAAAAAAAAAAAACCATTAAATTATCAAATGTATCCTTCTCTCGTGTGTCTAATGACGCAGCTGTGTTTTTTTTTTTTGCAGAATATAGCTCAAAACTATGCTTCAGCCATCCATGCTAGTTGTTTTTTAATTTTGTATTTTTGGCTTTAGGGCTTAGGTGAATCAAATATTGTTTTTTGGCAAGGTATAGCAAGGTATAAAGAGAATTCTCTTTACACAAAAGTTATCAGGTCATTAAATTGATAGTATTTTGTTTTAACCAATATTTCATAACACCTGAGGTGTCTTAAGAGTCGCTATTTCACAATTGAGTCGCTATTGTGTTGAAATTTCTACTTAAGAGGCATTTCCCACATCGAAAATATTTAATATATTAATAATTACGTCTCTGAGTATTCAAGATATTCATTTTAACCCATGTCTTGTTATATCCAGTAAAGTGGCTCAACTCCGTACCAGAAAAAGCACCCCACAGCATGATGCTACCAGTTTCATGATTGAACATTTTTGTGGTGTATTTTGAATTATATTTTGCATTTTTTGGTTTTCATTTTAATTTAATTTTATTTAATATAATTTAATTTAATTTAATTTAATTTAATTTAATTTAATTTAATTTAATTTAATTTAATTTAATTTAATTTAATTTAATTTAATTTAATTTAATTTAATTTAATTTAATTTAATTTAATTTAATTTAATTTAATTTAATTTAATTTAATTTAATTTAATTTAATTTAATTTAATTTAATTTAATTTAATTTAATTTAATTTAATTTAATTTAATTTAATTTAATTTAATTTAATTTAATTTAATTTAATTTAATTTAATTTAATTTAATTTAATTTAATTTAATTTAATTTAATTTAATTTAATTTAATTTAATTTAATTTAATTTAATTTAATTTAATTTAATTTAATTTAATTTAATTTAATTTAATTTAATTTAATTTAATTTAATTTAATTTAATTTAATTTAATTTAATTTAATTTAATTTAATTTAATTTAATTTAATTTAATTTAATTTAATTTAATTTAATTTAATTTAATTTAATTTAATTTAATTTAATTTAATTTAATTTAATTTAATTTAATTTAATTTAATTTAATTTAATTTAATTTAATTTAATTTAATTTAATTTAATTTAATTTAATTTAATTTAATTTAATTTAATTTAATTAAATTTAATTTAATTTAATTTAATTTAATTTAATTTAATTTAATTTAATTTAATTTAATTTAATTTAATTTAATTTAATTTAATTTAATTTAATTTAATTTAATTTAATTTAATTTAATTTAATTTAATTTAATTTAATTTAATTTAATTTAATTTAATTTAATTTAATTTAATTTAATTTAATTTAATTTAATTTAATTTAATTTAATTTAATTTAATTTAATTTAATTTAATTTAATTTAATTTAATTTAATTTAATTTAATTTAATTTAATTTAATTTAATTTAATTTAATTTAATTTAATTTAATTTAATTTAATTTAATTTAATTTAATTTAATTTAATTTAATTTAATTTAATTTAATTTAATTTAATTTAATATAATTTAACTTTCAATTTATTTTTGTTTCAGCGGACCCAAGCTCTTCCCGGCATTTTTTGGCCTTTTTTTGGCTGAAACATTCGTTGTGCGATTTTGCAAAAGCAATGCGATTTTGTCTTTGTCTCAAGGTTAGCTCAAAGTCGCGTTACAGTCTGCTGAGCCGTTTTTTTTTTTGTGGTTTTTTTTAAGATAAGTTTTGGAGGCGATAACGCATCAAATAAAAATTTTTGAGAACTTCCTAAGGTTTTGGCATCTCACGTTGTGAAGAATCATTTCACATCTTTTTTCCACCGTTTTAATAAATTTGAGACACGCTTATTAGTAGCTTTTTTTTGACTTTTTAAGTGAATTTGGATAACAATTTTCGCTTACCAACAAAAACTTTATACTTTTTGCACTATTAACTGTTTTTCAATCCAGTTATTCTATTGTATTGACCCATTACATTTATCATGTTCTTACAACTCCGAGAATTACCTAACAAACAGTTGTATTTGAACACAACTCAGAAATAATTTTTAACGTGCTTTATAATAACGAATATTTCTGACCGAAGTTTGAAGTTGTTTTTAACTGAAAGCAACAAAAAATGCAAATATCCATATCTGCTCAGATTGATTATATTTTATTTTCCATCACTGTATGCTCTTATAATAATTTAACAGTCTTGAAATAATACGACTGACTCCTACCATATAAAGGGTGGACCAAATACAAGTTTTTTTAAAAAAAATGCAATAAAATGAACAAAATTAAAATTTTTCCATGTACTATGTCTTTATTAGTAAGGCAAAACGTTGCCATTAATTATGGAATACAACGTCGTTCAAGTGGCTGCCTCGGCTTGCTTTGCAGTAGCGCATTCTCTCACTCCAATTTTCCAAGACCTTGTTGATGGTTTTGGGCTGTAGCTAACGGCATAACATAACATTGTTGGCATAACATCGGCCCTTCACGGTTTCTCACAGAAAAAAAGTCCAAAGGAGTCAAACCGCAGCTCCGAGGCGGCCAATTGACATCGCCAAGACGGCTGATAACACGATTTGAGAATACGGTTCGCAAAAGATCGATTGTGGCATGGATTGTGTGGCAGGGCGCGCCATCCTGCATAAACCAAAGGTCGTCCAAATTCACGTCTCTAATTTCATTAAAAAAATTTCGGTTTACATGGCTCTGTAACGCCCACCGTTGACCGAAACGTTGTTCCCAGCCTCATTTTAAAAAGAAAAATGGTCCAATGATGCCATCACTCCACATTCCGCAACAAACTGTCACTATCTGTGGATGCATCAGCATGAGGGTTGCCCACTAGCATACCAGTCTAACGAACTTTTTGCACAAACGGTGGGTGGGTGCTTCATTTCGGTCAAAACTTCTTTTCAAATAACGCATTTTTTAGGCACTTACAGCACTTACTTCCGAAATAAGTTTTCTATATTTCCCAACGTTGTTCAAGCGTATAGCGACTCATTTCTTTCCACGGAGGTATGATACTGACTTAATATCAAGATTTCGAGCAAGAAACAGCTATCAGTGTCAAAATAATCTATGAGTGAACCCAATAATGAATGAAAGCACCCAAAAACTAGAAAAACGTCGAGTTACTCGAATAACTTCGACCTACTGAACTTGATGTTTTTATTTTACAAACTTTATTGAATTTCTTAAAAAATTAGTTTATCGAAGAAATAGGAACAGAGAGGAAACAAATGTGAAGTCTCAAATTATATGTTCTATGAAATACTCAGGGTCAAGCAGTTATTTAACATAATAGATTTCTTTTTCCGTTATATTTCTAGGACACATTTAGACTTTTCACAGCTATAAAAGTGTAACATCTGGTAAGTGAATATTTTGTTCTCTTCAAAATAGTCGATTCCAACTACTCTTGGCTCTCTTATTAGTTAATCAGGTTTGTTGTATAAGCCAAGTGCTCTTGGAATCTGAATTGAAATTGACAAATAATTCACTTAGGTGTCATGGATTCTGCTTTTGCGGATGTATGTTTGAATCGGTCTCGGTGCCTATTTTAAATGCCACAAAAACCGAGTAGTATATTCGATGACATCTAAGCGAAATATTTATCAGTTTCAATTCTGATTTCAAGAGCACCAACCAACAACTCTGAATGTCTTGTTATTCCACTGATCACTCAGATTGGTATTATTGGTTCCAAAGCGTTTTTTCAATTTCTTTGGGGTATACATGAGTAAAGTTCTATTGTAAGGGTATTTTCCCTTTCAATATTCGCAAAATTACGGCTCCTTATCTATTATCAACCAAAAATTTAGCACCTATAGAGCTGGATAGTATTGAGCCGACCAGCTGACCGAAAAATATTTTCTCACCATCATATTGAGACTTCTTTTCTTAAAAGATTAAGTAGAGTCAGTCCAAATGAGCTGATCCAAAATAAAGAGACTTGGTTGTTCGACCATTTTAAAAAAGTTTATATTTTTATTAAAAGTTGTCAAATATATTTGAATCTCAGAACTGCTTTCAAAAATTTTTTTAATAAATTTAAGAAATACTGTGAATGGAAAGATCGTACAAATCAGGTTTTTAGGACCTTTGCTCTAGTACCCTAAATTTCTACACTTTTAAAATATTCACTTCAAAACTAGTTCAAAAAGACCACTTTTAGGCTACTACGAAAGCAACGAGTTTAAAAATGTTCCTAATGCAACTAGTAAAAATATGGGGAAAAAGGAGTGTTTATGGGGGCAATTGTCATTTTCTATGACATCAACCCGCAAAAAGCGTCAGTTCATTCAATGTTAAAGGTTATTGTAGTGGAACTAGTGCTGGTCCTTTTTGGAACTAGTTCAGAACTATTTCTAATTTGGTCCACTTTTCTGCTGGGTGGTTGAAAAGTTTTTGTCAACTGTTCAGTACTTTATGCATAAATTTATATACAGAAATGCTTGATGATTAAACGCTGCTCAGTCAAATGCACAGTTGGATGTTTGGAGGAGTTCTGTCTGTGCTCGGTAAATTGAATATATTATATTTTTTTTTTAATTTGCAATTAAGTTACGGCAAAGAGGTTTTTTACCGCTACCTTCAAATGCATTAAAATTAATATCAACTTTAAAAATGATCCCCTTTTTGATTTAATTTGCATCTGTGACATGCTTAAATGCTCGTCACTATTTCGATCACTTCGATACACTTCGATACAGCAAGAGCTTTATAATAGTGCTCAGAATATTAATTTGATTCAATTATGACTTCTGTATCAATAAAAACTTTGTTGGCTTTCGTGACATTATTAAAATAGAGCTGTTAATTTCAATATGCAAACTGAGTTTGAAATTTACTTAACTTGAATGAAAGCTATGGGAGCTATCCATTACATAGTGACGTTATCAAAATTATAAAAAATTTGTAATTTCAAATAAGCCTAAATAGGACTAAGAAAAATACTTAAATTTTGGCGTTCTTAAAGATATTGATGTAAAAATCTATATATGTATATAAAAATAGTTTGTATTGTGTATGAAATTGATGTTCACTGTAATGCGTGAACCGATTTTGTTTCTGGAAATTTCACATGAAAGGTGAAAGGTCTTTGTAACATATATGTATTAATTCATGAGTTATTGGCGTATATGCTGTATATGTTATGGAGAAATATTTGCAAATCCCTATATCTCGGTAAATATGGATACTACGGTATTGGAATTTGATACAGATATGGGTAGGATAATTTTTAAACACAGTAGAAAAAGTGGGCGGAATAAGTCAAAGGGGCACGGCACTATAAATAAATTACTATATCTCGGTAAACATGGGTGCTAGGGTATTGGAATAAAATACCAAGAAATACTCAAGAGATTCGAACGCAAAATTAGCAATCGATGTTATTTTATTAAAAAAAAAGGTTTAAAAGCCACGCCCTCTATATTGAGAAAACAAAATAACACGAGAACGGATCAGCCGATTTGAACGAAAAAGGTATCTTATTATTTTGTATTAGATTTAGATGAGAAAATCAAAATTTTCCATGCAAAGCCTACTAACATTGAAAAACAAAATTAGAAGTGAACGACTGAATCGATTTGAACATAATATGAATCAAACAATTCTGATTGCATTCAGATGACACTATTTAGAAACGCTCTTGAAAAATATTGAAAAATATAACAAGAAAAGAACGGCTTAGTCGATTTGCAGTTTGCAGATTTGCACCCAGTGAACCAAAACTACAGTTTTTGAATTCATTTATGAACCTTTTCGTGTAGAAACGTTCATATTCGGCACTCATAAATGAACCGTTTTTGTATCATTCGTCGGACTAAAATGCCTCTCAAAAATTAACCTTTGTTTTTTGTTCGGAAATGAGTTAAAAAAAGAGACCCATTTTTCGGTCTTCGGTTTTTCAGCACACGGAAATTAATCCTTTTTGTATCAATCGCCGGTCGAAATTGCCTCTTGAAAATGATATTTTTTGTTCGGAAATAATTGAATATTTATATGTTGCCATCTATATATGTTGCCATATATTTTAGAAAATGCTTACACTGTAAAATTGTTTTTAAATCTGATAGTGATGACCAGGTTGAATACATTGGTGCGGAATTCAGTGATGGCTCACAAAAGTGTTTCGTAATTTGTGTGTATAATCCACATAAATCATTTGCTTTAGATAAATTTTTTACAATTCTTTCTAATTATGTTATTTCTTACGAACACATCATAATGTGTGGCGACTTCAACCTTGATTTACTCTTGAGCGACGCTCGCTCAAGTTCTTTTTTTAATCAAATTAGCATATGCGGCTTGAGTCTTATAAACAAATGGCCAACACGATTTGCGCCCAATAGCAGGCCAAGTCTCCTTGACTTGCTTTGTGTGGCTGATGAAAATTCAATCTCGTATTTTGACCAACTTTCCTTAGCAGGGGTATCAGATCATGATATGTTGTTCACTTCATACAATATCAATTTCAGTAAAACGCCTTACGAAACGTGTTTGTTTTATCGTGATTTCAAGTCAATTAATACCGAGGGGCTATTCAATGAGGCTGAATCTCTGCATTGGAGGGACTGTTGGTATTGTCACAATATAGCAGATAAACTTGACCATTTTACTAAACAAATTAGTTATTTGTATGAGAAATACGTACCTGTAAAAAAACTTTTGGTAAAAAACTCGAAGCAGCCATGGTTTTCGACCCAAGTTGAAAATGCGATTAAAACTCGTAATAGATTATATAGCAAGTGGAAAAGATGTCCCACAGATGCTAGTTGGAATGCCTATAGAATATCTAGAAATAATGTTACACGAGTATTACGACAATCAAAACAAGACTTTTACAAAAACAAACTTAACGTGAATTTGCCCGAAAAGACTTTATGGAAAAATTTAGAATCAATTGGTGTTAAGAAACGAATTTCTGAGTGCAATGTTGACCCTGAAGTTCTTAATGAGTTATTTTTAAAATCAAATGTGTTTAACGACAGTAGTTCATTTTCAATTAATCATCGGCTCGTGCATCAATTCAAAAAACAATTTTACTTTGAAGCTGTTTCAGAAGAAACCATTATACACTCAATCCTGTCTATAAATTCAAACGCAGTGGGATATGACAATGTTGATTTAAAATTTGTGAAGCTCATTCTTCCTTTCATAGTTCCAACACTGACGCACATATTTAATTACGCCATCACATCTTCAACTTTTCCATATCAATGGAAGATTGCAAATGTGATTCCCATTGCGAAGAAAAACAATCCCAGTGTATCTGAAGATTTTCGTCCCATAAGTATTCTTCCCGCTCTATCTAAATCTTTTGAAAAATATCTTTCGGCACAAATTGTTGATCATTTGAATATTAATAATTTACTAACCGAAAATCAATCTGGCTACAAAAAGGGTCATAGTTGCACGAGAGCGATACTCAAAATAATTGAAGATATTAGGCCCGCTTTCGATAATGACAAGTTAACTATCTTAGCTCTTCTGGACTTTTCTAAAGCATTTGATACTGTGAATCATAATGTTCTTTTGCAAAAACTACAGTATTATTTTGGATTCAGTACATGCGCGCTGAAGTTGATGCGAACTTATCTTGATGGTCGATCACAGAGAGTAGTTAATAAAAACCGTTTTTCAGAATTAAGAAGTACGTTCTCGGGAGTCCCACAGGGATCTATCTTAGGTCCTATTCTCTTTAGCATTTTTGTGAATGATATTGTACACTGTTGCCAAAACACATCGATACATCTTTATGCGGACGATGCGCAAATATATATCTCTAGACAAATAGGACTGTCTGAGGATTTGATTTGTAGAATGAATGAAGACTTAAACGCAATACAAACATGGGCAGCTGAAAATTTTTTAAATCTTAATGCATCTAAGACTCAAGCACTGGCCATTTCGCGTCAATGCTATAGTATTGAAAATCTGCCGCCCTTAGTTATGGCAGGAGTGAATATTTCGTTCGTCTCTCATGTCACAAGCCTGGGATATAAAAATAACAATAATTTAAATTGTGTTGATCATATAAACTTGACAATTTCTAAAATATATGCTGTACTAAGAAAATTATGGCACACAATCGATTTCATACCGCAGGAAACTAAGTTGAAACTGGTGCGCTCTCTCGTGATTCCCCACATTTCATATGGAGAATTAGTTTATGGTAACATCGATGCGGCTTCAAAAAGAAAGTTACAATTAGCTATAAATAACTGTGCACGGTATGTCTTTAATAAAAGAAAATTTGACCACATATCTGAGCTTTCTCAAAAAATTTTGAACTTTAATCTTTCCACCTACCTAAATATACGCAATATCCTCTTTCTGCGCAAACTCATCAATACACGCTGTCCCGAATATTTGTATAGAAATTTACGTTTCGCGCTTTCTAATCGTACACTTAATCTGATAGTTCCTGAATTCAAATCTGTTGCATCGTCAAGAATGTTTTTTGTTAATGCTGTTAAATTGTGGAATATGTCACCGATGTCTATCAAATCTGAGAAAAATGAAGTACGTTTTAAAATGGCTATTTTACATTTGTTTAAGTAATTTCTGTTGTCAATTTTGTTTCATTTAATGTAGTTCGTTTTGGGGGTAAAAAAACTAATTTAGCATTTAAGATTACCATTGTTTTTATTACATTATAAAACGCTGATGTATTATAAGAGACTAATTATCTCACACGTACAATTGTATTTTCAAATAAATAAATAAATAAATAAATAAATTGATTATTTTCCAATTTGAAAAACTTTTTTGCATGGAATGTTGTCGTGGTTTTCATTCTATTTGGGGTTGATCTTCATTTTACCAAAAAATGTTGAAATGTTATAACAGACTTGATGATAGATAAAAAGGAAAATAGTTTTTCATACGTGTTGCAGTACATCCATCTCCCTTCTTATGAAGTGAATCAATTCGCACTGGTGGAAAAGTTCATACGACCTTTGTATGAAGTTTAACATTTTAACAATTTAACAATTTAACAAATATCAACAAACGTTTGAAATTTTTCTTTTTTTACTCATTTTAGAATATTAAAAAGTAACATTTATGGTTCATTTCTGAACTCATTTATGAAAAAAAATGATAAGAAAAATTATTCTTTTTTGACTCAAAATAATTTTTTTACGAATTTCGCAAAAGAAGCACCATTTTTATTTATGGGAAAAGTTTTTACGAATTTAATCTTCTATAGCAAGCAAATTAAAGAAACAAAATAAAAAACAAAAGTTTTAAAAAAAAATTACACAAAAACGTTCGCAAAACACTCACCTTCGCAAAACCTTCGCTCATGGTTCAGTGGCCAGTTTACCAAGACTGCCTGCCCCGCCCAAATTGTTTAAAAAAAAAACATAATAAGACGTGAACAGCTGAGCCGATTTCAGCAAAAATGAAATCAATTAAGTCTGTGTGTCATTGCGATTAACATCCCAGCAAAAAAGTGCTTTCAAAAGAAGTTAAAGTGGAAGGCAAAGTATTGAATTCCACCCCTTTCACTTTTATACCCAGTATAAATACATATGCATGTAATTGGGTCCTTCTCCAGAAGTGCTTCCAGCATGTTTTCAAAGGAAGGTTTCTTTGAGGCATTCTTTGAAAAGAGTGATCGTTGCCATTCACCGACCGAAGACTATCGTTGATTATAATCTATCTATATACGTAAAAGTGAATGTATATACGTGTATGTGGGCATGTATGTCAGATATAAACTCCGAAACCGCTAAACCAATTTTTATGAAATTTTCAGGGAAACTGTAGCAAAGTCTCGAGAGTGTCTTAAGTTTGGTGCCGATCGAACCAATGGGCAGGCACTAGACAAAAGCATGCCACCTCCCTTTGGAGTTATAGGTCGCACAGCCTCGTACTTCGGTATTTGAATAAGAGAAAATCCGTCCTTTATTAATAAATTAAATTGAATTAAAATGCAAATTTAAATTTGAATGAGCTGAAGGCCATCGATGCTATTGCTCAAAAATAAATTTAGCTTATAATTTTATAAATATAAGTTAATATTATAATAAATACGACGATGTTTCTTTCCTTGCCACAATCATTTCATTATTATCTTTAGCCGATACCTTCCATTTTTAAAAAAACAAAAAAATTTACAAAAACTAAATTTGTGAAACAGTGTGGAGTGTAAAATTTGATTATCATGGTAAATGATTTAATGTATAAATTGCTTAAATAAATAATATATAAATGTTTCTCTGAGATAATATTCTAAAATTATAAGATCTTAATAACTTTTCATTTTTCACCTGTGGTTCCATTTTCTGGATTTTCCAATATGTAAGCCTGTTAAAAAAAATGCCTGGCGAAGCGGGGGTTCAGCTAGTATTTTTATATTTTAAAAGAAGAATTTAATTTTTAAAAAATTACATTTTTGTTTTGTGACATCGTTTCTTCGTAATCTTAATAAATAAAAGTCAAGCATAATGCTCCGCACCTAATATCGCTCAAACTGTAATTATTTTTTTGTCATTAAATATGGGCAGTGCTTTTCAAATATATATTGTCCAAAAAAATGTTTAGCCTGAAAGTATGCACATAAAATTCTTTTGAAACTTATCTCTATGTATGTATGTGCATTTTGGCTGAACATTTTTTATGACAGTATATGTTGTATATGCTGCACTGTAATAATGGCAACAAATAATTACAGTTTGAGCGTTAATGCCTCCAACCCGTCGTAGGACGGTCTTTTATACTAGTAAAAATAATAATATCCATGAGGCACCAAGAAAAATATCTCGTTCGGAGGAAAGGGCTTGAAAAATCTGAAGAAAAAACAAAAAAAAAACCTGTATAACTACACACTTAAGGATAGGGATTGAAAATTTTTAATTTAAAAAAAAAAAATTGGCGAGCGGAAGACAAAATTAAATAAAATTTTATGATTTGAGCGTAAAAGTATGTGCGTAAGATTTTGAAGACCTTAAAAAAAAAACGATGTCAATCCCTGAAAAAAAGTTGCTTAAGGCACAGACAAATTTTAAGTCCATTCAGTCTTTGTGTAATTTTGCCCGCTGCTTTCTTTTGTGGTGCCTCAGGAGTTTTAATATTATGAAAAAATTACGTTACGAAACAAAAAAAAATCAATGTTGTTTTTTAAAAATGAAATACTTCTTTTAAAATATACAAAATACTCGTTACATCCTAATCGAGTAGTAATCGTTAATCAATACCGCATTTATTGCTTCACAGTGGCAATTCAATCCAAGCAATTCTCATTCTGTTTTATGCAAATGCCTTTGAAATTATTATTTATCGACATTTGCAGAACATTCGAGCAAAGAAGCAGCCCAAATCAGCCTGACCGCAGCTATTGATCGAGTCGTTAATTTTTCATTTTTCTAGTCTTGTTAATGTATAAAATATCAAAATTTATAACTTGAAGCACTTGTAAACGCACCCGAGAATACAATAAAAAAAAAGTTTCCTTAAGCTACCCACAGACGATAGCTCCCAGCTCACCCAAACGGCTGTCACAAAATTAACATTATGTGTTCATTTTATGAGATTTTTATGTGCCTTTGACATGTTATTGAGCGATTAAATTAGTAGTTATTTCCTTGTTGCTGATGTTGCTCTTTTTCGCTCCTACTCTTGTTTTTATTTAGTGTTGTTGTTCTTATATTTCATCATTAACCGCTCGCTATTCGGTTAATTGAAGGTTAAGTTGCTCCATGGTCAGGGAGTTACGCTTTTCTAGTAAATGTTAATTAAGCTGTAAAATTTATTTTAAATTACATTCGTTTCTCTCTTCACCAAAGAAAAAAAAAAAAAAAAGGTTCGCTCAATGCCTCATTATGAAGGCAATTAAATTTCATTGAGAATAAGAAGGTTAAGGATGCCATTTAATGTTATGGTTTCTTGGGTGGAAAAAAGATGGAAAATTTAAAATTTTTCACTCTAAGACTAAAAGAGTAATTAGAGCAATATTCATCATAAAAAATAAATGAAGCGCTAAGCTGATATTTTCAACAGATGTTTATCAGAGGTATCAGAGATCTGCGGGTGAAAAAAGCGGTAGTATTAAATATATTCTGCAAAAATACAAAATATGTATATCATGGGCATAAAGAGAGCTTCGCCATTTTTGTTTTATTACGTTATTAAAATAAGTATGTGACGCCATGTACCCGATGTGCGCTATTATGCCGCATTGGAAAACAATTTCTTCTAAAGAGATGGTGTTTGTTTTGAGTGTAAAGTAAGCTCCGGGATTATTATTGTTTTTTTTTTTTTAAATGTTTAACTAAAACAGTGTGCTATCATATGCCACATTGGAAAGAAATTCATTGCATATAATAATGTATTACATTTTTAATGGCTCCGTCGTGCTGTGATGTACTTGTGATATTTCCAAATCGTGCTGTGATGTACTTGTGTTGTGCTGCAATGAGCCGCAAAAGGGATTCGAAAATTTTACATATATGTGGATTTTAAGTGTATCAATAAATTTTGTTTTTAAAACTCCGCTGTAATAAGTTGTGATATAGTTTGTTTGATTTGCTCAGTATATGCTTATACTCGTATGTGCCTATTAAAAGGCATTTTATTCGGTTTTGGACAAACATCTATTTTAAAAATTTTAAATATAGAAATGCAACATTCAATTTTAAATTTGATAAAATCAAAAAATTGAGTACTTACAAATCTTAATTAATACATTAAAGGATTTCAAGTTCTTATAACTTTTTACTGAATTACCCTGTAGGAAAATCAACTAATTTAAAAGTAGTTGATAAAGTAGTTTTTTGTCAACAACAACTAGTTGAAATTCTGACGTTTTTTCCATAGTACGAACTAACATATTTTGTATGGTGATGTCCGCTAAATAACAACAATAATAACAATTGACTTTCGTCTGCATATATTTTCAACTACTTGTTAAATTAGTTATATTTAAATTATTTTTTTAATTACTTTAAAATAACCAATTGAAAACTATTACTGATGGCCTAAAGTTAATAATATTTGATGAAATAACATGGTTAAATATATGTAAACTTGTAATCTAATAAAAATTTGCAATTAAAACCTGTCAAAATCAGAGTAGTTGCCGCCTTAATATAATTCAAAGTAGTTTATCAATCACTTGTTTTTAAGTAGTATTTCAATTACTTCATATATAATGCAATAAAAACTATTTAGGATTGAAGTGGATGCCGCCTTAATATAATTCAAAGTAGTTCATATACAAGTTTATTTTAAATTAGTTTTTTAATTAGTTGTTTTTAAAAACAAGCTAGTTTGTTCCTATAGGGTAGCTAAGCTAGCAGCATATATTGGTATGTTTAAGCTTTAAAAACTTACAAATACTGTAGTGTGTATATGTGTGTAGTAAATTTATTATCATATATGTGTTATGAATTTATTTACCGTAATCAGTAAAAACTTTTATATGCTTAACACGTTTGCAGCGTACAAAAGTTCGTGAAATGAAATGAAATTAACTTAAGTCTTGTGGAGTCGTTCTTCTAACGCTCCATCTAATGCCTTCCAGATGCTTTTATTTCTTTAAATAGATAATTCTTTTAAAATCGTTGAAAATTTAAAAAATTATAAATATTGCTGCACTGTATTATTAGTGATTATATTACACTGTACGACAATTTCCAAGGCCGGCATTTAACTTCAGCCGGTTGTGGAAATGGTAAGACGCCATAGTAATGAACTGGCTACTGAGATTACCTCATATTCCATCGACGAGCAGATGGTGTCATTCAGAGGAAGTTATCCAGCACGGATAACTTTCCAATTGAATGATCGTTGATTTTGAGCTATTTCAAGGTGGTGGAGCGTTTCCAGACTGTGGGCTAGGACATGAACCTTCAATAGTCTTAGGGTTAACCAAGTTTTTACCAGTCGGCAGCCACCTTTATTTCGATTGATTTTTTACGACCATTACACTTCTGGAAAAATTGAATAAAATAAGTTTCAAAGCCACAGGTACTATAATGGGAAACCAATTGGGAAAGTAAATTAGTTTGCCACTCGACAAAAATATTCCACGGTGGTGGTGGTGAAATGGTGCAACTCGAAGTGTGTTACAATAACATCAACAATATGTGGAAAGGATCCTATAGGAGAAATACATCGTTGGTCCCGAAATGAAAAACGCCGTTCACCAATCCCAATACCGGACGATATTGAGGAATACAACTCAAATATGGATGGTATAAATATTGGTGATCGAATAATTGAGACGGAAAAATGGCAACTGAAGGTTTTTCCTACTTCTTGGATCTAGCAGTCTTTTATTCTTGGATAGAATATAGAAAGGATACTGCTGCGCTTGGAGACGCAAAAAAGAATATAAAGTCTTTTTTAGATTTTTGGTAAAGTGTTGGCAAAATCAAAGCATCCACCATTACGAGTACCACAACAATTCAATTGTCTGAGGCTTATCATGACACTAAATATCGGCCTCATGATGCTCCAGAAAACATACGGTAGGACAGATACGATCATTGGCCCTAAATGGTAGATGGAACAGCCAAAAGATGTCGCAAATCGGAGTGTGTCAGTCGAACTAGAGCCAAATGCCAAAAATGCAAAATCGATTTATGTATTGCTAAGGATAAAGATTGCTTTAAAATGTACCACAAACGACACAATTCACTTAAATATTTTATTTACAATTTTATAAATGGAAAAAAGTTACAAAAGCTTTTGTGTCCCTTTTGATTAGAAATATAGCATCATTTGAGGGCTAGGTGCCCAAAATACACAAACGTGTGAGATCCTTTTTTCATGTAATAAGAATGGGAAATTATTTTAATTGCCATTTTGGATAATAATATGAAAAGAAGGCAAAAAAAATAATTACTTTTTGTGAATTTATAACGATTTATCGCCGCGGGTCTGAAAGGGTTAAAACAGTTTTGTGACATTTTAGAAAGTTTTGGTTTATTCTAATTGCCATTTTGCAAGAGAAGTTTGCAAGAGAATTCAAACTTGAAATTATTTTTAACTAATAATGTGCAACATAACGTTCCTAGATGCATAATTTCAATGTTTCATTTTGAAAGCGCGAAAACATGCAATCATCCTTCTTAAGTTCAGTATCTGGCGAACAGTACATATCTGACCCCCGCCCCCCCCTCCCCTTACCACTCTAGAACAATTTTTTTTCTTGTTTTGATCCCATATGTCCAAAAAAGTCATAAAATCATTTTGTTCAACTGGTTTGTTCTAATCGAAACACTATGCAGTGTTACCTCGCTGATGATGTATAGAAATATTTTTGGACAGATTTTGAAATATATCACTACAGTAGATTTTGAATAAAGGACTTTGAAAATGCAAGTTGTGGTGAAATCAGAAAACACGCGCAGAAAACACGCGTTCGATAAAAACGTATCAAAGCTCTACTGAACTATACGTCTTTTACTGGATTTATTGAGACACATTCGCATGTATGTACATCTATATATGTATATAGCTCAGTCAGGATGTCCCAAGACTGAGTGCAACCTATAATAGTGACTCAACCTATATAAATCAACCTTGGGTACATTCAAGTATGTTCTTTCCCCTTTCCTTATGTTCCTTTTTTCTTCAAATTCGTCTTGCTTTCAAGAAAACGCTTGAAGTGTGGAAAAGGGGACTAACGTCCATTTAACTTATTAACTTTGTTTTCCAAAATTACGGACTTTCCTCAACGGACTGTAGTTGGAAATTTAAAAAACTAAAAATATTTCTGCACTGTGTTATTATTGCTTATATTGATTACACTGTATGCAATTTTAATTTTTTTCTAAAGCTAAAGAGTGCAGTCAACGTAAAAGTTAACGTCTGAGTAATATTCGAAACAAGTCTAGTTTGATGAATCCGCTTAGATTTCAGAAAGTTGTTTCGAACAAGGAGTGTCAGAATTATAATTGTATCATGCGTACAAGGAAGCAATTTTTTCGTAGATTATAATGGCATTAAAAAAAGACCACTTTCCCCCCAGTGGTCCAAGCTACCCCTTGAAATTCAGCTGGTTCATTAAAGTAGACTTAAGCCCTGATCCTGATAACATTCTGCAAGTAAGTTGCACTAAGAAAAAGACAATCACAAGAGCAAGTCCTTGAATAAATGGCACAATAAGAAACCACAAAACAAAAAAAAAAATAAAAAAAGAAAACCAACAATGTGTTTGCTGGTATAAGCACCTTCTTTCATAGTTTTTCGGCATTTGAACAAAGTTAGGTTGTGAAACATGACATTCGGCGTAACAAAACACTCAGGTAATCAGTAAATTTCTCAGGTAATTTAAGGTATAATATACGTGTAAAAACTAAAAACAAGCAGTTTTTTTCAAAAAATTTTTTTAGATACAAGGAGTTATTATTTTTTTCAAATTTATACAGCTTATTGTACATAAAAAGTGCTTTATAAAAAAAATTGTTTTAAATAATTTTCAGGCTTTTATATTGAGGGCACTGAAAATGACATTACGAGTAAAAAACGACATCCAAAACAGACCATTTATTCGGCATCCCCCCTACGCAGGACCCCCGGGGTTTTTTTTTTAAATTATGGCGAAAGTTAAAAAAAGAGATCAATTTACACTCGCATTTTTTGTCTATAAAAAAAAAAAAAAAAACAAAAAAAAAAAAATTAGTAGGTAATTGAATTTAGAGGGGATGCTTAAAGGACAACATTACGAACAAAATGTAGGAATATTCATTGAAATTCAACCAATAGATTTCGAGTTAACAATCGAACCATTTAAAAAAAAAATAGTTTTGGGGAAATCGCGGTTAAAGCTTTTGTTTTCAAAATTTTGCATATATTTTTAAAATTATCGGATGATAAACTTACAATTATTTAATCTGCAATGCCAGGTATCGATTTAAAAAAATTTGTATGTATATTCTAGAAACTATAAAAAACACAGGTGCGTCGTTGGACACACGAGAAAAGCGAAGCTTTTCGCAGTTACATAGATTTGATAGCTTAATAATTTTTTCTTTTAATAATTTAACTTTTAAATTCAAAAATTTAAAATAACATAAAATAAAGAACATATATACAGAAAATATATTTTCTGCTTATTTTTTTATTGTTGATTCTCCATTTCAACTCTCTACACATGGTTGTGAACTTGGCTGCACTCAACAAATTTTTTCCTTCAACAGCGTACTGCCTAGCGAAAAAATCTCTCTAAAATTTTTTACATTTCACTACAAGCAAATCACAGAACGAGGAGTAAAAAGTTTCGCTTCAAAAATATATATTCAAGAACGCACACGAAACAAAATTTAACAAACATTTTAGATACCTTGCCGATGTCATGCATGCGTTTGTTAATTCCATATTTATTGATATCATATATTTTTTGACACTTAAAAACACACTTCTCAATGCACTTGTGGGCATTGATAATTTCCATCGTACCAACAACACCACAAACGCATTCACAATACAAACACACTGATGCTGGAGACACCTTGTGGCAAATAAAAGCAAATTTTCGTGTGTTGTAGCATAGCAAATACACAATCCTCTATCTATTGATAGACGGTGACAATGCAGCATAGCTCTGTTATAATTAACATTGAATTAACAACTGCTTCTTCCAAGCCTTTGTGGCCTGGTGGATAATGTATTTGACTCTCATTTAAGAGGACGCGGGCTCGATCCCCACGGGCGGGCCAAAAAGTGTTTTAGTATTTATATTAAAGTATTAAATTTTCTTGTTGTAATAAGCGCTAGCAACTAAGAAACCATCAAATTTCCAAGAAAAAATCTGTCGAAAATTTTTCTGATTTCATCACTCTAAGTAAATCACAGAACGAAGCAAACAAAAATAAACATCTTTTTTTTTTTAATTAACACGTATATTATACCTTAAACAAAAAACTAGCCAAAAAAAATCTGTCACATACAGGTTCGGACAGATTCTATAAGAAATGCTTTAGTAGACAAAGGAGTTAACAGTAAAATAACCCAATGGATTTATAAAATGCTCAATAGCAGACGTATAAGCTCACAAATGGGAATAAGCGTGGTGAGGAAAGAAGCCACAAGAGGCACACCGCAAGGAGGAGTCATATCCCCCCTTCTCTGGCTAATTGTGGTTGACAAAATTCTCACCACACTCACAACTGGAGGAACAAAAGTGGTAGCCTATGCCGATGACGTTGTCATCCTAATATGCGGGAAATACCTGCAAACAATTAGCGAACTAATGTCTGCGGCATTGAATAAGCTATCGCGGTGGGCAGAATCGAATGGACTTGGTGTTAACCCAGTAAAGACCGAACTCGTTCTGTTCACAAGAAGAAGAAAAATAGAAAGTTTCACATTACCGAAACTTAACGGAGTAACTCTGAAGCTTTCCACGGAAGCCAAATACCTTGGAATTATCCTTGATAACAAGCTGAGCTGGAAACGCAACACAGAGGAAAGAAGGAAAA